>CM061068.1:89649518-90081264 GCA_030762895.1 Sophora flavescens | reverse complement strand
CGGATATTATAGTGATGAGTATTATAATAGTTATAGGTGTAGTAGAGTATTGTAGATTGGCGGATATTTTATTTTACTGGATTATATGTTGAGTTTGTTTTTATTTTAAATTAATTTTGATTTAATTTCTTTTTAAATTCTATTTTTAGCATTTCAATTTTGTTTTCAGAATTGATAATATAATAATACTAATTAAAATAAAATATAATAATTGAAAATTACAATTAATTATAATAAAATATAAATTAATAAAATAAATTATAATAAATAATAAATAAAATATAATTAATTAATTAATTAAAATAAAATATAATAAAAATAATAAATAAAATATAGTATAGTATTTAATAATGAATATATAAATTTTAATAAAAATAACTAATAATTAATTATTAATGTAAACAAAATAAATAAAAAAAAATAATTTAGAAAAATAGAAAAAACGCCTGTTTCCAAATGGATATTTCCCCTTCGGTAATTGGTATTCTAGGTGATAAGTTTCCTTCTACGAGTTAAAGTCATTGGAATTTCCGACGGACAAACTAGATCCGTTGGGAAGGGGCTTTCCCTACATGCCTATTAATGGGATGAACCGTGTCTCAGTGAAAGTCCATCTAATGTAGTTTTCGATGGAATGCTTCATTTTCGATTGGTTTTTTCTGCGGTTGAAAGTAAATATTTTTTTTTTTTAGTGCTATTCTATGATATAAGTTGAATCAAAATTGGAAGTTGATCAATTCTTCGTTCTTCTACCGCAAAACCAAGTTGAGATGTACAACTCTTTTCTTGTCCGGCATGCCTATATCTAATAGCATGTACGAATAGCCTGAATCTTAAAAGCCCTTTCTTGATTTATGTTAAAGATCCTGAGGCAACTCTGATTTAAAAAGAAAGTTTTTGAAAAGGAAGAATTTTTGAAAACTCAATTCACCCCTCCCCCTCTCGAGTGTTGGAGCCAAAACAATTCTCTCTTTGTTGCGCTCTATGGTACAAGAGGTCTGTTGTCTTTTGTTTGTTGTCATGTGTGAACTCACCACGCGCACGGTGGCTGGTCTGACGGGTGGAAGCAGGCGAGGCTGATGGGAAGGAAGGTGAACTGGAAGATGAAAGGGGAGGCCAGATGTGAACGAGGAAGAGGGAATGAGCAAGAATGGAGAGAGGAAGAGGACTGTGTCTGGGGATGGACGAACGACGCGGATGACGAACGCCAGACGTGAAAGGTAGTGAAGTGCTGTTGAGTGGGGTGAGGGTTTTGGGGAGAAGAGGAAGTGCTCAGTTCAGAATAAGGGAAAGCGGTGCGGTTGGGCTTTATTAAAACTTACGACGGAAAAGGACGGCCAGCATGTTGAACGTGAATGCTATGTAGCTGACGGCGAGGCCATCGTAAATGCAATCTTTACCATGGTTAGAGCCATCACAAATTGTAAGTTATATGAGCGATGGCTAGACTGCCCAAACTTGCATACTAAACTTGCATATTAAATGGAATAGGGCGACTCAAGCCACCGCAAGCGAGTGGTTATGGTAGCTACGCAAGGTCGTCACAAACATGATCCATTACTATCGGCCGAGACCGTTGCAAACTATCATACATTAGCGACGGCTGACCCGCCATAAACTTGCATTATTTTCCACCAAAACTCACACCAAAATTTGAGAATCGCACATGACGCATTGACAAAGGTCGTTATAAATCACCCAAGACTGTCGCAAATCTTAGAAAATTCAACCCTTCTTTTGGCGACAGGAAGGCCGTCTAAATGACAATTTTAGAGATCGCATTGAGGTTGTTATAAATAATCAGCCGAAATCACATTATTCTGGTAAGGCAAGTGGTTAGGTTCGAATCCCACCTCTTGCGTATGGAGCGAATCTCTCGCCTGGGGAGGGCTTCGCCTTCATATGCCATTCATCCTCCGCAAGAGATTAGTCCCAGCCGACGAGGTATACTCCTCGTCAAGGACAAAAAAATTAGCTACAAGCCTATGCAAGATAACATATGTTGTCCCACAAAGTGTATCATGTATTGTGATTTGTCAAAAAAATTTATCTATTAATTATTGAATATTTGAAACGACTTACTAATTAAAGTTTCCGTAGGTACAAAAATTGCGACACACATTGTGAGATAACACATGTTATCCCTGAATTCAGCTAGGTTGTTGAACTCTCCAATCATTGTGATGGCAGATAGGTTTAGTGCATGTTTAGTATGCAATTGCATCTAACACAAACTACAAATGGAGCTCAAAGTCTCTTTCGTGTTGAGTAAAAAAAATTGAAAATCTTGGCATTACAAACACGTGTCCAATGGGTGAAACAAAAATCCACATGCTCTTAGAGGTCAGGCGGGTTTGCAGGTGCAGATCAAGCTAAGGTTTATCCTTATGATTATAGTATATTCCTTGGCCAAAATATACTTTTATTACTTTATCTTTTGGTGAAAATTTGTTTTGGTCCTTTATCTTTTAAAAGATTCTTTTGTTCATTTATCTTTCAAATGTTACTCAAAATGGTCTTTTCTCGTCATCTCCTTCCAAACTTCGTTAGTATCGTGTGATGTGTCTCGTTAACTCGCCTCAAGCACACGACATGGAAAACATAACAAATTGGAAACATTTGTGGATGTTACTGCTGCAGTCCATCTTCTCCCAAATTAAAAGGACCCTTTCTCCTCTGTTACACCCCTTCAAGGTCATCACATAGTAACATGCTGGAAAATATACTTTAATTATGTTTGTTACTTTCTGAAAATAATAATTTGTAAGACTCTTCTTAATACCAAAAACAATGGTAACTCTTTTTTTTTTTTAACTTGACATTAAACATCATACAACAACATAAACAAATACACCATATATGTATAAATATATAACATATGCATTAGCGTTTTGTACAAACAATATAACTATAGTGGCCTTTATCAGATGGGGCCATTCTCAAAATAACTAAGTAAAGAAAGTAAAAATATAGAGGTACACGCAGCGAAACGTCTAAGACCATATAACAAAAACATGGCTCTCGGAGAGCGTAAAGACTAATGAAGTCACTACCCCAAAAATGGAAACTACCACAATTGGTCAACATCTAGTGGTACCCATTAGGAAGATCGTGGTGGTCAATCCCACTCTCCGCAGAGGTATTGTATGAAGACACAACTAGACCTCATCGAGTGAGTCATTGTCGTCATCAAGAGGAATGTAATCTAGCACATCCTCAACGATCTCCTCCAGTCCTCCTCCGGGATCATGACTATCTCATCCAGGAGGTGGGTGCATCGCTCACAATGGTAGCGCCTCAAGCTCCCATGATCCACCGGATTGAAGTAGAAACCACACGGAGGTAAAGATACCTGATGGTCTCCATCGTCCGTCTTTGCTCTGTGGCCTCGCCGCAATCGTGCCTCTCTCGTATGAATATGCCCTATAAGTAACGTTGTGAGTCTCCGGTTTAAAACCCACGATAGATGATCTCGACATCCACAAAATGAAGGGAACAAACCCCCGTGTGCGCTAAAGGAAGCCGGATCCATCTATACTCAAATAGTAATATACACATACCCCAAGAGAGACCAACAATAAAAACAGTGTAAGGGTGAGAAACAATATATGGATTTTAAAATGATAATCATATGCACGACTCTCAAATACCATTTAACATGAATATTCAAAGATAAACAATATATTTATCAAAGGGTTTCAAATTCGACAATCGTAGCCATTTTAAAACCATGGCACTTCAATATTCATCAACTAACTTTGATACCTAATCTCCTGAGCTCCAACCAACAAAAAAATGAGTGATCGGCTCTATTGCCGAATAAGGCAGAATCGTTGACAATAAGGTAGAATCGCTGCCGCGATAAGGCAGAGTTCAAATTTAACCATATCACCTGTCCAAAACAAGGCACAGTGAACACTGTTCATAGTATATGGTTTCATGGTCATATATCCATCAAGGCACAATGATGCAAACGTCATGAATACTTGCCATAAGATTCGCCGATGATAATCCCCTCGTAATCCCCTTACCTCTAGACGATAATCCTCCGATATAGGATTCGCCTAAATCCACGCGTCTTTAACACTCATACCCGATAAACTAGCTTATCCTTCAACAACACACAACAAATCAACAAACAAACAATTTAAAAACACCCAATTGTTAATGAGTTGACAAGTGTACCAAATCGTATAAGTAATAAAGTGAGAGTAGAGTATCGTTCCCAACGAGGATTGTGTTTCAAGTAACAACGTAGCTCAGGCAATTCATATTTGAATCAATGAATTTTATAGTTTATAAAAGAGTAAATGAGTTTCTTGTATTTAGAATTATCACACAATTGAATGAAACAAGCAATTAAAGAATGAACTCAATATAGGCAGAAGAGGTTAGGCATCAGAATCATTCAATCTTCAATTGACGTAACCTTACTTAATCCTAACTTCAATTCATTCCATACAATTGACATTCAAGTCATTAACCTAGATTTATCCCCAATTCCTTAGGTGATAATCCTTTTGTACCAATTAAGAACCCTAATTCCTTAGATGAATCAAGAACTACCACAAACATTAAGCATAAGACTCATAAGAATGCATTGCAATAGAGTTCTATTCCTAGAATCAACATCACAATGGTAATCACTTCAATTCCAATCCAATGACCAATTTTCCAATTGTGAAATTGAATCTAACATCATTTCAAGGTTGATCAATCCAAGAAAAGCATTAAACATAGAAGCAATTACTCAAAGTGAATGAAATAGAATTGAAATCAGAAATCAAAGTCAATTACATCAACCTCCAATTAAAATCATCCTAACCTAACCTAAGAGATCTAACTACTCATAATAGAAAGGGATGAGAAGGAAGAACTTGAATAGATGTGAGTGAAGGAAGCCATGGAAGCTCCAATTCTTGTTCCCAAGCTTGAATCTCCAAAGACTCCATAGAGAAAGTGATGAACCAAGGTGAGAAAATGTGAAAAATGAGCCAAAGATCCTTCAAATTCTGTTCAAACTCGAATTTATAGAGTTTCTTCACGCCGCCCAGCGCTGGGCGCCCCTGGCCTGCGCTGGGCGCTCCTGAACTCCGCAAAAACCTGCTCTCTGTCTCTGCTGGGACTGGACGCAGCTTCTAGGTGCTGGGCGCTAGGCCTTTTCCCGCATGCCAGTGCTGGGCGCTGGCCAGCCTCCTGCTCCTGCTGTTTTCTTCTATTTTTGTCCGGGCTGAGTGCTCGGCCCAGTCGATCTTTGGACTACTATTCCTACAAACTTTCAACATATTTTGAGTGTCTTTTTCGCACAAATAAAGATCCAATGAATCCAAACTTTATTCATATCAAAGTATGTATTTTCCTATCACTTTTCCTATGATTTCTAAGATTATTTACAAATTATTTCCTAATTACACTTCCAAACTAACATATTTTGCACATTCATCACAACCCCAAACTTAGAGATTTTGCTTGTCCTCAAGAAAACAATGAAATTCAAAATATGGGTGAAGGAGATGGTTTTCATGTTCAATTCCCTTGTGAAGCACATTACTCATGCAAGACTTCAATTCCTTAACACTTTTGCAAAATGCACAAGCATCACACAACCATTGCATCAATTCCAATTGATCACATCCTTCATGCTTTAAAACAATAAAACATACTACAAAATCAGCTCCATTGAATGCACAAAATATTCTCTTGCAACCTCTCTATTAAGTGTTTCACTCATCCTCCTTGGTTGTAATTTACTCTCAATTCCTATCACAATGCCCTCCCCAATCATAATCTTGACAAGATGCTAAGAACACATATCACACATGTTGAAGCAACACATATCATTAGGTCTTTTATTTGGATTTAATGAGGCTAAGGTGAGGGTGGATAAAATCAAGGATATAAGCTAAACTACTTTGGCTTCAAGGAACGTGGACTCTTGGGACTTCCTTGCTTAGCTAGGTCACAAGCACTCAATTTGGGTCATTCCCTTTTATTCATTTACAACTCTCTTTTTTTCATTTCTTTTGTTGCTTCATGTTTTCTTTTCTTTTCTTTTCTTTTCATTCCTTTCTTTTTCATCTTTTCTTTTTGACTTTTTCTCACTTTTGTATACTTTCTTTGTTTCTTTTCCTCTTTTGGCTTTTTCTATTTTTCTTTTCTTTGTCTTTCTTTCAACAAAAAAATTCATAGTAGGCATCTTTAGTGACCTACTCACACCCCAAACTTAATTTACTTGCCTGTCCCTAAGCAAGAGAACAACCCCAAACTTAATTTTACTTGCTTGTCCCTAAGCAAGAGAACAACCCCAAACTTAAGTCCAAACATTGCTCTAAGCCAAAATAGTGGGACAACTTGTTTTTTCGATTTAGTCTCATGATGAGCTATCATAACAAGAAAAATTAGGCCAAGGCTCAATTGGGCATCATCAATGGTAAATGTTAGGATGACAATTATGGCCCCGAGCTTAAGCAAAGAAATAGTACCTCAATCATATATGCATATGCAAAAACATTGCAACAATGACAAGCATCAAGGCAAGAAAAAGTGAGAACATGCAAGTGATGGTCAATTACACATGAAAGAATAAGTCACATGGATTATGTGCAAGAGCGTTGGGCTCAAAAGCTCACAGATTTAGGACTTTTCGCAAGAGAAAATCCATGCATCCAAAGATTGCATCAATCATAGCATGAAAAATTGTCAAAAACACTTCACAAGGATCAATGATTTCAATGAAATCATATGCTCAGCAAGTATAAAATGCATCATATTAGAAATTTCAGCCAAGCAAGAGTTCTATGCTTACAAGAGCATCTACACAAAAATTCACTCAAAACACAATTTTGTGCAAAATATGCAAGTTTGGGAAATTTATTTGAATGCAACTAGCTAACAATTAAGGAGGATTAAAAGTAAAGAGTTTAAAGCACCCCCTTTTCTTCTGTATAATGGATGAGCATGTGTAAAATTTTTTTTTACACTGGCTAGCGCTCAGCGCTAGGAAGTTGCGCTCAGCGACCAATGTGCAGGTTTTTCTGCTGATTCTGTCTTATGTTTGCGCTCAGCGCTCACAGTGGCGTCCAACGCTTACATAGGGTCATTTTCACCATTCTCTTGTGTCATTTCTCCCCTTCCTTTGCTCCACTTTCCTTAGATGTGCCTGCACAACAATTCAAATCCATTATACCACAATATATGGCTCACACACCAAAGGAACTACTCGATCATCTCAAAGAACAACTTATGCATGAATGCTAAATACATAAATTAAAGAAGAAAAAATGGAGATCTATGCTTGGGTTACCTCCCAATTAGCGCTTCTTTAACGTCACTAGCTTGACATATTGTCACCCCATTAGGGTGAATAATATGATAAAAAGAAAATTTCATTTCTTCTTTTAGGTAACAATCCCATGTATTTGGCATAGGGACAAGAATGTTCCCATGCTCCAACAATTAAGCATTTGGGATATGTGTTCCCCCATTTTTGAAGCATGTAAAACTTATCTCGCATAGGACTCTTCTCTTTAATCACCAAGGGTTGAGTCCTAGTCATATGAATCTCTTCTTGTATCACCCTTGGCTTCCTCTTCGATGTCACTATTTTTGTTTTTTTGTTTTTCATCTAATACTACAACTACACTTTCTTTTTGTTTTTCATCCACCATTTCTCTTGAGTCATGTTCACTTTCCATTTATACAAATACTTCTTCTTCTTGCTCAACCATTTCCCAAACATGTGACTCTTGCTCTCTTACCAACTCTATCTTTTTCTGCACAAAACAACCCAATTGATCAGATAATGTCCCAACTTGAATCTCAATATTCGTGATCGAAGCTTGTGTGTTCTTAAAATTCGCTGAGTAGCTTCAATGAATTGAGTTAAAACATTTTTGAGGTTGGAAACTCTATCCAATAACACATTGGATTGGTGGTGAGGTTCAGCATCTTGTAACCACATAAGTAACTCCAAGAAATAAACCTCCTCTTGTGCATTGAATTAGACTTCATAAACAACAAGTTAAACGTGAGCACCACACAAATCACATGTAGGTTGCAGTGGTTTTATTGCCTTCACTTGCATGACTTGAAGTTGTTTAGACATCAACTCCCATCTGTTGTGGAATAAGTTTTCTTTGAGCGAGAAGCGTAGCTTCAAATATGTCCATGGTCCGTAGTTGATACTTTCCTCACAAAACAAGAATCCAAAGTAATAGAAAAGATGATAATATCCAAAATATCAATTATTCAAACAAAAACAGAAAAATAACAAAAGAAAAATGATGTTCAAATTAACAACACTTTAGCCTTGTTGATATTAATCAACAATCCTGCAACAGCACACAAAAACTTGTTAATGAGTTGGCAAGTGTACCAAATCGCAAGTAATAAAGTGAGAGTAGAGTATCATTCCCAACGTGGATTGTGTTTCAAGTAACAACATAGCTTAGGAAATTGATATTTGAATCAATGAATTTTATAGTTTATAAAAGAGTAAATGAGTTCTTGTATTTAGAATTATCACACAATTGAATGAAACAAGCAATTAAAGAATGAACTCAATATAGTCAAAAGCGGTTAGGCTTCGAATCATTCAATCTTCAATTGACGTAACCTTATTTAATCCTAACTTCAATTCATTCCATACAATTGACATTCAAGTCACTAACCTAAATTTATCCCCAATTCCTTAGGTGATAATCCTTTTGTACCAATTAAGAACCCTAATTCCTTAGATGATTCAAGAACTACCACAAACATTAAGCATAAGACTCATAAGAATGCATTTCAATAGAGTTCTATTCCTAGAATCAACATCACAATGGTAATCACTTCAATTCCAATCCAATAACCAATTTTCCAATTGTGAAATTGAATCTAACATCATTTACAGGTTGATCAATCCAAGAAAAGTATTATACATAGAAACAATTACTCAAATAGAATGAAATAGAATTGAAATCGAAATCAAAGTCAATTACATCAACCTCCAATTAAAAATCATCCTAACCTAACCTAATCGATCTGACTACTCATAATAGAAAGGGATGAGACGAAAAAACTTGAATAAATGTGAGTGGAGGAAGTTATGGAAGCTCCAATTCTTGTTCCCAAGCTTGAATCTCCAAAGACTCCAGAGAGAAAGTGATGAACCAAGGTGAGAAAATGTGAAAAATGAGCCAAAGATCCTTCAAATTCTGTTCAAACTCGAATTTATAGAGTTTATGCACGTCGCCCAAAGACGGGTGCTCTCGAACGTGAAAAAACCCTCTTTTGTCTCTGCTGGCACTCGGCGCCAGGCCTTTTCCCGCATGCCAGCACTGGGTGCTGGTGACTTGCGCAGGGCGCTAGCCAGCCTCCCGCTCTTGCTGTTTTCTTCTGATTCTGTCCGGACTGGGTGCTCGGTTCCAGAGCTGAGCACTGGACTATTATTCCTGCATACTTTCAACATATTTTGAGTGTCTTTTTCACACAAATAAAGATCCAATGAATCCAAACTTTATTCATATCAAAGTATGTATTTTCCTATCACTTTTCCTATGATTTCTAAGATTATTTACAAATTCTTTCCTAATTACACTTCCAAACTAACATATTTTGCACATTCATCACTAATCACCTGCATGTTGGTTTCGGCCTTGGGGTGTTTTTAGGGTTAAAAATTTCTAAAATTCCTAAACTTTTGGATTTGTGATTCTTAATCACTTAAAACCCTAAAACAACACTTATCATACAAAGATTGAAATAGAAAACTCCAATCCTCCAACAAATCCAATTCGGCCATGATAAAAAAAATGGCTTAGAGACTTAGATTTGATCCAATTAACATAGATTCAATACATATATAAACTATAAGATTGAATCATGCAAGACTAGTTTAAGCAAATGAACAAAATCCTCCCCCCATCAACAACTAGGGTTCTTCCTCTTTAGGTTAAATAGGCAAGAATTTTTTTTAATGCAAGCTCTTAGATCTAGAATATAGAGATGATAATAGGATCATAGAAATTGGTTTCATGCTCATTGGATTTTTCTATGATTTATTATGATTTTTTGAAACTAGAAACCCTAAAATGCATCATATTGATAAAGGCTTCAAAATACAAAACTAATTGAAGAACGTGATGCTAATCAAGGGAGAAGAGTATGGTATACCTCTTGGAATTAAGAAATGGGAAAGGAATCTAACACTTCCTTCACAAATCAAGCTTATGTAACTTAAGAGTTTTAATGGCAAAATGAACAAAGCTTAATGAAGAAGATGAAGATTGCCTTTTATAGAAGTGGGATGGGCTCATGGAGGGTGCTTGGGCAGTGGGGTTTGAGGGAGAAAAGGGTCCAAAGCACAAATTCTTAGGGGCAAAATGGTAATTTTGTACAATAGCACTTTTGTAGTTAAAACCAACATTAAGGACAAACTAGTAATTTCCTCCTAAAAACCATCATGACTAAGGGGAGTCATCTATATGACTCACCCCTTGTGAGTCATCATGAATGACAAGGCCTTTATCCGTTAGCGAGTCCCGCAAATCCCGTATTAAGCTCCGTCGTTCTTGAGCAGTAAAATTCTTACTGTCATTAAATCACTGCATCGAGTTTTGTCCGAATTTTCGACCCAAAATTTAATCGTAACTCTCTATGGTAAAGTAGAGTATGGAAATGATCTTGGTTTATCCAAAACCATTTTCTAAGTTTTAAAATAAAAATATATACATTTCTGTTTATTTTACCGATATAAAAACAGTAGAAGTGAAAAAAAAATCGGGTGTTACATCCCCCAATTCTCCAAATTAGGGTTCTTCATCTCACGGGTAAGAACACATATGATTGGGTATAAAATCAACGAGATGCTCACATTCTGTGAGAGCATTCCAAACAGATTCAGTAGATTTCAGCCTTAATTCTACATTCCCTCCAAGATATGACTTGGACCCCTCTTGTTGTGGCCCAAAGTATCCATATTTGCCTTGGTTCTCGTGGTAACTATTGAAGTGCCTTCTGGGTATCTTGCATTGGCTCATTCTTCTTATCACTAAGGAAAGTGCATTGCCCCGAGAGTGAGAGTTGCTGCTGGGGAAGAGACTCGCATATTGATATAGGAATTTTTTTGGGTTGGAGAGGAACCATAGAGTGAGGTCCAAAGTTGGTGTTTGAAGCTCTGCAGCAAGAGGTGTTCATGAGCTCAATCTAATGAGTTAGTTCTATTGGGAGAACCCTAATTTGGAGAATCGGGGGAGAAATGGTCCTTTTAATTTGGGTCAAGATGGATCCCAATAGTAACATCCACATATGATGCCACATTGTTATGCTTTTACCATGTCATTCGCCGCTGAGGGGAGTTAACGGCCACATCACACGATACTAACGGAGTTTGGAAGGGAGATGATGGAAATGACCATTTTGAGTAGTGTTTGAAAGATAAATGACCAAAACGAATCTTTTAAAAGGTAAATGACCAAAACAATTTTTCACCAAAAGATAAAGGGCCAAAATATATTTTAGCCTTTATTCCTTTTACTCAAAGAACCATATATGGGATGAATGCTCCTTAACTAATGTGCGTTGATGGCCCATCATCCCACAAGAAATCAAATTATTGGAGTTTTGTTTGGTTTCATGAGGGTTACAATAAATTAGTAGCAGGCAAAATGAGATTCGGTGGCTTTCTAAACTCAACAAAAGAAAGTGGTTTTAGTTTAAGGCAAATGTTAATGAGTGTCCTTATGGCATTGGTTAAAGAAACAAAAATAGAATGTTTGTATTTGAAATTAGTGCATTCTGTTGGAACCAACGTGGTTCTGGTTTATTTAATCTCTAGGTTTTGATGTTAACAAAATGATTAAATTTTCTTGGCAAAGTGTTAGTTGAGATCTAACTAGTGCTTTCAATTATGCAGGAATGCTTTTATAAGTAAAATAAACTTGGGATAAGTTCCAATTGGAAAATACGCGTCCACCCCTGTAGATGGGCTGCTCAAGAACTGTGGTAAAGTTACCTTGTTGTTTAATTAAGTAGACTGGCTTTCTTTAGTAGACGAGGCTATAAATGAATACCTAAATAACTTGTTAGGTCCAAAGACTTGAAAATAAGCGCGTCCATCTTGCCACATCAGCAGACGAGTGCTATCTTTGAAACGCAAGTATACATCCATAATGGCTAACTAAAATTCAGTAGACGTCCATAGTGCCACATCATTGGACGGAGTTTCTATAAGGACTTAGCAAGTCCAAAGACTTGTGTGGACGAGCGCTTCTACCACACCAGTGGACGAGCAGAATAAAATCTTGTGCAGATGCATTCTTAAACTAAGAGCCTGTAGACGGTTCTATATGTTCTATATCTTTACTACCTTGAATATGATTTAATACAATCCATGGTCCCACCTATGAATTTATTTCAAATGATTGATATTTATTTCAAATGAATATTTGTTCTTCCCATTTGTTTTTATCCGATTAATGTCTTGTTTCATTTGAGAAAATTCATAGTACTATCAAGGAAATACAAAAAGCAAATAGTACAATTGGAATTGCAAAACGATCTGTACGATGACATCTTTATTCTTTGGACAAAAGTTGGGTTATACACAAATGAGGAAAGAAAGTTTCTAAAGTACAATTGCTCAGAACAGTGAGCCTCCATTTTGTGATTTTCTGATAACCAATGATGCTTTTCAAGACGGCCAAAATCAAGCTATCAGTCTCAACGGATATCATGCATTTAATGCTACCTCTATAACGGGACTATTCAAATAACCGTTGGAGATTTACAAGAGAAATTGAAGACCGCTATATATGTAGAAGGTCTCAAGTACTGAAGAACAACTTTTGCCATTGTGAACAATTATAAGATATTAAAAGCTCATATTCTCATTGTAAAGCAAAAGTCTGTAATTCTTAAGGTTGAATATTTGTAAAAATATTCAGCAGATCTTAAACCTTCATACACTCACATATAGTGAGTTAGAAAGATCTCAAAAAAAAAAAAATCCATGTGATTGTATTAGAGCCTGAAGAGGCTTGGCAAGAAAGCAATACTCGTAGCATGGAGAGGTGAAGAATACTTGTTGTAGAAACTATTTGGAAATAGTGGAGAAAATCCTTCAAGTAGAAGAGACTGGACGTAGCTCTTGGTTGGAAGAGAGTGAACCAGGATAAATTACCTGAGTGAATTTTCTATCCATTATCTTTTACAGTTTTATTTATTTAGACTAACTATGGGATTTGATTTTGATTTTGATTTTGTTAATCTTTTAAAAATGATTTCTTGTGTGCTTAAACTTTTTATCTTCTACATGTGAAAAGGTTTCTCGAAGGGTTTTTGCGAAAAAAAATTAACAAACATAATTCGACCCCCCCTTCTTGTGTTTGCCTGTGCCAACTTCACATTCAATACTTTGAAAATTCAAAAGTTCCACTTTTCAATAAAATTTTCTAACTTCGGATTCCTTAACCACTACTCCGAGGACACTGGTTTACAAGACTGACTTTTTTTCTCTCTCTCTAGATCTTCAGTATCTAAAAATTGCATTGAATTATGACTAATCCGAGTCAAATAGAAAGACATATTTAAGGGATCAAAACTCCCTATTTTTTCCATGAAAACCAGGTAGGGCAATTTAAGCAACATGATTTGAATGTATGCTTGGTATAAAGCTACTTATATCTATTCAATCATATATTATCATGTTATAAAAAATATAATACTAATTATCTCAAAAGTTATATATAATAATGTTGACTAATTAATAATATAAATGATTTCAATAATAATATACGAAAATTAAATTCAAAATCAAATATATATGATTAGTAGTAGCCTATTTGTTTTAAATTTTCTTTGACGCAAACGAAGAAATGCAGCTTTCCAATGCAGCTTTTTTGAAAGCTCCATGATATAGCTTTGGTCCGGAGTTTTGAACGGAACTTTGCGGTAGAATTAATTTAAAACAAAAAAACATTCCATGAATCTGTTTGTTTTGTTTTTAGTTTTCTCTTTTCATTTTTTTTTTGTTATCAGAAATAATTACAAAAATGATATTTTATTTTTATTATATTTCCTGTTTTCATAGATTTGTACATGAAACATTGAAAATAAATTTTATTTTATTTTTTCTATTTTCACTATTTTCTGTACAAATCTTTAAAAATAGAAAATAAAATTAAAATAATATGATAATTTTGTAATTATTTTTTAAAAATAAGAAATAAAAATATAGAATTAAAAAACAAAACAAACAAGCCCCACGTATTCTCATATCATTTTCGCGTTCTATCTCACATGAATGAAAATGGATAAACATAAGCATATTTAGGTTACTTACACCTGAAATTGTTGAACTTTGCGTGCCCTAATTTTCCCGCCAACTCTTCTGGAGACAGGAGAGACAACATTGTCATTGCATATGGAGGAATATGGACCGTTACTACGCCATGCTTCCTGAAATCTCGCACACCAGTCTAATAGTGCATTATCCACTAAGCTGTAACTGCCACTGTTCGTCCAATTTCTTAATTTTCTGGCAAGGGGTTTGTATATAATTTTTTTTTGTCGGAACTCACCCTAACTAGCATTTTTGGATCGAGTGAATCCATTAGAATATCTACGACTTAGACCTTTCGGACCTGCTATGGGACAAATCTATGGCTCAGCTGATTGAATGGGATTTTTATCCCTTGGTTCTCATCTCTCAATAGGTGACTCCACACGAATTCGAACCCGAGTTTCCCAAATTCTCCTTCTTACGGGGGTTAGTTGCTTCCACCAATACCCTTGTATATAATTTAGCAATTGTACCAAAAGGAATAGTGCTCATTTCCGTCAAAATATATACTTACATAAATATTTTGTCATAAATTATAGTTAAAATTTGTTTATGAAAAAAATTCTCTGAATTTACAGATAAAAAAGTTCTCTATATTTAATTCTACATATATTTTAGGTCTTACTAACTAGTGTTCTAAGGGCATTAGTTAAGGAACCTGTAAAAGGAAAATTCGTATTGAAAAACTAAATGTCACACTCTTCAAAATACTAAATACACTATTTCCCTTACAAATTTTATTTTTTTGGTTCCTTCAACAATGTCCTAAGGGGGTTGTGCTATGGTGCATCACCCACATTTTACACCACCCACTACACCACCCATGTGGCAAATTTTGGGCCAATCAAATTGCCACATAGGTTGGTCAAAATTTCAAACTTTCTAGTTGTATTATACTGTAGTCAAACTATATGAATACAGTATATTATAGTATAATATATGTGTTTTTTGTATTTGCAAATTTAACTCATATTAAAATAATGTTTTTTGATTAAAAAAACTGATTATATTACAAAATATTATTGACAACGAACATTATTTTAATTCATATTAAAATATTATTTTACAATATAATCAGTTTTTTAATCAAAAAAGTATTATTTTAATATGGGTTAAATTTACGAATACAAAGAGTACATATACTATACTACAATATATTGTATTGATATAGTTTGACTACAATATAATACAACTAGAAAGTTTGATTTTTTTTAATATGGGTTAAATTTGCGAATACAAAGAGTATATATACTATACTACAATATACTGTATTGATATAGTTTGACTACAATATAATACAACTAGAAAGTTTGAAATTTTGATCAAACCCATATGACAATTTGATTGGTACAAAATTTACCACATATAAATAGTGTGATGGATGGTATAAAATATAGATGATATATATTAGTCCAACCCTATCCTAAAAATACTTATTAGCATTTTCCTATATTTTAATATAACACCAATGAATCCTGGAAACACAAATCATACTACCACATAGTGATCCTTTCAGTAGCTAAACTAGAATTTACAAAAAGGCAATTCTCATGCAATTAACTTGGGAGTCATAAATTGGTTAATGTGATTTTGGTGGGGGTTAAAAAGTGGAATGATAAGAAGGTTGATGGTTCAAACCCCATCCATTAACAAAAATACTAACATTAACACACTAACATTCGCATATAAAAAAAACATGCAATTAACTAAAAAGGTTGACTTTCTAAACATAAATTTACAAACAATTTAACGATTATGTTACTTAGGGTGCGCTTGATTTGCAAAAATTCAGGGGACTGGACAGCACAAAAATTTTTGTGCCTTGTTTGATTTGAAAAGTAGTCAGGGGACAGGACAAAAAAGGTGGTGAGGGACAGGACAAAACCCCAAAATTTTGTCCCCCACCAAACCATGGGACAAAAAGTTGTCCCATGGACAGACTAACAAAAGACAAAATTATCATTACATCTCTATCTCCTCTCTTCTCTGTCTCCCTCTCTTCTCTCTATCTCTCTCTCCTCTTTCTTTCCTCTCTCTCTCCTCTCTCTTTCTTTCCTCTCTCTCCCTCCCTCTCTCTCCCTCCCTCCCTCCCTCCCTCCTCTCTATCTCTTTCTCTCTCCTCTATTTCCTCTCTCTATATATATAATTATACAAAATTATATATTGTATATTTATATATTAAATAATATATATTATAAAGGGTATTCCAGTAAATTTAATATTAATGTGTTTGTGTTGTCCATTATCCATCAAACAATATATAAGATAAAGAATTGTCATGTAACTCAAGGATTTGTCCTGTGCTGTGCTGTCCTGTATGTCATGTGCTGTCCAGATACCTTTTACAAATCAAACGCACCCTTAATCTTGTACATAGGGACATATTTTCCTCGTTCATTCGAGAAATGAATTTTTTACACTCATCAAACATATCAATTTAATTAATCAACATTATTATATATAAACAAACTTCTAAAATGTGTGTAGGTATAAATGGTGGAAATGATGAAATGCTGGGGTTATGGATTAAGTGGTTTACATACAACTTTCTTGTCTTCTCTTTCAAAAGATTCAATTTTATACTACATTTAAAAGGGAATGTATGATTTGCTTTGGCTACTCCTTTTGATCTTTTTTATTTTTATTTTTTTTGTATTTTTTCTTCAATTTTTGGATCAGGTTCCTATATTAATATAACAGGTCCTTTTTTTTTTTTTTACAAGAGTTGTGATACTTCGTACATAAGTTGATTTTTTATTTCTCTAGTGAGATTTCTGACCTGCATTGGAGTTGGACATGTAGATTGTAAATTATGGTGTCCTCATTGTACCAAAATTAAACACTTTTGTTATTTTCTCCCATCCATTTTCCATTCATTTCAAGATTTTAAGCCACAACCAAATAAAGTCAGAAAAGGAAGCTGCTCCGAAAATCAATTGAAACTTTGAGGACCCCTCATCATTCATGAACAAACACTACATCTTCGTGACGTAACCACACAATCGATATTATTTCTTTACGTCATATAGATTGTTTTTTACGTGTTATTTGCGTTATTTATCATCATAAAGTAATGTTATATACTCTCATTTTCTCACAACAATAAATACAAAATGACAAAAATATAAGCATATTCTGAAAGAGTTTCTTTATTTATACAATAAAATTGAATGCACATTTGTTTATTATTATTTTCTTTTTTTACATAACCTTTTTTTTTTCTATTCAAAGTTTAGGTGAGTTGGATCTTTATGACTCATGGAAGTCAAAGTAGGCCTCATGACTTAAAGAGTGCTTCAAAAGATCTTCTATCTACAGAAATCCTCATCTATAACAAAATTTGAACTCAAGTCATTATGAGACCAACTGTCCTTACCAACTAGACCAACTTTTATTGACTTCTTTTCATCATTTTAATGTTACAAAATGATACTCTACATATGTTATCGGTGATATGATACCTGTGATGTTCAAGAAACATTTGTATTATAAAAATTCAAAATATGTTTAATATTCTCTTTCTTTAGAAATATTATCAAGCTGATATATTAAAAAAGATGTATTTAATTATTTTTGTCATACAACCGTGGAATAAATTATATTTTTTAGGTACTTAGATTAAATCACTATCATATCACTGTGCAATTGGCTTTGTCCAAGATAATGACAACCCCATATCATTATTTTGATCCTGCCTAACAACCTCACAGGTTGAAATTGGGATTTGGGATCCCCTCAGCTTAAACTTCACAAGATCACAAGATTCATATCACCCCTTCACAGTTAAGTCACATATAGAGAACCCTTTCCCATGCAATATTTGTGTGCATTTTCATTTTCTGCAACACTTCTGTCATACCCCTGTGACTAGCTTTGTTTTTGTTCATTATTCACAACTTGGCTTACTCTTTGATCCCAAAAAAGACAAGCTAGCAGCCATACTTCCCTCACGTGATTTATCTTCTATGGTAACTGCTGATTACTGACTTTTCTTTCCAGATTACGAGGAAAATTTAACCTTCTAAACATTTTTATTTTCATTATTATGCACCATATATTATTTTTATTTATATAAATATATGCAAGTTGAGCTTCCAAACAAAACACCCCAATTAAAAGAAACAAAGAAAAAGTTCTTCAGCTTCACGGACTAGTTTAAGCCCCCTGCACCAGTTCCTCCTGATCAAAAACTACAGAGATTCCTTCACTTGTTCTTCTTGGCTCTCTGCCAAAAGCTCCTACACTTATTAGGGTCTTCACTCTTTTCATACTCAAAACAACCATCACATTCACGGGCTGCTAAAAAACAACGTGTTCATAATGCTTCCTTACTCTTTTTTAATTTTATTTCTCTTTATTACACTTTTTAAGATTATATATGAGATTAAAGTATATATTGTTGGTAAAAAAAGTTTTACATGGATATTCACTGACATTTTAACTTGTATACTTTTATTTTAATAATTAAGAGATAGAAACAACAACAATGACACTGATTTATCAATATATTATGGATTTCTATGTAAAAATTCTTTACATTACATTGCATAAAAATTAAATTCTTATATATATAGTTTGTTAGATTCATAACAAGCATACCTTTTCACAATGGGCTGTACTCAAAACAGAGCATCCTCTGTTTTGCTCTGTTTTGCTCTGTTTCTCTTTGTTACAATTTTATTGCTTTCTAGTAAAGTTTCAAGCCAAACATCTCCCATTTTTGCCTGCGATGTTGCGAAGAATCCAGCATTGGTGGGTTTTGGCTTCTGCAACAAGTCATTGGCGGTGAACGCAAGGGTGGCAGACCTTGTGAGTAGATTGACATTGCAGGAGAAGATTGGGAACCTTGGGGATTCTGCTGTGGATGTGAGCAGGCTTGGAATTCCAAGGTATCAATGGTGGTCTGAGGCACTTCATGGAGTCTCATATGTTGGTCATGGGACGCGGTTTTCCAATGTGGTACCGGGAGCAACCAGTTTTCCAATGCCTATTCTCACTGCTGCTTCTTTCAATACTTCATTGTTTGAAACCATTGGAAGGGTGAGGTTTCTCTTCTTCTTTGTTCCTATGCATGTCTTTTGACTTTTTTTTTCTTGTGATAATTCTGAAGGGGTTCCTCAAAACTTGTCAAATGTGATAGCTTTCCCTTGAATTTGGATCATATCCTGTTCTTCCAAAATAGGACAGGATCCAAATCCCTTTCCCTTCTTTCCTGAAAAAAGTGGTTAACTTTCGGAGTGTTGCCTTAGATTTTGAATGTGAAATGTGATTTTATAGATTTGATTTTTATTAACATATAGGTTTCTTTACTACTGCTGAGAATTTCTTCTATTGATTCATAATGCAGTTCTTTATTGATTTAATGAAGTTAAAACAAAAATAAAAAAAAAATTAGTAAGTGTGAAATTTTACAGGCATTTTTGAGGCGGAAACTATTTATCTGATTAAGATAAGAGAAGAAGATGAGGTAGTTACAGATTTATTTATTTATTTCTACTCTCTCAAATCTTAATGCCTTTAATTTAACTTAAAAGTAGAAGTCATTTGGGTACTAATGTATGATTGGACGAGTGAATAATAAAATCAAACAGAAATGCAGTTGAATTCTTAGTGGGAATTTGCAGAATTTTGATGCAGGCATTTAGAAGATCCAGTTTGCTTATTGAAGCGAAAGCATTTATAAGAGAGTGCTTGATTTACATTGGTTACCATTTACAGCAACATACTTTAAAAATTAATCTTTCCCTCGATTCTCAAATGGTACATTTAATTAAATAGGATGCAGTTACAGTATTGCACTATACTGAAAAAATGGTTTTCAAATGGTGTTTATGGCTAATTTGTGGTCACCACAGGTGGTTTCAACTGAAGCCAGAGCAATGCACAATGTGGGGTTGTCTGGTTTGACATATTGGTCACCAACCATTAACATATTCAGAGATCCAAGATGGGGAAGAGGCCAGGAGACACCAGGGGAGGACCCTGTGCTTTCTAGCAAATATGCATCAGGCTATGTGAGAGGTTTGCAACAAAGTGATGATGGGGACCCCAACAAGCTCAAGGTTGCTGCTTGTTGCAAACACTATACAGCCTATGATGTGGATAATTGGAAAGGCGTTTCGCGTTTCACCTTCAATGCTGTGGTAAACTAAGTCTAACATTGGTTGAAAGTTTCTAAGTACAATATAAGTTCATGTGATTTTAAGGATGATGAAGTGAAAAGAATCATTTTCTTCCTTTTTGTTGTTGTTTTTGCTTGTTAATTTTGTCAGGTGACAAAGCAAGATTTGGATGACACATTTCAACCACCATTCAAGAGCTGTGTGATTGATGGGAAGGTTGCCAGTGTTATGTGTTCCTACAACCAAGTTAATGGAAAACCAACCTGTGCAGACCCCGACCTCCTTAAGGGGGTTATCAGAGGCCAATGGAAACTAAATGGGTATCTCTGAACCCTCCAAAATCTTCTCTATAATGTTTTTTGTTCTTGTTTATTGTTAATGTTATCTTTATAATAATATGAGTATATGGACTATGCAGATATATTGTTTCTGACTGTGACTCAGTAGAAGTGCTTTACAAAAACCAGCACTACACTAAGACTCCTGAAGAAGCTGCAGCCAAAACCATTCTGGCAGGTAACTACATGTGAAAAGACCATACATTAAATATTCATAGGCATTACTGGCAAAAGTCTTGAATTTTAAACTGATTTAAATTTGATGTATACTGTTATCAAAAAAATAAAAGGGTGTTACATGGTAACTAATGTTTTTAACTTAAAACAATTTTTAACTAGGTGATACTATCTGGTATTCTTTACAGTGTCATCTTGTACTTTATGTAAGATGTTTCTCTTACTTATGTTTGTTATATGCAAATTTTGATTTCACAGGGCTGGATTTGAACTGTGGAAGCTTTCTTGGCCAGTATACAGAAGGTGCTGTCAAACAAGGGCTTGTGGATGAAGCATCCATTAACAATGCTGTCTCCAACAATTTTGCCACATTGATGCGTCTTGGTTTCTTTGATGGTGATCCAACCAAGCAAACTTATGGAAACCTTGGTCCAAAAGATGTATGCACTCCATCGAACCAGGAGCTCGCCCGTGAAGCTGCAAGGCAAGGCATTGTGCTGCTAAAGAACACTCCAGGATCACTGCCTCTTAATGCCAAATCCATTAAATCACTGGCAGTTATTGGGCCTAATGCTAATGCTACAAAGACCATGATTGGAAACTATGAAGGTATCAAAATTTCCAACTCTTATAATTTGTTTATACATATGACTTGGGAAATAGGCCAAATTTGGTAATCAATTATTTCTATGCAGAAGCACCAAACTTATAAAACATTAACTGTAGCCTATAGGCTAAATGTATATCATTGTTTGTTATTAAGTTGAAGACTTGTTATCTCAAATTTCTGCTTAACATCAAATTCAACAAGTTCCTAAAATTTGCAGGCATCCCATGCAAGTATACATCACCCTTGCAAGGCCTAACAGCCTTAGTACCTACAAGCTTTGCTGCTGGCTGCCCTGATGTGCACTGCACCAATGCAGTACTAGATGATGCCAAAAAGATTGCAGCCTCTGCGGACGCAACCGTGATTGTGGTGGGTGCAAATCAAGCAATAGAGGCTGAGAGTCTTGACAGAGTCAACATTCTTCTTCCTGGACAGCAACAACTTCTAGCTACTGAAGTTGCCAATGTATCCAAGGGACCTGTGATTCTTGTCATAATGTCTGGAGGAGGCATGGATGTATCCTTTGCTAAGACTAATAATAAAATCACAAGCATTTTGTGGGTTGGCTACCCTGGAGAAGCTGGTGGAGCTGCTATAGCTGAAGTGATATTTGGTTTTCATAATCCAAGTAGGTCACACTCACACATAGTCTCAACTCTCATCTCATGTCACTCAATTTTCATTCCCATAATGACACAACTTTGACACTCATAAATGGTTTTTTCTCTTATGCAGGTGGAAGGCTACCAATAACATGGTATCCACAATCATATGTAGACAAAGTACCAATGACCAATATGAACATGAGGCCAAATCCTGCAACAGGTTACCCTGGCAGATCATACAGATTTTACAAAGGGGAAACTGTTTTCTCATTTGGAGATGGAATAAGCTACTCCACTTTTGAGCATACATTAGTTAATGCACCTCAGTTGGTGTATGTTCCCTTAGCTGAAGATCATGTGTGCCATTCCTCAGAATGCAAGTCACTTGATGTAGTTGATGAGCATTGTCAAAACTTGGCCTTTGATATTCATCTTAAGGTCAAGAACAAAGGGAGAATGAGCAGTAGCCATACTGTGTTTTTGTTCTCTACTCCTCCTGCAGTGCACAATGCACCTCAGAAACACTTGTTGGGTTTTGAGAAAGTTCATGTCACAGGAAAATCAGAAGCATTGGTTAGCTTCAAGGTAGATGTTTGCAAAGATTTGAGTGTGGTTGATGAACTTGGCAATAGGAAAGTTGCCTTAGGACAGCATATGCTTCATGTAGGAAACTTGAAGCATCCTTTGGGTGTAAGGATTTGAAACAAGCCTTCAAATCCTCTACACTAAATCTTCTTTTTTTTTTTTTTTCCTTCATTGGTTTCCTTATTAGAATTTTAAAGGGACCTGAAATTGCACCAAAAAAAGAGGGACTGGAAATAAGTTTGAGATAATTGTAACAAATTTCTCTTATTTTCCTCCTAGTCAAATAAAAATAAAATTGAAATCAAAGTTAAGGGCCCGCTTGTATTGGTTTAGAAAAGTCATTTTATCAAAAAAAAAATTCATTTTTTGAGAAGATGGAAAGAATAACTTTCTCTGATTTGTGAATTTAAGCTTTTTGTTCAAACTTAGATTTTTAGCAAAAGCCCAACCAAATAAGCATGTAAAAATATCTGCAGTGATTTCTATTAAGAAAAGTTACTTCAGTTTTTTTTATATAAAAAAGAGTCAAAACAAATGGGTCTAAGTTTTTTTTTTTTTAATGAACAGTTGTACATCACACTTTTTTTTTTTTAAATCCGGGATGGAATCCAAGGTATCCCCACAGTCGATAGCCGTAGGACTAATCCCTCGAGGATGTAGAGTACCAGTTAAGGGGTAACTCCTCTCCCCACAAATGCAGCTCTATATCATATCACTAGGATTCGAATCCTGGACATATGGTTAAGGGGTCCAAGCTATTAGCCATTTGGACCACACCTCGTGGGTTTACATCGCCCTCTTTTAAAATATAGGGAAACTATATGATGTCTTTTTGCCTTTCTTTTTTTAATGTATGTTTGAAACACATGTATACAAGAACCATAAAAAAAGTATCTTAAAAAAAACCATAAAATAAATGGAAGATAAAGATAAATATATATATATATATATATATATATATATATATATATATGTGTGTGTGTGTGATATATGATATATGACATGTAAATCTTGATGTTTAAATAACAACACTCCTTACCCTAACACTAATTTTTAGACCCATGACATTGTCCAGACCCTTTAGTCTTTTACCATTGAACTTAAGTTTGCTTACCATTCAATATACTTTAGATTAAAAAAAAATTGCTCACCATTCTCTTCATAGATTTTCATATTCTAATTTGATCACATAAAATGAGTTTCTTCTCTACTTGTTAGCTTCATGGATCATCATGACTCCACCCAGGGTCGTCCCTAAAATTTTGGATGCCCCATTCGAATTGAAAAATAGATGCCTTTTTTTATATAATAATAAATAAATATATATAATATATATATATATATATATATATATATATATATATATATATATATATATATATATATATATTATCAAAAGCGCACAAAGAGGTGCAAAAAAAAAAAATAGTCATTAATTGTTTTAACACAACCTCAAGTGAAACAAAATATTACCGAAGAAAAGGAAAAAATTACAGTAGCAAACTACAATACAATTATAACAAAAATATTTTTTTATTCCAATCATTAAAACCTTCATTTGCTAAGTGGTTTGTTCTATGACTTGTACCAAATAACTTACAACAAAAACAAAAACAAAAACAAAAACTCTATCCAATTCTTTTGAATAAACAAATAAAGTTCTATCTTGCTCTTCTCTATTAGAACAATAACGAATGTAATATGATGACGAGAAGTGCTTACCAAGAGATGTGGTTAGTTAGTCACACATAGAGAGAGACAAAACAAAAGGCTTCTACTTTCTAATTCGAACAGAAGACGGGAGAATAAGAGTAGTCACACATAATTTCAATTTTTTTAGAATTCGGAAATAATATATTAATTTATGATAAAAATAATATTTTTATATTGTATATTATACATTTAATTAAATACAATATTAATTGTAAACAGGAAGACCTATTCTCAAACTTACTTATAAGACTTGTCAAGTTTTGGACCTGAATTTTAAAAAATAATTGGGCCCCCAAATAAAAAATTTAACTATATATATATTTTTTTTTTAATATATACATTAATACATATATAGAAAGTAAAAAAAAATTGATGCCCCTAAAAAATGGGGTCCTATACAATCGCACCACCGAATTAGTACTCGGGGCCACCACTGACTCCACCGTTCAATATTTAATAGATAAAAACTTATTTCCTTATATTTTTACGAGTAAACACCCAATTTGATCCCTGAAATTGTAAAGTAGTATTTACCTGGTCCCTGAAATCATCGAAATTCCAAATTAGTCCCTGAAATTGTAAAGCGGTAATCAACTTAGTCCTTCCGTTGAAAATTGTATGGACTAAGTTGATTTTAAGTTAGCAATGTCGGGGACTTAATTGATATTTGAAGTTGACACAGACAAATACAAGAAGGGGGTTGAATTGTGTTTGTTAATAGTTTTCGAAAACAACCTTTAAAACAAATTTTGCACACAAGGAGATTAGAAACATAAGCAAGCACAAGGACAAAGATCCTTCTTAAAAGACTTTAACAAAAACAATATATCAAAACCCCAGAGTTAGTATAATCAAATAAAACTGAAGAGTGTAGGGATAGAAGATTCACGCAAGAGATTTTATCCTGGTTCACTCTATTCCAACCAAGAGATACGTCCAGTCCCTTCGACTTGAAGGATTTATCCACTATTTCTCCAAATAGATTACAACTAAGTATTCAACACCTCTCCAGGCTACAAGTGTTTCTTTCTTACCAAGCCTCTTCAGGCTCTAACTCTAACAAAAAGATTTAATGTTTGATCTTCTTAACTCACTATGTGTAAGGATATGACGGTTTAAGATCAGTTGAATATTACAACAATATTCAAACTAAAGAATACAGACTCTTGCTCTTGAAAGAATAATGGAATGAGTGATTATCAAATGGCAAAAGTTCAGCTAGCAAGATTGTGCAGGCAAGAGTGGTTCTTCAATATCTGAGGTCTTCAATTTATAGTGACATTCTTCTTCACTTGTATTTCTTCAATGGTTACTTTGAATAATCCCGTTTAGAGATAGCATTTAATGCATGATATCAGTTATGACTGGTAGCTTGATTGTAGCAATGCTGAATATTACTCTTGGTTATAGAGGTACCATGAATTTGGAGGTTCACTCCTCTGAGTATTGCAGCTTGAGCACTTGTTGTTTCTTCTTTGTGTATAATCCATCTTTTTCAGTCATAAAGTTGTCATCGTACAAATCGTTTTGCAGTAACTTATTGTACGATTCTGCTTTTTGCATTTCTTGATTGTACTATGTTTCTTTTACAACAAGGTGAAACATTAAAGTAGATAAAACAAATATGAAGAACAAATATTCTATTCAAATAAATATCAATCATTTGAAATAAATTAAAGAGATTCGGATTGCATTTAATTCATGACAAGGATGGAGCTCGTCTAAAAAGAAACTTCGTCTACTCAGTTATATGAGATTCTAAGTCTGTTCTATATTCTACTTAGCTCGTCTGATGACGTGGCATATCCTTTTTAATGTCAAGTCTTCGACTTGCTATTTTTCAATGAATTATAAAGATCTCCGTCTAGTGGCGTGGTGATTGGAGCTCGTCTACTAGATTACTTTGTATTTTAGTTCATTTTCTTCAACTAATTACTTCTGTCTGCTTGCATGGCAAGATGGACGCGCTTATTATCAAGTCTTTGGACTTGCTGTACCTAACAAGTTATTTAGGTATTTATCTAGTAAATATTTAGAGCATCATCTACTTAACAAAACCAGTCTACTTAATTAAATGACAAAGTAACTTTACCAAAGTATTTGAGCAGACCGTCTACAGGGATGGACGCATATTTTTCAATTTAAAATTATCCCAAGTTTCTTTTACTTATCTTAAAGTATTCCTGCATAACTGAAAGCACATTTAAGATCTCAACTAACACTTTACCAAGCAAATTTAATCCTTTTGTTAGCATCAAAACTTAGAGATTATTAAATCCAAAACCACTTTGGCTGTTGGGAATTTGCGTATAAAACAAAAGAAACGCAGCGGAAAAATTCCCATCGAAGGATCCTTGCGAATGGTCATGATTCATGATTCGAAAGTTTACCTCTTGAAGCGATGGCTGTTTGTTGAAATTCGTCTATCACGAACACCGCACGAAAGGTGTCTCTAGAGGTATCCACACGAGCAGATTCCGTGAGCGTCCAACGTCACGAACCGAAGCGTCTCTGTCTCACAGTGTTAGCTTCAAAACCGAGACTTTGTTGTTCACACTTACTCTCTTTTGTGCGGCTAGGTTATCAACCGTCTGGGCACAACAACTTAAGTGGTCTACTTATAGTATCACCTCCTTAAGTGAGTTAGTGAGCAACATTTGACCTAAGCCCATCTACTATGCGCTAGGCCCAATAGGAAAGTCCAACTTTCTTTTAATGCTTCTTTTAATCCGCTCTTTTGTGTGTGACCCTATAGGTTCCCAATATGTTAGCAGTAATATTAAATCCCATTTAATATTACAAACAGTGAGCGGTATCTAGCAATACATCACTGCTACCTAAGTAGTGAGAAAGTCAGTGATTTGACGAAACCTTTCTGTGACAAATATTCATGTGCATTGTTATCCCTTTGTCCATATATCTATATTGAACACAAGGCATAGAATGTGTCACCCTTGTATGGTTCAATATCATGTTCCCCGATACCCGAGTAGACTTAACAACAAATGAGGTCAATATCTCATATTGACTCATTTCAAAGACGGCCATGCATTTTACGAGTCTCACTCTATCGTGGGGCCCACAGATATTACTCCTGTTATGTAGGAGGGACAAATTCCATCTAGGTCACTCACATCCCTCTCGCATGGCTCGTGGTATGCCCAATGATCGTCTTTATAATCATCCTATTACAGATGACGTTTGACGATATTAAAGCACACGACTCCTCATGTAGGGATCGTAGTGATTTCAGGTCGAAGGATTACATACACCATTGTCACTATGAGAACTACTTATGACACTCACATAACGCTCCATGTAGTGTTCTCATGGTGGGTCAATCCAGTACATCATTACCTTAATGCGTACCTATGTGGCAACTCGATATCTCATATCTATGACCCGTGAGATGTGGTCATCAGTCTGCACACATAATAGTCTCAATTGTATTATTATTGTCCTTATTAATAAAATACTTGACTACGGATATTTAAGAATAGGATTTCATTGTTCAATAGTGTCTCACGATCAAGTCATATACTTGATATTCTATTGAACAGAAATTTCTATTCTAAGGACTTTATTATGTTTAAACAAGTAACACAATAAACTGGAATGCCTTATATTATATATATATATATATGAAATAGCAAGATACAAATGTAAGTCTAAAGAAATACATTGGCCTCTAGGGCTTACACCAACATTGGCTCCAACAATCTCCCCCTTTTTGATGATGACAAAACTAATTAAATTTGAAAAACAAAATCTAAGAGAGCTTGCAGGGCTCCCCCTAAGACAAAGCATTCAAATAATTTAAGCAGAATAAGCATATGAAAATCAACCGCATGCAATATATATAAGGGAATAAACATAAGTATCAGAGCAGCAGATATCAAAGCAAATAAGCAAACATAAGTATATCAGAGCAATTTAGCAAGTAGAAAAGAATATGCAAATTCAAACACATAAGAGCTTTTCAAAAACAGACTTTATATATATAAAATTCTTTTTTCTTTCCTTTCTTCCCCTTTTTGTCATCAGCCAAAAAGGTAAAAGGAGAGGATCATCATTGTCAGTACAAAAGAGAAAAAAATAAAGGTAAAGGCAAAGCAGGAGGAGGTGGTGGAGGAGGAGGGTTATGAGTTTGACTCTTTTTGAAGTCCATGAGGAATTCAAGCATTTTATTCACAACCTCTAGGGTTTGAGCCACTGAGGTTTGAACTTGCTGATGAACATCCTCCTCGATCTTTTCAGCTATCTTTTCAACCTTCTCATCTACAAACTGTAAGACTAAGTCCTCATTCATGTTTTGATGTATGACAAACAAAGTGTATTTTGCATAAGATTTTTGATTTTGACTATATACTTATTATGTGTTAATTTGTATGCAAGATCACTCATGAAAAAGGAAAATCAAGGATTAAAGGATGAAAGAACAAGGACACAAAGCAATGGACAAGGACTAAAGCATCAAGCAATGAAGATCTCATACTTTAGATGCTATTGTAAAAATAGCACATTTGATTTCTTAGGTGAAGCACTTAAATTTAAGAAGCAACTAATTTTTACAAAGGATAAACAAAATAGTTTTTCAAAAGAAAGGTTTTTCAAAAAGTGATTAATTGATAAAGAAATAAGGTTTGTTGTACACATGTGTTGTACACATGCATATGTAAAGCTAAATTTCAAATTTTAGAAAGAACCTTTCTGTACACAGGCATCATACACATGTGTATGAAAAGTTGGGTTTTAAAAAAAAAAGAAAATTTGCCTGTACACATGTGTTGTACACCTGTGTACACGAATACATGCTCTCGGGTTCAAAGTTGAAAGGCTGTACACATGTGTTGTACACCTGTGTACACAAAAGTGAGCTCTCGGGTCTGGAACTAAAATTCGTACATATGTGTTGTACACATGTGTATCAGTGTATTATTTTGAAAAATATGACAATACACAGATGTACAAAAATGATACACCTATGTATTGAACATTCTGGGTTGATGTTCTATTCTACATCTGTGTACGCAAGGTATACATATGTGTATTAAAGCACAACGAAAGAAATACACATGTGTATAAAAGAAGATAATCTGTGTATACGTTTGAAAAAGGTGAAAACTTGGTTTAATAAACAGATGTAAAAAATATCTAATCTGTGTACAAGCTTTGAAAATGTTTGAAAAATACGAATACACAGATGTAGTACACAGATTATTCTGTTACAACTTTTCAAACTGATTTGTAATCACTTGTAACAAGTTCTGTGATAAGACCCACGGATCAAAATCTTCAAAAACCTATAAAATGACTTCATATCAACACTTTTCAACACCTTACACATTCTAAAAACACGAATACGAAAGATTCAAAAGCTTCCAAAAGTGCTTCATCTTAGAGAAAAAATGTGATATTTCTTAGAACTTCAATTTGTATAATCAGACTTTTAGAGTCTTTATTCTACTCAATTCTTTCTGCGAATTAGTGTGATTAAGAGAGGGTATCTCTTAGGATTGAACAAGGATAGAAGGGATCCTTGGGTATAGAAAAGTAAGTGTGCTTTTTGGTGTATTCTTGAGCAAGGAGGTTATCCTTGTGAATGATGTAATTGGATATTGTAATTTCTGGTTATAGTGGAGAAAACCACAGAGGTGTGGGACTGGATGTAGGCAAGCCAGAGGAGGTAGCCGAACCAGGATAAATCGGTTTGCGTGTTCTTCTCATCTCTAAACTCCATATACATGTTATATGCACTTGTGTGTTGTGAATGAGTTTTAAGAATGCTTGTTAACTTGAATCTTTGATCTGCAATCTGTGTTAAACTTGTTGTTTCTTCTTATAATTCTTCTTAACATCATTACTTGTTACATAACCTGATTCTTAGGAATTAAAATTGAGTGAAAACCAATTTTCTTTAAGAAAACTGTTTTGCTTTAAATTGTTGAAAAAGTTTTCAATATCTCAATTCACCCCCCTCTTGAGATTGTAGCCATTACCAACACAAACTTGCCAACCCTTTCATCAACTAGTTTACCAAGAACTTCTTCAATATTTGATGGCAGAGTCTATTGCCTTGAGCTTTCTGCAGACTCTTGAAAAGTACTCAGTGTTATTGAATGATCTTCAGGGTGCATTACAACTAGTGCTAAAGGTTGAGAAGATTGTCTTTCTGATGAGCTCTGATAGGATTCAGCAGTATCTTCTAAATTATCAGCAATGACAATTTGACCATTTTCTTCAGCAACAAGTTCATCTGTGATAAGCTTTGGAGTAGGCTTGGGTTTTACTGTGATTTCCTTTGCCCATCGAATGGGGTAGATGAATTCCACATTCCTGCTATTTATTGGAAGTCCCCAGAGGTCTTTATAGATCATATATCTAAAGTGTGAGAGACCACACTTTCCTCTGACCTTGGGAATATCCTTCTTTTCTTCTTCAGACAAACCAGAGGAAGATGCCTCTCTGGTGCACTGGATAATGTGAGACTTCCAAAACTCAGCAACTCTATGCTCATTGATCAACTCAATGGACTCAGTATTCAGAAGGAAATCCAGCATTGAGTAGTCGAAGGTCTCTTGATCAAGATCAAGCAATGCTGACTCGACTTCAGGCATCACTCCCTTGAATCTTCTGTTCTTCAAGTCCTTATCCTTATTGAGATCTAGCATTGGCAATCTTGGATGATCCTATAGGGCTTGATTCCAATCCTGGTTGCTTCATTATGCCTCAGCCAGGATGGAGGGACAAAATTTACAGCTCTATTAGCTCTGATTTGATTGAATTCCCACTTCAGCATATCATAGTAGAGCTGATCCAGAAACAAGTCGGCAGCCCTCCCATAGATTCTGGGATACTCAAAAGACACCCATTTAGTGTCCTTTGGCATGATCTTGGGGACATGCTTAGAAGATCATGCTCGTTTCTCAGGAATAGTAGGAAGATTTATCCTATTGGGGTCAGTCTCCCAGATGGGGATAATATGTCTCTCAACTCCATCAGTGAGTGGTATGAAAGGAGGAGTTTTGACAAGGTTCGGGTAAATTTTTCTGGGGGGCAATTTGGTTAAGGGACTAAAGGCCCTAAATCATTGTGCATTTGAGAAGGCACATTTTGGATTAATTTACACTTAGGGTGAGGTAGGTAGAGGGGTTCAACAGATGAGCTAACTTCTTCCTTATACTCAGGTAGAGGATACCATCTGTCTGGAATGTGTTTGATTCATGTTGGTGATAATGAAACAGAATTTTCCATTCCCTTTTTACCTTTTGGCCCAATCCTCAGATTTGCCATTTTAAAGGACATAATTTGGGATGAAGGAAGGAAATAAGGTTCTTAGGGGTTTGGGGAAAGGTGCACCAGGGGAAATGCCTTCATCTAGTTGATTTAACTAAGGATCACCGGCTTGTGAAGTGGTTGTTTGTGTTGGTTGGGGTGAAAGGGGTGTGGGAATATGCACGTCATTTGGAGAGGAGACAGGCATATCATCTATCCTAGTTTCTAAACTAGACACTAGGGCATCTACTGCTACTTGAACAGGATCATTAGCAGAGGTGGTTACCTTAGGAGTCTTAGTTGATCTAGCTTTTCTTGCTGGTTGCCTCATTGGTTTAGTTGGAATAGGCACAACGGCCTCAGCAGCAGCAACAGAGGTCCTCTGCTTGTTCAGAATAGCACTGATAGGAATACTGTCCTCATCATCTTCCTTATCTTCATTGTGAGAGAGGATAACTTTTCTTGGTCTCTTTGCAGCAGGGGCATCAGAAGGCTCCCTGATAACAATCCCACTTGCTGGCCTCTTGGAGGCAGGCTTCCTTGTAGCAGTGGTCTTCTGCCTAGTTACCCTTTTAACCCCTAGGACTTCAGCATTATTCTGTTCAACCATCTCTTCTTTAGCCTTCATCAACTCCTCAGTCTTAGCCATTTCAGCAGCAACATAGGTACTGAGGTTCATGTTGGCTATGTTCATCTTTCCAAAGTCTGCAGCAGACATTGGTTTATCAGTTAATAACCTAGCTTGCTCCTCAGGAGTCTTAGCAGCAAGAAACCCATGTATTCCTTGAGCCTTGAAAATCTGAGAGAATATGGCAGAAAGGAAGTGCAGAGAGTCTTTTCTTATTCATCACAGCATCTCTGAACCTTCCATACAGGATTCTTGGAAGATTGATTCTTGTTTGTGAGAAGAAGGCAGAGACATAATTTGTACAAAGATGAGAGGTTGTCCTTGGATCCAACCTTGTGAAGAACCACCTTCTTGAGTAGCTGATGAAGTATACGAACGATGTCCTTCATTTCAACAGCCTTCCAAGAGTGAGTTCTGACTATATCCTCCTTCATGAGACAGACTTCTATAGTCTCAGAGCCACCCAAGTCTTCTTCCCATGACTCAGTGAAGACTAGACTTTCCTGAGCATAGAAGATTGCATCAGTAATAGTCTTCTCCGAGACTGTAATCTTCTTTCTTAACACCGTTGAGTAGAAATCAATTTCAGTCAGTTGGAAGTTTCTCCAGAAATCTCTAATTAGGTTGGGAAATATAGAGACTTTCTCTGTGAAAAGGCCTCCCCACCCAACTGCATTGACATATTTGCTTATGTCAAGATTGTAGTCTTCCAGCACACCAAGGTTGAAATGATGCTCTATAGCTAAGTTGAGTTTGTCCACGTTGAATGTTGAATAAGCCATTGTAAGTGATCAAGGAGCTTAGGGTTTGAAAGCAGAGAGAGGTAGAGAGAGATAGCTCAAGAGGTTATGGAAGCGTAAAGTTTTTCTCAGAGGGAAATGATTACTTTTAAAGGAATTTTGAATATCAAAGGTTTTAAAAAAAAATTTGACATGACATGTCATTATGATAAAACGGCGTTGGTAACTTAGGAGCATAAAAAGGTCTTGATGGGATTGATGGAAGTACTGACTCAGCAAAGAGAATAAAGGATAAATTTGTCTTGCGACAAAAGTAAATGCATTTATTAACACACAAAAAGAATATTTTTAATCATAGGCAGATGTGAACTCGTCTGAAACTATTCAATGGACGCGATAATCAGTATCAGTGGACGCGTCATATGGGCATGCAATACATTATGCAATAGACGCACAACTTCAAATATGTATTAGACGAGCGTAGGTAATAGACGCGGGATTAGCAAAACAAATTTTCTCGAGGCTGGACACCTGAATTAATCCACACATATCACATTAAGATGCTTCCTAATAAAGATAAATCTGTCCTCTGCAAGATGTTTAGTAAAGATATCTGCCCATTGATGGTCAGTATCTACAAATTGAATATCAATCACACCTTTTTGCATATAATCCCTAATAAAATGATGTTTAATCTCTATGTGCTTAGCTCTAGAATGCAAAATTGGATTCTTAGATAGATTTACTGCAACAGTATTATCACACATAAGCAGAATACTACTTACAAATACATTGTAGTCCTCCATTTGATGTTTTCCAGAGAAGTTGTGAGCAGCAATTTGCAGCTGATATATACTCAGCTTCAGCAGTTGATAAAGCAATGGTACTTTGTCTTTTGCTTGACCATGAGACAAGATTAGCTCTAATGAAGTGACATCCTCGAATAGTGTTTTTCTTTCAATTCTATCTCCAGCATAGTCAGCATCACATAAACGAACTAATATGTAATCTTCATTTTTCTTAAAGCACAAACCAAGATTAGTAGTACCTTTTGAATATCTAAAAATTCTCTTAACTGCTGATAAGTGAGATTCTCTAGGATCAGATTGAAATCGAGCACATAAACATACACTAAACATAATATCAGGCCTAGACACAGTAAGATATAAGAGAGATCCAATCATACCTCTGTATACCTTTTGGTCTACTTTTTTCTCTTTATCATCTTTGTTCAGTATGGAAGTGGGGTGCATAGGAGTATTCATTGGTTTACAGTCATCCATCTTAAACTTCTTCAGAAGTTCTTTTGTATACTTAGTTTGGTTGATGAGCACCTCGTCCATGGTTTGTTTTACTTGAAGTCTAAGGAAGAATTTGAGTTCTCCCATCATGCTCATTTCAAACTCTTTCTGCATTAACTTGGAGAATTCTTTGCATAGAGACTCATTAGTACTACCAAAAATAATATCATCATCATATATTTGTACAACTATGAAATTAGACTTAATGGATTTTCTAAATAAGGTTGTGTCAACCTTTCCTCTATTGAATCCATTTTCCATAAGAAAAGAACTTAGTCTGTCATACCAAGCTCTAGGAGCTTGCTTAAGACCGTACAAAGCTTTCTAAAGCTTATATACATGTTCAGGATGGGTTTCACACTCAAAACCCGGCGGTTGCATAACATAGACTTCTTCATTAATAAAGTCATTTAGAAAAACACTTTTAACATCCATCTAAAAAAGCATAATCGATGATGTGCAACGAATAGAAGTAGAATTCTAATAGCTTCTAATTTAGCAGTAGGTGCAAAGGTTTCGGTATAATCTATACCTTCTTCTTGAGAGAAACCTTGAGCAACAAGTCTTGCTTTGTTTATGATTACCCTACCATTTTCATCAAGTTTGTTTCTGTAAACCCACTTCGTTCCAATCACTGATTTATCTTTGGGCAGTGAAACCAGAGTCCAAATATCACTTCTTTCAAACTGATTGAGTTCTTCTTGCATGGCTAGAATCCAACCATCATCCAGCAGAGCCTCGTCTACTGTCTTTGGTTCCAACTCAGAGACTAGTGCAGAATTGTCTTGTTCTCTGATGGTTGATCTGGTTCTTAGCTTGTCATTGGGGTTTCCAATGATCTGATCTTGTGGATGATAATTCTTGAAGTACCAAGATTTTTGAACTGTATCATGTTGAGAAGTGGAAGTTTCTGGTTGTTGTGTGGGGTCATCTTCTTGATCATCAACTTTTATCTCAGGTGAGTCTTCTGGAGTGCTTAGATCAAGATTTGCAAAAGCTTCATCTAGCTCTGATAATTTCTTATTAGGTTGTTTGTCATCAAACTTGACATGAATACTTTCTTTTACTATCAGAGTCCTAGAATTATAAACTCTAAAGCCTTTAGATATTTCAGAATATCCTAATAGTATTCCACTATCTGTTTTAGCATCAAATTTAGCAAGTTGATCTTTAGTATTCAGTATAAAGCATTTATAACCAAAGGGGTTAAAATAATATATGTTGGGTTTTCTTCCTTTCCACAGTTCATAAGGAGTCTTATTCAGGATAGGTCTAATGTATATTCTGTTTTAAATGTAACAGGCAGTATTAACAGCTTCAGCCCAGAAGTGTCTAGGGACAGAATTGTCATTGAGCATAGTCCTAGCCATCTATTGAAGAGATCTGTTCTTTCTCTCTACCACACCATTTTGTTGTGGTGTTCTAGGTATTGAGAAGTTGTGAAGGATACCATTATCTTCACAGAACTTATGAAATAGCTCATTTTCAAACTCTCCCCCATGATCACTTCTGATTGAAGTGATACACATGCCTTTTTCATTCTGTACACGTTTGCAGAATACATAAAAGACCTTAAAAGACTCATCCTTGTGAGTTGGGAACATAACCCATGTCCATCTAGTGTAATCGTTTACTATGACAAGACCATATTTCTTACCACTGACAGAGGCAGTCCTTGTTGGACCAAAAAGATCAAGATGTAGCAACTCTAGTGGTCTATTGGTACTAACAACATTCTTAGATTCAAAAGAACCTTTGACTTGTTTTCCCTTTTGACATGCATCACACAGAGCATCAGATTTGAACTTAAGGTTCGGTAGTCCTCTCACGAGGTTATGCTTGTTTAGCTTTGAAATTAATTTCAAGCTTGCATGACCTAGCCTTTTGTGCCAAATCCATCGCTCATCTTCAATGGACACTAGACATGAAACACTTTGATTTGAGAGGTCCTCCAAGTCAATCTTAAAGAGATTGTTTTACCTTTTTACAGTGAATAAAAGTGACCCATCATGTTTCTTGGCAGTACACATGTTCTTATCAAAAGACACTTCATATCCATTGTCACATAATTGACTTATTCTCAGTAGATTGTGCTTCAAACCATTTACTAAAAGAACATTATCAACGGAGGGAAAATGATGTTTACCAATTTTACCTAAACCAATGATTTTCCCTTTTTGATTTCCTCCAAATGTGACCCAGCCACCATCTTTGGGCTTAAGATTTTGGAACATAGACCTTTCTCCCATCATGTGTCGTGAGCAGCCACTGTCCAAGTACCAAGACATCTGTTTTCTTCCTGTTTTTAAGCAAATCTGCAACAGGTATTATCTTATCTTTAGGTACCCAAACTGACTTGGGTTCTTTCTTGTTAGCTGTCACTGGACGAGTATGCTTAGCATATTTATTATGTATGCCTCTAGATGTAATATGCCCACTTTTTCCACACACTTTACAAAAGGTGTTGGACGAGCTAGACTTAGCTTTGGTATATTTATTTGGAACTTTTGAAGCTCTGTGTTGTTTAAGTGGTTTTGACTTTTTGTGAGATGCGTCTTGCTTCTCTTTGTCATAACCAAGACCAGATTTATCATAAGGTGATCTAGAATACCTTAAAATGAGACTAAGCTTATCTGAGCCAACTGCAAGCCTTGACAGAGAATCAGTTAGGTATGTTATATCTTGCTTCAATTTTGCAACTTCACAAGAGACATCAGGTTCACACACCACTTTATCAGCTAGACTGACATTCACTGATTTTAGCATGTCGTTTTCATTTTTGAGATTTTGTTTCTCAGTGCAGACCCTATCATATTCTTTAGATAGTTTAGAAAATTTCTTTTTGAGACTCTTATATTCTCGTGATAGTATATACGACTCATGCAACAATTCATCAAAAACATTTTGAAGAGTGGACGGGTCAGAGTCCATTACCTCAGCATCAGTGTATTCACTTTCTGTTCCAGTGTCTGCCATGAGACAGATATTCGCCTCTTCCTCAGCTTCATTTTCTTCATCTGAAGAGGACAGATCAAGATCCTCCCATGTAGCCATTAAACCTTTCTTCTTTTTGAAGAATTTCTTTTTGTCCTTTAGCTCAGGGCAATCAGCTTTGAAATGACCAAGTTTCTTGCATTCAAAGCACAAGGGTGGACCTTTTTCCTTGGAGTATGACTTCTCCTTGGAAAACTTTTTATTGAATTGCTTCCTTCTGAAACCACCTTTCTTTCTCCATATATGTTGAATCTTCCTGGAGATAAAGGATAATTCATCCTCATCTGATTCTTCATTATCATCAGAAGATTCAGACTCATCAGATGACTCAGCAGCTTTGAGAACTTTTGATGAACTTGCTTTCTTTGGCTTTAGAGTAATAGATTTTCCTTTTCTGGAATTTTCTTCTTCATTGAGTTCAAGTTCGTGAACCTTGAGAGATCCAAGAAGCTCTTCCAGAGAGAGTGTATTCAGGATTTTTGCTTCCTGAATAGTAATTACTTTGGGTCTCCATTGCTTGGATAGACTTCTCAGGATTTTTCTGACATGATCTCCATTTTCATAGATTTTTCCAAGAGATCTGAGACTGTTGGTGATGGTTTGGAATCTTCCAAACATTTGATCTATTGTTTCATGTTCACCCATCTTGAACAGCTAATACTGATTAACCAGCATGCTGATCTTGGATTCCTTAACTTGTAAGGAACCCTCATGAGCTAGGGCAAGAATATCCCATATTTCTTTAGCAGTATTGCAGCTGTGAACTTTATCATGATCAGGTCTGGTGATGGCACACATCAAATAATGCTTAGCTTTAAGATTGACTTGATGCTTTGCCTTTTGATCTGTTGTCCAATCTGCTCTAGCAACAACAGCTCCATTTTCATTTCTGGGTTTGGTATAACCAGCTTCTATGAGCTCCCAGATGTCTAGACTTTGTGCATCCAAAAAGGCCATCTTCCTCTTCTTCCAGTAGTCATAATCAGAACCATCAAAGAGAGTAGGTATTTTGATAGCTTGTCCTTCTGCATCCATGGTTGTTGGATCGTACTCCCTCGGCACTTGTTAGATGCTCAACCCTTTTGAGGCTGAGATCTGATACCAACTGAAGTTGACAAAGGCAAACACAAGAAAGGGGGTTGAATTTTGTTTGTTAATAGTTTTCGAAAACAACCTTTAGAACAATTTTTGCACACAAGGAGATTAGAAACAGAAGCAATCACAAGGACAAAGATCCTTCTTAAAAGACTTTAACAAAAACAATATATCAAAACCCCACAGTTAGTATAATCAAATAAAACCGAAGAGTTTAGGGATAGAAGATTCACGTAAGAGATTTTATCCCGGTTCACTCTCTTCCAACCAAGAGCTACGTCCAGTCCCTTCGACTTGAAGGATTTATCCACTATTTCTCCAAATAGATTACAGCCAAGTATTCAACACCTCTCCAGGATACAAGTATTTCTTTCTTACCAAGCCTCTTCAGGCTCTAACTCTAACAAAGAGATTTAATATTTGATCTTCTTAACTCACTATGTGTGAGGATATGTCAGTTTAAGATCAGTTGAGTATTACAACAATATTCAAACTAAAGAATACAGACTCTTGCTCCTGAAAGAATAATGGAATGAGTGATTATCAATTGGAAAAAGTTCAGCTAGCAAGATTATGCAGGCAAGAGTGGTTCTTCAATATCTGAGGTCTTCAATTTATAGTGACCTTTTTCTTCACTTGTATTTCTTCAACGGTTACTTTGAATAATCCCGTTTAGAGATAGCATTTAATGCATGATATCCGTTGTGACTGGTAGCTTGATTGTAGCAATGCTGAATAGTACTCTTGGTTATCGAGGTACCATGAATTGGAGGTTCACTCCTCTGAGTATTGCAGCTTGAGCACTTGTTATTTCTTCTTTGTGTATAATCCAGATTTTTCAGTCATAAAGTTGTCATCGTACATATCGTTTTGTAGTAACTTATTGTATGATTCTGCTTTTTGTATTTCTTGATTGTACTATGTTTCTTTTACAACAAGGTGAAACATTAAAGCATATAAAACAAATATAAAGAACAAATATTCTATTCAAATAAATATCAATCATTTGAAATAAATTCAAGAGATTCGGATTGCATTTAATTCATTACAAGGATGGAGCTCGTCTAAAAAGAAACTACGTCTACTCAATTATATGAGAGTCTTATCTGTTCTATATTTTACTTAGCTCGTCTGATGACGTGACATATCCTTTTTAATATCAAGTCTTCGGACTTGCTGTTTTTTAATGAATTATAAAGATCTCCGTCTAGTGATGTGGCGGTTAGAGCTCGTCTACTAGATTACTTTGTGTTTTAGTTCATTTTTTCAACTAATTACTTCTGTATGCTTACGTGGCAAGATGGACGCACTTATTATCAAGTCTTTGGACTTTCTGTATCTAACAAGTTCTTTAGGTATTTATCTAGTAAATATTTAGAGCCTCGTCTACTTAAGAAAACAGTCTACTTAATTAAATGACTAAGTAACTTTACCAAAGTATTTGAGCAGCCCGTCTATAGGGGTCGACACGTATTTTTCAATTTGAACTTATCCCAAGTTTCTTTTACTTATCTTAAAGTATTCTTGCATAACTGAAAGCACATGTTAGATCTCAACTAACACTTTGCCAAACAAAATTATTCCTTTTGTTAGCATCAAAACTTAGAGATTATTAAATCAAAAACCACTTTGGTTCCAACAATATTAAGTGAGTAAAATGATGGACCAAATTGATACTAACTTATCATTCATGAACGTTTTTGAAATTTCGATAATTTCAAACACCAAATTAATACTACTTTATAATTTCAGAGACCAAATTAGATATTTCCTTGTTTTTTACAGCATAGTTATGCCTAACATCTGGAAACGACCAAGTTCTCACGAAACAATTGATAATGGCTTCACACAAAGTCTCAAACAAACAAATTAAATAAAATGTAATACCCAAGCAACCATGCTGCTTTAAAGACCAAATGTACTTCTTCTTGACTCAGTTATAAGCATAATTAATCAACTTCATATTTATTAAAAAAGTTAGTTAATTTAATTTAATTATTTTTATTTATGTAAAAAATAAGTTATAATTACTAAATTATCCTCTAATTATCTCCGAAATGTATAATATTCTTGAAAAAATAAAAGAAGAATAATACTACTATGTGGTACAAAAGGTTTGCTGCGCGAATTGATGAATGAGTCGTCCTTTCCTTTTTTTTTTTCAATTTTTATATTATTAAAATATAACAAAAAAACAAAATTCGTTATCTTGTTCTCAACCTCTACTCACCGTCTTCCACCTGTGTTACACAACGTCTTTGACCTCGATCTATTCAATCGTCTTCTGCCATTGTTGCCCGAAATCAAAGGCTTTGTGACTGGCTTCTCGTCCTCTATCATCCTCATAAACAAAAATCAGTTCTTTTATTCCTAAACCGAAAATTTGTTTCTGCTTTGTCTTCCTCTTCTTCATCTATGTCACCATCATCGTCTTCGGCATCGTTGTTCTCACCCAGTGGAAGTAGTTGCATGTGCTTGAACAAAAAGGTTGGTTTTTTTGGGAAAATCTAAATTGGGGTTGAAGGGAAAGAAAACTATGCATTTTGTAAGATCAAAAGCACAACTGGGTCTTGAGGAATTGGATAAATGACAAGGAGTTGATGTGAATGTAGCTCTTAAAAGTTTGGCCTCCATTGGAAACACACGCGAGAGAGAGAGAGAGAGATGTGAATGTAGCTCTTAAAAGTTTGGCCTTCATTGGAAAAACACACGAGAGGGGGTGGGTGGGGGTTTAACAAGAAAGGAATGGTGTGAAAGAAAAGTTTAGGAGTTTGAACTTTGAAGAAAGCAAGGTTTAGGAGGACAGCCCGCAAGCGAGGGAGGAGGGAGACGAGCGATTAGGAGCCTCGAGCAAACCACGGCGGTGAAGGAGCCAACAATGATAGGGAGCGGCAACCGGAGTTGAGCGGTAACCACGGCCAGCTGTGTCGACTTAGTTTTTTTAGTTAAAGTAAAAAAAAAAGAGGATGTCACTTCATTCGCACAATATTGTGAAAATAGCTTCGTACCATCCAACGTTATCTAAAGAGAATTGGTTGGATTAGTTGATTGTATTGACTTTTACTTATATACGAGTCCACAAAATATAGATATTTTTTTGTTTATAAATGATTTCAGAGGGAGTACATGCCACTTCCAAATGGTTGATATACTTTTATGGGTTTTGTTAATACGTTCCTTTATTTCACTAGTTAAGAAATCAATAAAAGAAAATTTGGATCAAAAAAGAAGTATCGTTTTTTGATATATTAAATACATCACCTTCTCATATAAACCTTTTTTTTAATTTCTTAACTAATGCTCTTAGATAATTGGTTGCCATTGATAGGGTATGGATGGGGGATAGGGATTGGGTTTCCTTGATATGGAGGACAAGGAAGAAACCTCCTTAGAAATTAGAGAGAAGAGAGATTTTGCTTAATTTTCTGTTTGTTTTCATTCATTCATTTACTACTTTTCATATAGTAGTTTCTTACATCCAGAATATTAAAAAGGAAATCCAGGATATTAAAAAGGAAATGTAAATAATAAATAAAAGATAATAGGTGGCTAGATCTAGAATATTCTTGGTTGGTACTAGAATGAAATCCTTGATGTGCTTTGATCTTTTCTTGCTTTGATTAGGCCTATGAATTGTTGCAAATCCATTTACTCCAATTGGGTCATTTATTGGCTAGATATCCTATCATTCCATACCCCATCAAGACCAACCTTGTCCTCAAGGTTGTAAACAGTTGACCCTAAAACAAATTTTCCTGGATCCCACTGCTTGAATTGAGACAACCTAGCCACAGAAGGCATTTCCAAATGTCCACTGAGATCCTATGGCTGTCCTATTCCAATGCTTGCTGAAAAAATCATATATTGTTGGAACCCATTTGGCATCAATTCTACCTTAATGTCACAAATAATTCCCTCTCGACACATACTTGACATTGGTATGATTTCTGCAAGTTGGAACATAGTTAGAAACTGGAACCAATTTGGCATCCGTACCCAAGCCTCTTGTGCTTCCACGAATTCTGTTTGTGTGGCCATTTTATTTTTGAGGAACTGAATTGGTAATGAAACCTGTATTAGTTTGATTAATGGGCCCAATGTTGAGTAAACCTTGACAAATTAATGAAGGCCCAACTTTTGTTTTGTTAACCCATTGCCACTCTTCAATAAATGGGTCTGGCCTATTAGGTTAGCAAGTAGACGTTCTTGGTTCCCTTCCAATTTTGCCCCTTCTTGTGACTCCTTCCCTCTCATACACAGCAACCATCGACACCCATTTCTGATGCTGCACGTCGACGACTCATTGGAAAATGACGCGCCGACCATCTGAGCTCTTTTCACCCATTCGACCACCATCCATGGCTGCCATGGTGGCGGGGAAGCTTGTAGTGTCGTGTTCCAATATTCTGAGGGACCCACGGCCAGCCAGAAGCTGGTCCAGGTGGCGGCTTCCTCTTCTGGACAAAGAGCCTCGCCGGAGTCGCTCTTGATCGAACTGCGGGAGAAGGAAACGCATTCGACGGCGTCATTCGCAGTGGAAATGGAGAAGACGAAACCGGATTCAAAACACGATGGCTTGATGGAAACCGCCATTCTGGAAGGAAGCGGCGTCCGGCAGGCGATTCTTTACTTGGTGAAGGTCCACCGGGATCGAAGTAGAAGAGGTCGTGTTGAGTTTGTTAATTGATAAGTCTCTGGCTCATCTAGTTTTATAACTAGAAAAACCTTGGTTTTGTGCTAATTATATCTCGTTTCGCCCAAATTAGATTTAAATTGTCCTCAAGCAACACTTTGAGTCTCTTAAGTAGTTTTTAGGATATTTTAGTTAATTTTGAGTCAAATAAAGCATTTAATGCTATCTTACATTTTCAGGTTAAAAGTGAAGCTCTTGGAGTCAAGGAAAATGAAGGAAGCAGTGGAAAAGGAATTCTGGAAGTTTCGCCTCGCGAGCCAGGGTTTCGCCTCGCGAGCCCGAAGACCAGCCTGAACAGCAACAGTCACCCTTTCTGTCTCACCTCGCGAATCACCATCTCGCCTCGCGAGCCTGAAGGCCTGACTGTGCCAGAGATCACCCTTTTCGGTTTCGCCTCGCGAAGCAGGTCTCGCCCCGCGAGCGGGCGAAACCCAGAACAGCTATTTATAGGCTGTTTTAGGGCACAATTAGAGGGAGGAGGCTGCACTTGGAGGCCAGAAGGCTGGAAGAGGGTTCCAACCCTAAAAGGGGATGCTTTCCTTGCTCTGGGAATGGGAGAAGATTGGAGGATTCTTCTATGAGTGTTCTTCATCTCTTCTCTCCTTTGCTTTTGTATTGTCATTCATTATGAGTAGTTAAATCCCCTTGTTGTTGGGGTTAGATGTAGATTTTCTAAACTTGTTAGTATTTGATTTGGTTTCAATGCAAGTTTCTATTTCTTTATGAGTGTTTGATTCCATGCTTAATGCTTTCCTTGGTTTGATCATCCTAGGAATGATATGTTGCTTTATTAGACAATTGAAAGGTTGATGTTAAGACATGCTCATGAATCAAATGCCAAGTAGTTCATGAACCTAGACATAGGTCTTGGGGTGCTTGCAATCTTATAAGTCTTGATTCTTAATGCAAAATCTCAGATTAATCCACCTAAGACATTAGGGTTTGATTTGGGGTTTTAGGCTCATTCCACCTAAGACATTAGGGTTTGAGTATTTAAAAAGACTTGATTGTCATAATTGAATTAGGAATTGTGTTGGTAACCATTTCATTGCAATTAAGGGAGGATTAGTGTAGTCTAACCCTGACAATCTTGACCACATTTCTGTTTCCCTCCAAGTGTTTGTTAAAATTCCCAAAAGACCAAAAATATTTTATTACTTTATTTTATCTTCTATTTTGATCTTACTTGATACCATAGTTTAGTCTAGATAGTTGTTGACTTTGTGAATTGGTAATTGGCAACCAATCCTTGAGGACGATATCTGGTCTTACCACCGTATTACTTGAACGATTGGGTACACTTGCCTATTAAAAAAATTGTATCAAGTTTTTGGCGCCGTTGCCGGGGATTGGCTTTGCCAATATCAGTAGTAACAAGGGAGACAACTAATCTAGACACTTTTATTTTATTTTTCTGTATATATTTGATGTCTTTCTTTTGTTAGTTTTGTATATATTTGAATTTGTGTTTCTTTAATCTTGGGCCTTATTTGTCTGTGAGGTGGAAATTGATTTGACAGGATCATGGACTACAATTGCCATCATCCATCTGATGCAGAAATTGAGATGTCTGAGCTTCAGCTGCGGGCAGATATGCTGCAATTGGCCATGGACATCCATCAAGTGAGCAATACGTTGTCAAGGGCCACAGTCTCTCCTCCACCATTGGTAGGCTATTCTGAATGGGGAAATCAATTTCCCAACACTTACACTCCATGGTGGGGGAATCCTCCAAACAATGCTTGGACTGATCAAGAGGAACATTGGGAATCTTCCGCACTTTCATATCAACCACAACCATCTCAATGGTATGATGAGCCATCACCATTGGAAGTTGCTTGGGAGAACTTCAAATCCGAAATCACAGTCAATTTTGAGCAACCTATTCCGGATGGTCGGTCTCACTTAGAGGATATTTTGGAGAACTTCATGGTAACAACAATGGAAAGTTTAAAAAATCAAGAAGATGCCATTCGAAGTCTCGGGGTACGTATTGAGAAACTCTCTAACCAACTATCCGAAATGCCAATTGGGAACTTGATGGATGATGATGAAGGTAATGCAATAATGTATGATGATGAAGATGATGCCATAATGGAAAGGAAGATGAAGAGGTGGGAGCAACCGAGTCAAGAAGAGAAGAACCTGTTTGTGAGGACATAGTTGCACCATCTCCCATTGAACCCTTGACTGAAGAGATTGAGAGAAAAAGGCATTTGGAGGACATCTATTTCACCATGCTTGAGGATGATGAAGAATTTTTGGAATTAGATGATTCTATTAGTTCCTATGCATGTGTTGAATGTGATGGGAGAAACACTTGTGTGGTTTGTGCTGAGATTTCTGCATATATGGAAGGTGATGGATTTGGTAATACAGAGAGTGAAGATTGTGTAGAAGCCAAAGCAGCACCAGTGATCCTCTCGACTTGTTTGCCACCTCACACTGTGAAGCAACCGAGGATGGAGTTCAAGCCTCTGCCTGAGAGACTGGAATTTGAATCTTTAAATATGAAGGCACTATGGCCAGTCCAAGAGGTTGAACCCCATTTTTATTGGGAAGACTTTGTTGATAAAGGGGTCATCTTTGACCCGAGAGGAATTGAAAAGTGCTTCCCATTTGGAGAAGTCAGCATGATTTTCGAGCGCTCACTTCCATATTTATGCTGCAGGTCATGGGATCCGGCAGGATCATATTACACTTTGAGCATTCCTTGGCCGCTATATCACAGGCAGTGGGACCCCGGTGGAACCGTCTTCATGAGTTTTTCTAAACTTTTTTCTTTTTAATTATCTTTGCTTTGTTTTTCTTTGCTTCGAGTCTTATTTGTGTTGACTGTTGTGTCGGCGAGCTTGATAGATTCTAATTAAATCTAGCATAGATTGACTGCATGATATTTGTTGACTGTTGATGATTTCCCCCTAGGTTTTGAAAATTGAGAATTGATCCCCATGTGAAAAATTGAAAATTAAACTTTGAGATATTTTGTTGTGATTGCATGATTTATGATAAGTTTGGGGTGAAGGGATGAACACATTAGGGATTGAATCTTGGCCAAACAATTTGCGAAAAATGTCCAGGTGAGGAATTTGAGCCTCCAACTTTGTTTTAAATTGTGTGAATCACTTTTAAGTTGCACTTTCCCGGATTTGCTTGAATCTCTTCATGGTTTGCATGCTTATGTGGTTGCATCAAATGATTTAGGCAATTTTCTTTGAAATAACTACTCGGCCTAAATTGAACCAATCCCTAATGCATGTTCCCTAGTTAGCCACATTGAGCCTAATAAGCCTATTGTTTCTTGATGACCTTAAGTGATAAGCCAAAAATCCGAAAAAACCATGTTAACCCAATCTTAGGATTAGGAGAGCATGGATGATTAGCAAGACAAAGGTTGAAGGAAACTAAGTTTGGGGTGGCTACAAGGATATGATATGTTGTTTTGGATTGAGAAAAAGAAAAAATAGAGGTTGGAGCCAAAGGCAAAAAGAAAAAAAAGTACAAAAATGTCAAAAAAGGGTATTATAAGGAAAAGGGCTGTAGTCACCCAAAGCATCAAAAAGAAAAATGGAAAAAAGGAATAAGAGTGGAAGTTGAGGTAAAAAGTTTCATGCTCTCTTAATTCCTAGGGATGTAAAGCCTAATACCTATGAATATCCTACCTTTAGCCAGGCCCCATTACAACCTTTAAAAGACCTTTTGATGTTGCATGTATGTTTTCGTGGGAACCACGTTTGAGATGAAAATCAAATTCATGGGAAGTGCTCTTGAAATTGAAATTGAGTGAAAGTTGATAGCCTTGACAAATTGAGTGAATGAGTGAAATACTAAATGCCCTTGTGAGGAAGGAAATTGTTTGAAATTGGTGATCTCTCTTTTGTGTGTAACTTGGATCCTCAACTTAGATTACTGATTGCATGAATGATAGGATTCTCTTTATTTAAAGTAAATGAATGTGGGGATTACTCCGATGCAAAAAGGGGGAGACATTGAAGAAAACTGTTTTGATATAATTGCATGAAATCTGTGCGAAATTGATTGAATCCTTTAAGCTTGCCAAGTTTGAGTCTTTTTGAGTTTTGGTTTGCTTGGGGACAAGCAAAGTTTAAGTTTGGGGTATTTTGATAAGCCTCTGGCTCATCTAGTTTTATAACTAGAAAAACCTTGGTTTTGTGCTAATTATATCTCGTTTCGCCCAAATTAGATTTAAATTGTCCTCAAGCAACACTTTGAGTCTCTTAAGTAGTTTTTAGGATATTTTAGTTAATTTTGAGTCAAATAAAGCATTTAATGCTATCTTACATTTTCAGGTTAAAAGTGAAGCTCTTGGAGTCAAGGAAAATGAAGGAAGCAGTGGAAAAGGAATTCTGGAAGTTTCGCCTCGCGAGCCAGGGTTTCGCCTCACGAGCTCGAAGACCAGCCTGAACAGCAACAGTCACCCTTTGTCTCGCCTCGTGAATCACCATCTCGCCTCGCGAGCCTGAAGACCTGACTGTGCCAGAGATCACCCTTTTTGGTTTCGCCTCGCGAAGCAGGTCTCGCCCCGCGAGCGGGCGAAACCCAGAACAGCTATTTATAGGCTATTTTAGGGCACAATTAGAGGGAGGAGGCTGCACTTGGAGGCCAGACGGCTGGAAGAGGGTTCCAACCCTAAAAGGGGATGCTTTCCTTGCTCTGGGAATGGGAGAAGATTGGAGGATTCTTCTATGAGTGTTCTTCATCTCTTCTCTCCTTTGCTTTTGTATTGTCATTCATTACGAGTAGTTAAATCCCCTTGTTGTTGGGGTTAGATGTAGCTTTTCTAAACTGGTTTGTATTTGATTTGGTTTCATTGCAAGTTTCTATTTCTTTATGAGTGTTTGATTCCATGCTTAATGCTTTACTTGGTTTGATCATCCTAGGAATGATATGTTGCTTTAATAGAAAATTGAAAGGTTGATGTTAAGACATGCTCATGAATCAAATGCCAAGTAGTTCATGAACCTAGACATAGGTCTTGGGGTGCTTGCAATCTTATAAGTCTTGATTCTTAATGCAAAATCTCAGATTAATCCACCTAAGACATTAGGGTTTGATTTGGGGTTTTAGGCTCATTCCACCTAAGACATTAGGGTTTGAGTATTTAAAAAGACTTAATTGTCATAATTGAATTAGGAATTGTGTTGGTAACCATTTCATTGCAATTAAGGGAGGATTAGTGTAGTCTAACCCTGACAATCTTGACCACATTTCTGTTGCCCTCCAAGTGTTTGTTAAAATTCCCAAAAGACCAAAAATATTTTATTACTTTATTTTATCTTCTATTTTGATCTTGCTTCATACCATAGTTTAGTCTAGATAGTTGTTGACTTTGTGAATTGGTAATTGGCAACCAATCCCTGAGGACGATATCCGGTCTTACCACCTTATTACTTGAACGACTGGGTACACTTGCCTATTAAAAAAATCGTATCATTAATTCAGTTAGTTAGTTTAAGAGTTAGTTTGTTTGTTGAGATTTGTAAGCTTGTGTTAGTTAGATAAAGTGATGTGTAGAAGTCTATAAATAGACTTGGTGGTAGTGTTCATATAGAAGGGTGTGTGAAAAGGTGTAAAGCTATGTAATGTGATCAATAAAAGAGTGCCAAGAACAGAGAACTATCATTCTGTTCACATAGATTTTCGTTCTATCCCTTCCATCCCCTTTTGATCATTTTCTTTCTTCCATTGCTCTGTTTTTTTTTTCCCAAGAGTGTGTGTGTATGCCTTGGTTCCAACATTTGGTATCTAGAGCTTTGTGAGATCCTGAGAGAAATTGTGTTCTTGGTTGAGGGATCTTGTTGCAAATCGTGGCAACAATCATGGCTGCATCAAGTGGTCATTTTCCAGCAAATCTTCCCATTCTTGATGGGAAGAACTACGACAAATGGTGCACTCAAGTAAGAGCAATATGTGGCTTCCAAGACGTGTGGGAGGTGATGACAATAGGTGGAGTGAAGGAACCAGGAAGAAACGCAACCGAGGAAGAAAGAAACGAATTCAAGGAGCTGAAAAAGAAAGATTACAAGTCTCAGTTCATACTGCATTTGTGTGTGGATCCTGCACACTTTGAAAAGATATCCATGGCTCCTACTGCAAAAGAGGCATGGGATATTCTTGAAAGGGCTTGTGCTGGAGCTGAAAAAACCAAGAAGGTGAAGCTTCAGACATACAGAAGGCAATATGAGCTGATAGAGATGGAAAGCAGTGAAGGGGTTGGAGCCTTCTTCAACCGGATTCTAACCCTGACCAACCAAATGAAGAATTGTGGAGAAACACTATCAAATCAACAGATAGTGGAGAAGATTCTAAGATCAATGCCCTCCAAATTTGATCATATTGTTGTATCTATTGAGGAATCAAAAGATCTTGAGAGCTTAAAGATTGAGGACCTACAGGCTGCATTCGAGGCTCAAGAACAAAGGGAGCAAGAAAGGAATGCAAGAACTGGAGTCAAGATTACCGAGCAAGCCTTGAAGGCTCAGTCAAGCTCAAAAGAATCCAGAGAAGGAAACAAAAACAAGAAAGGGAGGAGCAAATGGAAGGCTAATAGGGGAAGGCACCAGAGCAACTTTGAATCAAATAAAGGTCACTCAGATCAGAGAAGCAGTGATCAGCAAAACAGAAGAGGTGGAGGAGGCCCTCGTGGTAGAGGTGGCAGAAGGAAGGGTGAGAAGTTTGATAAGAGCAATGTGCAATGTTATAATTGCTCAAAATGGGGCCATTTTGCTGATGAATGTTGGAGCAACAACAAAAGGGAACCGAGGGGAGATGAAGCACAACTTGCAAGGAACATGGTGATGACTCAGAACATGTGCTGCTTCTGGCTACTACCAAAAATGAAGGTGATAGCACTGGTTCTTGGTACCTGGATACTGGCTGTTCCACTCATATGACAGGAAGGAAAGATTGGTTTGTCAAACTTGATGCTTCATTGAAAAGCGAAGTCAAATTTGCTGATGACAGAACTCTCACATCAGAAGGGTGTGGTTCAGTGTTGATAAAAAGAAAGGATGGAAAGCATACTCTCCTTACAGATGTGCTATATGTTCCAGGTATGAAAAACAACCTTCTAAGCCTTGGTCAATTATTAGAGAAAGGCTTTACTATGAGAATGGAGGACAGTGCCTTAAAGGTGTATAATGACAATAAGAGGTTGATTCTAATAGCTCCATTAACCAAGAACAGAATCTTTAAAGTAGAGATTAGCATAATGGAACATAAATGCCTAGCTACTGCTGTGAATAGAGATGAATGGCTATGGCACTTTCGATTTGGACATCTAAACTTCAGGGACTTGAATCTTTTGAAAAGATTCAATATGGTTCATGGCCTTCCTCATATACAAGTACCTAATGAATTATGTGAAGAATGCTTGGAGAGTAAGCAGCCAAGAAATGCATTCAACCAGCAAGTGCCAACCAGATCCTCACAGAAGCTTGAGGTGATTTTCTCTGATGTCTGTGGACCATTTCATATTGAATTACTCAGAGGAAACAGGTATTTTGTATCTTTTATATATGACAAAACCAGGAAGTTGTGGTTATATTTGATCAAAAAGAAAAGTGATGTGCTTGAAACTTACAAGAAGTTTAAATTGCTTGTAGAAAAACAAAGTGGTAGCTTTATCAAATGCTTAAGAACTGATGGAGGTGGTGAGTATGTGGCTGAGGAATTCAACAGGTTTTGTGAAGCTGAAGGCTTAGTTAATAAGATCACTCCTCCATACACCCCTCAACACAATGGCACTGCAGAGAGGAAGAACAGAACCATAGTCAACATGATCAGAAGCATGTTGAAGTCCAAAAGCCTGCCAAACCAGTTTTGGGGTGAAGCAGCAGTCACTGCTGCTTACATATTGAACAGATGTCCAACCAAAAGACTCAATGGAGTAACACCTGAAGAGGCATGGAGTGGGAACAAGCCAAGTGTGACTCACTTTAGAGTCTTTGGCTCAGTTTGCTACAGGCACATTCCAGACCAGCTGAGAAGAAAACTGGATGATAAAGGAGAGCAGTTGATACTTGTAGGGTACCATTCAACTGGTGGATATAAACTATACAATCCAAAGAACAAGCAAATTGTTATCAGCGGAGATGTGATCACTGATGACCACAGATGCTGGAATTGGGAAATAGAAGCCATTGAACTACAATCAAAGACACTAGTAGATCTCAATGTTGATGAAGAAGTGATAATTCCTACAACAGTCTTTCAAAGCAACAGGCCACAGAGACTGAGACAAGTTCCCTTAAGGCTACAAGACTATGAGATGTTGTCTGATTCCAATATAACAGCAGAAGGTGACTTAGTGCAATTTGCACTATTCTGTGATGCAGAACCAGTAACACTCGAAGAAGCTATGAAGGATCCAAAATGGATTAATGCCATGGAGGATGAACTGAGTTCAATTGAAAGGAATCAAACTTGGGAACTTGTCCCATTGCCATCAAAGAAACAGCCAATTGTAGTCAAATGGATTTACAAGGTCAAAGTAGGTCCAAATGGAGAGGTGATCAAGTATAAAGCCAGACTTGTGGCAAAGGGTTTTCAGCAAAGGGCAGGGATAGACTATGATGAAGTCTATGCACCTGTTGCAAGAATTGAGACAGTGAGATTGATTGTAGCAATTGCAAGCATGAGAAACTGGACCTTGCATCAATTGGATGTGAAGTCAGCTTTTCTAAATGGACCAATTGATGAGGAGGTGTATGTGTCACAACCCCCAGGCTTTGTGATAACTGGTCATGAAAGTAAACTGCTGAAACTGAGAAAGGCCTTATATGGCTTAAATCAAGCTCCAAGAGCTTGGAACAAGAGGATCAACAGCTTCATGATACAAAGTGGTTTTGAAAAATGCAATTCAGAGCATGGTGTTTATGTTAAAACAACCAATGCTACTGACTTGTTACTGGTGTGCTTGTATGTTGATGATCTACTGGTCACAGGAAGCAATGAGACTGAGATAGCTGAGTTCAAAGTGCAGATGATGAAGGAGTTTGAAATGACAGACTTAGGGCTGTTATCTTACTTCTTAGGAATTGAATTCATAAGGACTGGAAGAGGTATTGTCATGCATCAACACAAGTATGCTAATGACCTCTTAAAGAGGTTTAGTATGCTGCAATGCAACCCTGCATCAACCCATGCAGAAACTGGCATAAACCTCGAGAAGGATGGAAGTGAAGAGTTGATAGATCCTACCTACTACAGACAGATAGTTGGATCACTGAGGTATTGGGTGGAATTGAAAATAAAGTTATTTTACTGTTACAATCACCATCCCAATTTCCATTTGATCCGGGAGGAGGATTCAGGTGATGATTTTTAATAAGTCAAGCTAGTGACGTTAAAGAAGCGCTTATTGGGAGGCAACCCAACTTTTCTTAACCCTTCTCTTTAGTTAATTTTGTTTTTGCTTTAACCTCTTGAATAATTTGAGAAGCTCAAGAGGTTTGTTAATAATTTTGTTAAGTGTCTTCAGATTTTGAATAAAGGAAGGAGAAAAAGAGCAGGGAGAAACAAAGCCATAAAGCATGTGAGCCAACACCCGCTACCACCTCGGTGAGCCGTTCCAATTTTCTGCTTTATTTTATTTTATTTTATTTTTTTCTCTCCTCTCCAACTTGATTGTTTACATTGGGGACAATGTAAATCTTTAAGCTTGGGGTAGGGGTATTTTGCATATGTTCATATCTTGCATTGTAAATATTGCATTCATTTAGGTTTAGTCTTGCATGATCACATGAATTGATTGCCCTTGCTTTGATTGAGCTTATGATTGTGAGAGCTAAGTGCCAATTAAATTGTGATAGTGGATTTTTGAACCCAATTCTGTTTATTCTTGTAATATGGCTGCAAATTAAGTATGCTTGAGATGATCTTGGATAGTTGATGATTAGCATATTTTTCTTTAGACTTGTGTTCTTCACTGGTTCTTGAACTGATAAATGTGAGCTTTTGAGCCATTAGGGGGTACTCACAAAATTTGCCCCCATTCTTTGTGTAGAGTGTTATTCCTCTTGGTTTGTTACCCTCTAGAACTTGACTTAAAACCATTTTAAAGCTTAAAATTTTTTGAAAACATTTTTGAAAATGATTGAGGCAATAGGTATTTTTCTGGCCTTCTGAGCTTTGAATGTGTAAATGCTACCCTTAGTTGCCCAATTTTGAGCCAAAATGAATAAAATGCTTTTCTTGGTACCCTGAAAAATTTGGATACATATACTTGATGAGGGACCTTCTAAAGTATCACAAAAAGGGTGAAAAAGGTAGTTGAAAGTTTGGGATAAGAAAAGAAAAAAAAAAAATCTTGATTTGAAAAATTTTCCCTTCTCCAAATAAAAGAAAAAAAAAAAAAAAGAAGAAAAAAGAAAAGAAAAATAAATAGAGAAGGGGATGACAAAAAGCAATAAAAGAAAAAGAAAGAAAAGAAAGGTGGAAAAATGTATTGAAAAACCCAAGAAGGTATTTTAGAAGGTGTCCTGTATTGAAATGTTTGATACTTGGTCTAGCCTTTTGAAATATCCCTTTCTTGTTATTCCCACCTAAAGATTAATCCCATGGCCACGTTACAACCAAATAAAAGACCTCTTGATTCTTAAGTGTTTTTCATAAATAAAGTGGAGATTTGGTTGATAGTCAAGCATATGGTAGGAATCATTCCTTGAGGAAAATGGAGCGAATTGTTATATATACTTGAACACTTGAGTGAGTGAGGCAAGAAAGAGAGCCAAGCAAATAAACAAGCTTGGGGTGAGCTTCAAGTGAGCAAGAGTGCCCGAATCAGTGAGAATGTGAGTCTAGGAAACTTAAGCCCCTAATTGGACTTGAATTGATTGTCTCTTGCTGAATTGTTTGAATTGCCTATTGCTTGGATCATTTTACTCGGGTTCTTAGTTCACTATCCATGCTTTGACTGTTTATCTCTTCTGGCCTTAGTTTTTGCTTGAGGACAAGCAAAGTCTTAAGCTTGGGGTGATTTGATGAGTGTGATTTTACCTCATTTTTCATGTACATTTCTGCATGCATTTGCATATAGTTAGGCCAATTTAGTGTTGATTTTGTATAGTTTTTCCTTTGGAACGGATGAGGTGGTTTCTGTGTGTTGTTTTGCAGGATTCAGTGGAAAAATGCCCAGAAATCAGCCTTGATGAAGCTTGGAGGACTTAGAGCCTGAAAAGAGAAGAAATTGAGCCAAGCAGAGAGTATCACGGCCTGGCCGTGATGGACCTCACGGCCGTGAGGGAGCAGTAGCTGAAGAAAGAATTGAGCCAAAAGTCAGAAGCTGTCACGGCCTAGCCGTGATGGCTATCACGGCCGTGACCTGCTAGTTGGAAAAGTCAGAAACGATCACGGCCTAGCCGTGATGGATATCACGGCCGTGATGAATAAGTGAATGAAGAGGCGCCCAAGTCAGAGACCATCACGGCCTGGCCGTGATGGCTGTCACGGCCGTGACGGGCGACGGACCTATAAATGAACCTGCACTGAACAGAAAAGTGGACTAACTTCTAACCTAAAAAATCTGCACTTGGAGGCAGGCTGAGGCTGGTGGCTGGAGAGGGTTTCTACCCAAAAAGGGGGGCGTTTTCTCTGCTCTTGGATGGAGAGAAGATTGGAGGAAGCTTGTCTATGAGTGTTCTTCATCCCTTCTCTTTTTCCTTTTTGTATTTCCTTATCATGAGTAGTTAAATCCCCATTGTTGGGGTTAGATGTAACTTTTCTGAACTTGTTGTATTTGATTTGGTGTTTAATGCAAGTTTCTATTTCGTATGAGTATGTGATTCTGTGTTTAATGCTTTCCTTGGATTAGCTACCCATAGGAATGATATGTTGCTTTAATAGATGACTGAAAGGTTGGTGTTAAGGCATGCTCATGAATCATATGCCAAGTAGGTCAAGAATCTAGACATAGGTGTTGGCTGCTTGCAATCTTATAAGTCTTAACTTAATGCAAAATCTCAGATTATTCCACCTAAGACATTAGGGTTTAATTTGGGGTTTTAGGCTCAATGCACCTAAGACATTAGGCTTGAGTATTTTAGAAAAGGCTTGATTGGCATTGAGCCTAAAACCCCAAATTAAACCCTAATGTCTTAGGTGGAATAATCTGAGATTTTGCATTAAGTTAAGACTTATAAGATTGCAAGCAGCCAACACCTATGTCTAGATTCTTGACCTACTTGGCATATGATTCATGAGCATGCCTTAACACCAACCTTTCAGTCATCTATTAAAGCAACATATCATTCCTATGGGTAGCTAATCCAAGGAAAGCATTAAACACAGAATCACATACTCATACGAAATAGAAACTTGCATTAAACACCAAATCAAATACAACAAGTTCAGAAAAGTTACATCTAACCCCAACAATGGGGATTTAACTACTCATGATAAGGAAATACAAAAAGGAAAAAGAGAAGGGATGAAGAACACTCATAGACAAGCTTCCTCCAATCTTCTCTCCATCCAAGAGCAGAGAAAACGCCCCTTTTGGGTAGAAACCCTCTCCACCACCAGCCTCACCGCCTCCAAGTGCAGATTTTTTAGGTTAGAAGTTAGTCCACTTTTCTGTTCAAGTGCAGGTTCATTTATAGGTCCGTCGCCCGTCACGGCAGGATGAGATCCATCACGGCCAGGCCGTGATGGTCTCCGACTGGGCGCCTCTTCATTCACTTATTCATCACGGCCGTGATATCCATCACGCCAGGCCGTGATCGCTTTTCGACTTTTCCAACTAGCAGGTCACGGCCGTGATAGCCATCACGGCAGGCCGTGTGATGCCTTCCCGACTTTTGGCTCAATTCTTTCTTGCTCATCGCTCCTCACGGCCGTGAGGTCCATCACGCCAGGCCGTGATACTCTCGCTTGGCTCAATTTCTTCTCTTTTCAGGCTCTAAGTCCTCCAAGCTTCATCAAGGCTGATTTCTGGGCATTTTTCCACTGAATCCTGCAAAACAACACACAGAAACCACCTCATCCGTTCCAAAGGAAAAACTATACAAAATCAACACTAAATTGGCCTAACTATATGCAAATGCATGCAGAAATGTACATGAAAAATGAGGTAAAATCACACTCATCAGGTATCTTTGTCATTCCAGACCTGGCCTAGCATTTAGTGTTGGCTTGATTAGCAGGTTCATGGAAAGGCTAAGGACACCACACTTGCTAGCTGCCAAGAGGGTGCTGAGATATGTAAAAGGCACTGCTGATTTTGGAATCTTATTTCCAAATGGAGATGAAAGGAGAGAAGATGAGCTAATGGGATATTCTGATGCATATTGGTGTGGTGATAAAAATGATAGAAAAAGCACTGCAGGCCATGTTTTCTTATGTGGAAAAGCCCTGATTTCCTGGAGCTCAAAGAAGGAGTCAATTGTGGCATTGTCTTCATGTGAAGCTGAGTATGTGGCAGCTTCAATGAGTGCCTATCAAGCACTTTGGTTGGACACACTGATGCAGGAAATTCAGATAAAAGACTCTAGTGCAATGAAGCTGTTAGTAGATAACAAGTCTGCAATTAACCATGCAAAACACCCGATAGCACATGGAAGAAGCAAACATATAGAGACAAGATTCCACTTCCTTAGTGATCAAGTAACCAAAGGAAGATTGAAGTTGGAATACTGCAGAACTGAAGAACAATTGGCAGACATATTGACAAAACCACTGAAGCCAGAAAAGTTCAGAGACTTGAGAACCAAGCTTACGGTTGTATCGCTAGCTGATTTGACACACGAATGATATGTTACAAGTGATAGATGGAGGCTAGGGTGCCAACATAGTTGGGATGTTAGTCTCCATAGTGATGCAATTAGCATATCATTGCTTTCTCCCAAACTGAATTAGGGAGGTGTGTTGAGTTTGTTAATTCAGTTAGTTAGTTTAAAGTTAGTTAGTTTGTTGAGATTTGTAAGCTTGTGTTAGTTAGATAAAGTGATGTGTAGAAGTCTATAAATAGACTTGGTGATAGTGTTCATATAGAAGGGTGTGTGCAAAGGTGTAAAGCTATGTAATGTGATCAATAAGAAAGTGCCAAGAACAGAGAAATATCATTCTGTTCACAAAGATTTTCGTTCTATCCCTTCCATCCCCTTTTGATCATTTTCTTTCTTTCATTGCTGTTTTTTTTTTTTTCCAAGAGAGTGTGTGTATGCCTTGGTTCCAACAGGTCAGTCGGCCCGACAGAGCTGACACCGTGGTGGTCGCGATTGGCAATGTCGTTGCCTGGATAAGAGTGGGAGACGATGGTTGTGAAGGTTGAAATGCGGGGACAGAACCGAGCATTGCCAGAGGATCCAAAGACGTAGATCCGAGAAGGGTGGGACGGAAAGGGTGCTTGCTGTGGTTGTTTCCGCCTCCCATGTTGACGATGATGACCTTACTCCTCTGATGCACAACACAAAAAGTGGCCCTGCTTCCGTTCTCAATATTTTTCTCTTCGCCATTTTCAGTTTCAGGGATAGAGAACTTGGCCGTGACGGCGACGTGAGTCTCTACGGTTATGACAGTGCTGGTTGCTGGTTGAGGTGGGTGCTGTTGGGGGTGGGTTTTCTGGTTCAGGTCGTCGGTTACTGACTCGAGTGAAGGTCCCATAATCATAGAGAAGGCATCACGATTGGAGTGTGGAGTGGGTTGATGCTGATTCTGGCTTGCAGGTGGTGGTTGGTCAAAATTTGCAATTGGGGTGTGTAGGTTGAAGGAGGTGGAGTCGGTGGGTGGCGGTTGGGGGTGGGTTTGAGGTTGGCATGGTGGAAGTGGGTCTGTGTTTGGGTTGCGAAGGGTTTGGATCTCAGTTTGCAGGATTTGTATTACCTGCAAGAAGGATTCATTATATTGATCCCATGAAACTTTGTATTCAGTGAAGGAAGTTTTGAGATCAGTGATGGAAGTTTTGAGCTGGTGGAGATAAAAATGGGGAGGTATTGTTCATGAATGAAAGCACGAATTGATAGGGTATGGATGGGGGATAGGGATTGAGTTTCCTTGATAGAGAGGACAAGGAAGAAACCTCCTTAAAAATTAGAGAGAAGAGAGATTTTACATAATTTTTTGCTTGTTTTCATTCATTCATTTGCTACTTTTTATATAGTAGTTTCTTACATCTAGAATATTAAAAAGGAAACGTAAATAACAAATAAAAGATAATAGGTGGCTACATCTAGAATATTCTTAGTTAATACTAGAATGAAATCCTTGAGATGCTTTAATGTTTGCTTGCTTTGATTGGGCCTATGAATTGTTGTAAATCCATTTACTCCAATTGGGTCATTTATTGGGCTAGATATCCTATCAGCCATTCTCATACATTAATTAAGGAGTCATGCTAACAATAACATAGTGTGGCTAATCATAACGAGGCCTCCTTTTTATTTTTATTTTTTGAAGTTTCATCTTTGCTCATAATTTACAAAGTTAAAAATTTATATTTTTAGTTTACATATGTGTATAGACAGATAGACAAATAATTTCTTAGCAGGTTTTTGGAACTGTTATATCTTCAATCTTATCTTGGATTGTTCTTTTATGAAATCGCACCCGGATAAGAATTGCTCCATGAAAATGTCAATTTTATCGAAAATAAATAAATAAATCAGTCAAATTTAAATATTTTTTTATCACAACATAAATCTAAATTTGAGGATCTAATGAGTATGACACAATATTACTTTTTTGCCCTCAATAATTTTTAAAGTCACGTTTGACAAATCACATGGAATCAAGGCAAAATTATAGTTGTAATTACTTTTAGTAATTGAAATAATAACAAGAACATAAAACAGACTAAATTAAATTCTTAATTGTTTTGTTCTTGTTATGGACAATTCCTATGGCTTGGTACCAAATGACTGAGCCTAGTGGCCAGCAGGGTCGACCATCGAAGTAGACCATGGCCGACCACGAGCATAAATCGAGCACGACCGACCAACCAAGCTGGCATGCCGCTCTACATCTACAATAATGGTTGATCAATGAGGTAACATAAATGACAACATTTTCCCCACATGCAAGTGGTTAAGTTGATACCACAAAACATCATGACATGAGAGGTCATCATAAGCTCCTCGACCCGTTATAAATACTACATTCCATGGTGCATAAAAGGAGAGCTCTCTCCTCCTTTACTATCTAGGTATTGATATTTCTTTACTGATCAAATACTGCACAACAGTATATATAATACACTGACTTACAAGGTCAGCCTTGAGATTTTGGGTGTCCCGTGTGAACTAAGAAAATGATGCCCTCATAATCACTTGAATATTGTCCTCTTTACGTTTTTTTTTGCTGCAAATCGTTAATAGTCTGTTCATAATTAAGGTTCTTTGAAAAATCATTTTTGATTGAAATCAAAGCTAGACCATTTAATCTATCTTGTGACATAGTAAATCGTAAATAAGATTTTAACAATTATAATTTAGAAAAACTTATTTTAGTTGGTGCATCAGTAACATGGATAGTTAATATTATTCTATAAGTTGTGCATGCATTGGGAAAACAATTAAATTTCTTCAAAGAACTCAGCATCATATATAAAGTTTGATTTTGATTCAACTATTAAAACTTCTCTAATGATTTTAAATTTTTCAAATAGAATTTCACAATCAAGATCATAAGAGTTATCATGTTTTAGATAAGTTTCAAGATGCTTGCAACATAATTTCAAGTCTTTACCAGAGAATTACCTAAGCCCTTCAATACTAAACAAAAACAAAAAATCTCCCCATATTGTGTTATACTGCTCAAATTTTCTATTAAGTACGTCCGTTGCTTGATCTACAATGTATACAAAATAATGAATCCTAAAAGACTCCTCAACATATTCAAGGTTTGGTTGTGTGCATGCAGAAGGATTTTCATCATAATGCTTTTTTCTACAAATTTCACATTCTTGAACAAACACACACTAGTCTAGAAAAGGGATTTCACATCGGTTATTTTTGGTCTTTTACATCGGTTTTCAAACTGATGTTGAAACGGCCGATGTAGTTTATTGCCACTTTTCACATCGGTTTTAAAAACGATGTCAAAAATTCTATTTCAACAAGACAATAAATCCTGTTCAGCACTTTTCACATCGGTTTCTGAAAAAACCGATGTGGTAACCCCACTTTTCACATCGGTTATTTTAAAAACCGATGTGGAAACCAACATTTCACATCGGTTTTAAAAATAACCGATGTGTAAAGTGGGGTTACCACATCAGTTTTTTAAGAAACCGATGTGAAATGTTGGGTTATCACATCGATATTTTCAGAAACCGATGTAAAAGTTTTTTAAAAAAAAAAAATCCCCTTTTACCGTAGTCATAGTCATTTCCCCTGTTTTAGTAATCCAGTAATCTAGATCAATACATAATCTAAATATTCTCAATAGAATCACTTTTGTACAATCAAAACACACTAAATTAAAAGATTACAAACAATAAAGATATTCAATTACATTCAGACAACAAAGATAATTAGAAACCAAAAAGCTACATATGATATATTATAGATTTCATGTCAAAACATATATCAGTCAAAAGTACACTATAGCTAGTACATGATGCGTTTATTACAAACTAACTACATATAAACTATGGTTGGTACACTTCAAGAAAGAAAGTTGTCCAACGCATCCTTATGTTATTGATGTCGGCATCAGAGAGTGGAGTCGGATTTTTGAATATCTGCAAGTTTAATTGGACATAAAATTATATCTTTTAAGTCATAAACTAAAATAAAACATATATATAACGAGTCTATAACTGTTACAACTAATTTCATGTGTTACCAATTAACATTTATCTCCTGCCATCTTTCAGTGATACCGGAGGAGATAATTTGGACCATCCACTTCATCAAATAATATCCACATTCCCATGATCCATATTGTCTACGGGACTACGTACAAATGAAACCCAATTAGAATATAAGGAATTAAATAGAAATCAATAATTATACCCACTGCGCTTGAAGCTTTTGTAATAAATATCTTACGTTAGGAATAATCCATCTAATAGCCCGACGCCTTTCACCACGCAGAATGTGGATTGCATAAATAGAACTATCATATATAAGAAAATAAACATTAATTAAAGTATATCTTATAGATTTCAGATGATTAAAACAACTTCATTACTGATTATAAATTATTTTAATGCTTACGTTTCCATGATGATCTTCAGTTGCTTCGCCGGTTTATTTCCCATCGAGCAGAAGAAGACCACAACATTCAACCGAGGGCACAAGATCAACAATTGCCAATGTTTACTTCATTTGCGGAACAATTAGTAACTAAGTCATATATAGTACGTTATAATTAAATAACTGGTACTTACTTATTGAGATAAGGCACAAGGTAGAACTGATGATCATCTCGGGCAAGTATATCACATATGGTGGCGATCGGGTCTTATGATGTTAGGAGAACATCACCCTGAGTGGCCTAGCCCATTGTTTGAACCTCCTCAGTGGGCACAGGGGCTCGAGCATCAGCATCTCGAATAATCTCAACCATGACCCTCACCTGATCATCCGGTAATAAACGATGGTGTATGGTATTACCTAACTTATGTGCCCTCCCCAATGCCACTAAGCGACGATCATGATGATCATCAACATACAGCTCACACCTATCAGGGTCGTCATCATCATCATCATCGTCATCATCATCATCATTTTCAGGCTGATGAGGAGGATCACATGAGCCCTTAGTGCTCACATGGACAGAGGGTTGGACACCTGTGTTTTGCTGGGACATAGCAGCCATTAATTCCAGCTGTTGGGAAAACTGTTGGTGTGAAGATGAACCATGATATTGGCGAATGCCAACTCCCCATCCAACACCAATGACACGGCCCGGGTGGTCTGGTTTACCGATGGCAGCAGCTAATATATCCTCACGTCCTCTAGGAACAAAGGTTCCTTGAGTGGCCTACTCATCCAAGGCATCCTACAACATATGACATCAAAGTTAGGCCCCCTGTACTAGCCATTTTAATGTATCGGAAGCAGTACCATCCTTTGCAATTTTTTCTTTAAACCAGTTCAAGAAAGTCCTATTATGCTTGTTCAAACACTATTTTTCATTCAGTATAGGGTAAGTTTCATTGATGATACTTTTGTGCTCACATAAGTATGGTTCAACCTCATCAGTGTTATTCAATATATACAAATGTGCTTGAAGCACTTCCTCCCGATCCATGCTCTTAACAGTGATACCTCGTGTACCCTTACCATCATATCTTCCTTCATGATGAGACTTCGGAAGCCCTACAGGTTCTGCTTCTGACATGTATTCTGTACAAAACTCAATAACTTCTTCTGCAACATATCTTTCAACAATAGATTCTTTGGGACGGTGTGGATTCTTCATATATCCTTTCAAGATAATCATGTATCGCTCAACCAGATACATCCACCTTAAATAAACGGGGTCACACAATCTAATCTCCCTCACTAGATGAACAATCAAATGAACCATGATGTCAAAAAATGAAGGTGGAAAATACATCTCCAATTGGCACAAGATAATGGCTGCCTCATTTTCCAAGTCATCAAACTTTTTAGTGTCAATGACATTGCTACATATAGCATTGAAGAATAAGCATAACCTAGTAATGGCATGTCTGACTTTTTTATGCAAGATGTCACGAATGGCCACCAGTAGTAGTTGTTGCATCAAGACATGGCAATCATGAGACTTTAAGCCAACTAATTTGAGATCTTTCATTGAGACAAGTCTCTTGATATTTGAAGAGTAACCCTGTGGCACATTGACTCCCCGTAGACATTCACAGAAACTTCTTTTCTCTTTTTTTGATAAAGTATGACATGCTGGGGGCAAATAAGTCTTCTTATTCCCCACTTTATATGGAGCTAATTGTTTTCGTATACCCATCGCAACTAGATCCAGACGAGCATTCACACCATCCTTTGTCTTGCCTTGAATGTTGAGAATCGTTCCGATTAAACCGTCACACACATTCTTCTCCACATGCATCACATCAATACAATGTCATACATCAAGCTTGCACCAGTATGGAAGATCAAAGAAGATCAACCTCTTCTTACATATATTCTTCTTAGTAGCCTTCTTCTGGGTCTTCGCATAGATAACATTAGTGTTCTTCACCCGTTCATAAACTTGGTCTCCAGTCAAGGCCACCGGAGCAATTTCATTCTCTGGAAGTCCATTGAAAGCTTTCCTCAATCTACGATAAGGATGATTACGTTGGAGAAATCTCTGATTCCTAAGGTAAACTATCTTCCTTCCATGTTGCAGTTGATGGTGACATGTGCCTTCTTCACATATTGGACATGCTTTATGCCCCTTAACACTACCCGCACAGGTTCCCGTATGCTGGAAAGTCGTTGATGGTGCAAAATAACATGGCACGCAATCTGAAAGCCTCACGAAAATACCCGTCGATCACATCAACACCTTCATCCCACAACATTCTCACGAAAATACCCTTCTTCACATATTGGACATGCTTTATGCCCCTTAACACTATACCCGCACAGGTTCTCGTATGCTGGAAAGTCGTTGATGGTGCAAAATAACATGGCACGCAATCTGAAAGCCTCATGGAAATACCCGTCGATCACATCAACACCTTCATCCCACAACATTCTCAAGTTTTCGATCAAGGGACTCAGATAAACATTAATATCATTTCCTGGCTGTTTTGGACTCGAAATCATCATACTTAACATAGTGTATTTACGCTTCATGCACAACCAAGGAGACATGTTGTAAATTACCAGGAGAACAGGCCATGAACTATGAATACTACTTAAGTTTCCATATGGATTCATTCCATCGGTATCAAGTCCAAGCCTGAGGTTTCTGGGCTCATTGCCAAACTTCGGAAACACACTATCAATTATCTTCCATTGCAAAGAATCAGTCGGATGACGAAGCTGTCCATCACATTTCCTCTCATCTGCATGCCATCTAATATTCTTTGCATCCTTTTCATTAGCAAACAATCACTTGAACTGCAGAATTACTGGAAGATACCATAACACCTTCGCAGGAGGACCCTTGGTGACCGCATCACAACTGGAATCACCATCCTTCACTTTGTAGCATGATACCCCACACCTAGGGCACTCGTGCATCTCTTCAAACTCTTTCCTGTACAACATGCAATCATTGGGGCAAGCGTGTATTTTCTTATACTCCATACCTATCAGACACAATATCTTCTTCGCCTCATAGTTTCGGGACGGTAATGTGTTACCTTCTGGAAGCATGTCTTTCAACAACTCAAGCAATTCGGTAAAGCTTTTATCGCTCCACCCATTTCTCGCCTTCACATTGAACAATCTTAACACCGCTGACAACCGTGTGAAATTAGTGTACCCCGGATACAAAGCCACTTATGCATCACTGTACAAAGTATCATACACATGTGCTCGCCGAAAAGACTCTTGCCCAACATCACGGATCATGTCCTCTAGTCCATTGTCCATATCCACGTCATCAACTTCCTCTCTATGAGACACCCTCGGCCTGTCTAATGATTCACCATGACATATCCATATTGTATAACTCTTGCAAACCCCCTCACAAATAAGATGCTCCCGTATCTCCTCAGCTTCTAGTCGTCTCTTATTCAAACAGTTAACACAAGGACAATAAAACCTTCCGTTACCACTATCAGGAGTATTTGTTTTTGAAAATTGTAGAAAATCTTCCACTCCATTCTCATACTCATCACCTGTCCGTCTAGCATTCATCCAACTGCAATCCATGACTAAAACCAATAACTTCATACTTAGTCCAAGATCTTCATCAACTACTTCTTATGACAGGGTATGGCCCTATCCCATTCGAGAAGAAACTTTTTCAACATTAGGTTAACAGTTAGTCCTCAACTCTCATGCTCATACTCGACGAAATTTCGGCAGCATTTCCCTTCGGTCTTCGACGTACACGACTTGAACGCGATTACATCCACCACGATAAAGTATGCACCCGAAGAACGAAAGGAAATGTATCAATCCGAACTTTCATCAAGTATATAACATGAGAATCAATGAATAACTATTTTAACTGAATGAAGAAATTTTTTTTTCCCAAACTGTCCAACTTTGGACAATTCAAGATCCAATACAATGAGCGGTACCTTAAGTACGTACACGTGTGCTCATTAGTATTGCATCTCAAACGGGAAACTAAGGCTTTACTAATTAATTAACATCAAGAAAAATAATAAAACACTCCAATCCCCAAGTACAATGCAAACAAAAACCAAACGAGAAAAATGGAGAGGAGAAAGCTTACCGGGTGTGGGAAGAACACTCAGCCGGAAACCGTAATGAATAATGAATATTCTGCTTAATATTCTGCTCGGAACTTGTACCGTAATAGTTTCAATAACAACAAGTGTAACTATACAAAAAGAGAAGCACTTTGTGAATATTTTCATAACAAGACCAGAATAACAAGTTCGCAACAACAATTATGTAGCTTGATCAGTATAGAAACATAAATACAGAAAAACTATGACAAAGATAAAGCACACACATACATATAAGAAATAGCTGAGCTTACAGTAGAAAATCCAAGTTGATGAACACATATAAGGCTACACATATAAATGATTTAGCAGGTAGAATGATAAGTCACGGCACCAAAAAAGAAAGGTAAAGAATCAGAGCACCAAAAAAGAAAGGTAAAGAATCATGGCCTATATGTGCATTGCAAAAATTTATGCATGTTATTTTTTCTTGGCATGATACAAGTAAATAATAAGCCATGCTCTGAATAGCAATGCTGATTAATTTTAACATAGGTTTGTAGACGTTAGGAGCTCCCATGTCGGTATGTTGCTATCAATCATTTAATTATATAATTAATTTACAAAACATCTTTAGTTGAGAAGCTGCAAATGTCAAAGTGCTGGTGGCTTAGTGCATAAGTGAATGGGTTGACAAGATCCAAAAGATGGTAATGATACATTCCTTTATAGAAAAAACTAATATGTAGTTGCAGAAGAAAGAGCTTTCTTATTTAAATATTTAGAATATGAGATCTTACAATATTTCATTTATACTTGTAAATTTGACATATGATATACAACAATATTCTATTATATCCATCCAAATATAATATTTATCCAGATGTCATGCTCTGAATGTAAAAACATCTTTCAATGAAAATAGGCATTTTCCTATTTACTCGATTATTCAATCACACCTCTCACTCACTCACTCTCAATAAGTAGTCTCATGTTAGCACATGTAAGATAAGAGCACTATAACCACATAATAAACTAAGTCAAATTTGCTGGAAAAAAAACATTCTAATTTTTTCAACACTTGTTCTTCAATCACATTAAAAAAAATAGAGAGAGATAATAAACTTAACGTGAAAGGTAAAATAAAAGAAGCAGTACCTTATTTTGCAGGACTCTTAAAGTTGTTTCTAGTCTACATCATTCATCACTATACTCATATACATTAGGGTTTGGAAAGCATTAAATAAATTAATGTTTTGATTTGGAAAGGTCACGGCAGCAACACGAAGGAGCAAGCGGAGAATAGTGAACTTTGTGGCTGAGGTGACGCAGTGGTCCTCCCAAGCCGTAGATGGTGACGCGGCGGAGCGAGCATGGAATAGAGGTTATGAGGGTGTGAGCATATTACGGTTTCCATATCTTTTTGAGCTTTTGAAGATGTTGGGGTTGTTGAGGTAATGGGAGGAGAAGAAAACCCAAACCCACTGTCTCACGCGGAACAAGCAGAGGCTATAGGGTCACGACACAAAGCGGCGGAGCAAGCGGAGGGGCTTCGAGACTGAGGTGACAGCGGAGGACGCGGCGGAGCGAGCAAGAATGGAGGTGTGAGGGTGTAAGGGTTACGGAGTGCGCATGCAACAGAGAAAATATTGGGTTTCAAACATTTAGTGGTAGCGCGCAATAGAGGAATTGGAGGGAAGAATAAATGAAAACAAAATGAAAATATACATCGGCTATATCCAAAACCGATGTGTTATATTGTTTTTCCACATCGGTTAACAACAAAAACCGATGTTTAAAATGTTGCTTCTTAAAAAAATTCAATTTTTTTGTTCAATCTTCCACATCGGTTATAATAAAACCGATGTGTAATCTTATGACTGATTAAAATTTTTTTGTTTTTGTTTCCCTTTTCCACATCGATTATCATAAAATCGATGTCTAAAATTAATTTTTTCACTATTCCACATCGGTTATACTAAAACCGATGTCTAATCTTATGTCTGATAAAAAAAAATTGGTTTCACTTTTCCACATCGGTTTTTATAAAAACCGATGTTAAATATTTTTATCACATCGATTTTTATTATAATCAATGTTAAAATATTTCAGTTTAATTTCAAAAATGCCACCACCTCCTTTTTCACATCGATTTTGTTAAAACCGATGTTAAAACTCCGATGTCAAATACATATTTTGCACCATTGACACATTCAATCTCCATTTTATTCGCAAATTTTTTAACATTAATAATAACATTTTACCTACTATCTGATGTTTTGTTTTTTTTTTTTTTTGGGGTGGGGGGGGTCGTGGGTGACCGCCCACCCAAACCATGCTCAAAGCTATCACTGTTGACTACATTGAAATATATTTGTTGGTACACTCCCAGCACTCCACCAGCAGCAAGAGCTTAGGGAGTACACATCCAGGAGAAAACAAGGTGTCAACAATTCATATTTCCTTCCAACAATAATATTTTTAGGCTTACTTGCTTTTTTGGTTCTTATATTATTGATTATGTGCGATTTTGATCCCTAAAATTTTTATGTGCACATTTGGTTTCCCTTTTTTAATGTTATAAATTCGCTTCTTTTGTTGAATATCCCTCAATTTTTCAATAATTAACAAAGAGGGACGAATGTGCTAAACGCATAGAATCTCTAATTGAGCTTCTGCGGTAAAGGACCATGCAATGAAACCAAAAAAAGGTCTCGAAGAGGAAGGACAAAACTTGTAAATGATAGAGAAGAACTATTGAATCATGTCGAATCAGAGAGGCAAATGAGACAAAACCTCAATAAGAGGTTATATATGCTTAGAGGAGTGATTCATTTATGTTTTATGTTGATCATTGAAAAAACTGACAGATATTAAATGGAAGGACCGATTTACATATAGGAGGATCAAATATGCAAAAAAAAAAAAACATTTAAAACCAAAATCCCATATGATTAATAATAAGGAAACAAAAAATACAATTAAGTTTATTTACACACACCTGTGGCCCGTGAATCGGTGAATCTAAGAATTTGTGAAAACTTTACTTATACCCTTCTGTTTTGACGAGTCCCATGTTAATAATTTACTACATAAATGTTATTTTGGTTATAAAGCATAGCTAAGCTAATCGGTTATTGAATTATAATTTCAAATTGGACCACACTTTGATGCCATCGCCAAAAATACTTTAACTTACTTCGAAAAATGTTTTAGAAGAAGTTAATAATTTGTTTCAATGAAGAAAAGTACAATGATTAGGGCGTCAAAACCAACTGATTATATATAGGACTTTCTTTTTCAAGCATAGTGACAATACGCGTAGTGATTTAAAAAAATGCAACTAAACTACTAATTAATTACTGGGTTTCCTTGCTTATAGTTCATCAAAGGTTTAAGGTGGAAGACATTGACAAGCACAAGCCTAGACAAAGTGGAACTCCATATAATTAATTAAATTGAACTACGCTAGTTCACTTTCTTTAGAATTGATATAATTTAATATCATCAACTTGTTTTGCATCAATGCACATTTTTCTTTAAAAAAAACATATTCATAAAAATTTGGTGGCAATCAATAAGCAGGATTATTTATGAGATTGATATTTTACCTTTTTTTTTAAGAGTGGTACTTTGATATATTATTAAATATTTATCAGTTGCATATTTTTTTTGGTCAAATTTATATATATATATATATATATATATATATATATATATATAAATTCTTGTAAAAAATAATTTCATCATGACCTAATTATATTTAAAATAAACTGTATTTGTATCTAACGTAATTCTCTCATATTATTTGAAAACACGTCTAAATTCATCGTAGGAAATGTTTGCTTTAAATAAAATATTACTATTAAATGATAATTTTGCCTAGCTATGTACCTATCCTTTTTTTTTTGACTGGCCATGTACCTATCCTTAGATTCAAGCAAGGTGAGCAAATATGGCTTATATGAATGCCAAGAGACAATTAGACTTTTGTAATTTTCATACTTGTATTGTTCAATAAACCCAAAAAATGTTTCATGAACATATTTAATTAAAGACAAAGGCTTGCTTTTGATTAACGCCAAGAGACAAGCCAACAAATTGACCATTTGCTAACGGTAAACCTAATATGATTCCTTTGTTATCATCGATAATTTCACTAAATTAGTAGTATATATGAACTTAATTGAAGCACTATTCCTTTGTTATTTTTATTTAGTTAATTTTTTTGGGTACTATGATTTAGTAATCATTTTTTTTAATGAATAGTAATCATTTACTACAGTGGTAACATCATTTTGCTATCCCTTTCAAGAGGAATACATATATAGAATGAGGGCCAAGTTTTTTTTTTTTTTTTTGAAAATTGAATGAGGGCCAAGTTAAGTGCCAGATACATGTGAATTCAAAATGTAATGTATACCCTTTTATTTTGGCTAAGAATTTTGCGATCTTATATACTAACATTCAATTCTTTTAGGAGCCAGAGGGATGGCCTCCGCCATGTTTTCAATTTTTTTTTTTTTGTTCCACATATCAAGTTTGAACAAATAATAATAGTATGAGACTTGAAAAAAGATTAAATTCTTGCTGATGAACCACGATCTAAAAGAAATTTGTTAACATATGCTAGGACTCTTGCTATAATTTTCCATAACAAAATTTTATACAGCAAAGATGCATTATAATTAAGTTAAGGATAATGCTAACGAGTGTCTTAAGTATATTGATTGAGAAATCAATAAAAAAAATTTGTTGGGAAGTGATATATTTAATATTTTGATAAATGTTATTTTTAATTTTTCAATAAAAACTTACATTTATTAAAATTCTTAAATAATACCCTTGAAACGCTTATTAGGAAAACGCTCAAATTAAATTAAGTTCATATTAGAAAGAAACGCCCCTCATATCTATCTATCTATATATAATTTTTTTTTTTTTGATGAAGATATCTATATTGTTTTTTGTGTAGCATATCATAACTACATGGGACGTGCCTCCAAAGTACAAAGTACTACAAGCCACAAAATGTCTTCCATCATGATGACATAAGATTTCATGTGGTTGACCTCACAGGATCATTGCTCCTTAAAGTTAATTATTTATTGTTTATTGTTTATTTAAAAACAAAAAGGGAAACGGGCCAAATTATTTATTTATATCCATGTAAAATGATAATAATTTGTCAGAGGGACTGACACATCTGATCAAGCCTTCCACTCATATTAGTTGTGATTTGGGTTTGATTTCTAGATATTTCCTATTACAGACAATATGTAAATTCTATTATAAATTATCTCTGAGATTGATGGTATTTCATGATCTTACAAGAGAGCGTGCCTTCTCCTAATCTAAATTTTTTATAAAAAAAAAATTATAATAATTTTTTTTAGAATTGTAAAATGATAATAATTTAAAAAAAAACAGAAAAGATTCTTATTGCATAGTGGGGTCCGCAGAGTGAGGATGCGGCATCACAATTGGATCTCCTTTGAGGCCATCCCATGCGTGTCACACTCCAATTATTGGCACCAGCTAGAACCAATGAATATATGCCATGTGTCCATTGCACTCAGTTTGCGACTCCTAAGTTGGACCCATCAACATATCTCTACTTTTTTGTCCTTTTCTTGTGCGGGCCCATTTGGCTTTTTGGGGCTGCACACGCGCATCGAACACGCTCGAGATGTAGCGTGCACCGCAGGAACGAACGTTGAAGCTTTTGAAGATACGGTTAGGCGTCGGCAGTGTTCATCAACCGATCCAAATCGATTCAAACCGTAAAAATCGAATCGAAAAATCAAAAATCGAAAAAATCGAAAATCTAAAAAATTGTAATTTTTTATTGGATTGGATCGGATTTTGGATCCTACAATGAAATCCAATCCAATCCAAACCGATCTATTATATAGATATACTATTCTTTTTAAAATTATAGTATTACTCATACTTAAACATTATTCTACATACTTTTATATCCCTCGTTCTCTTTAATATTTTTGTTGGAATGATATTTATAAAACTATTTAGAATAAATATTAATATCTTGAAGTTATATTTTACTAAAAGTTTTGATGCATAACATATATATATTTGATTGAGTAATCATGAAAAATATATAGGAAAACAATTAAGTAAAATTGAAAATTAATTAGATACAATTTATTTGTAGCTGATTCAAGGGAAAAAAAGAGGATAAGTGGAAGTAAATATAGAGAATTAATATAAAAGAACGTGTTAAAAAATATCAATAATTTTTTTCTTCTCAAACTTCCAAATTAAAACAAAGATTATCTTTTACCGCTATTAAATAAGTAGAAATGACACTTGACATTAGGAAAAAAAATAAAGTATGACAAAAATCGAATTATCCAATCCAATCCAAACCGCATTTGATTGGATTGGTGATGAGTGTGATTTCACCTCATTTTCCGTGTCCATTTTGCATGCATTTTCATGTAGTTTAGGCATACTTAATTTGATTTTTAGTTAATTTTTATCTTGGAACAGGTGAGACGGTTTTGTGTGTTGTTTTGCAGGAATTTATGATTAAATGCCCAAGATTTGGCCATGATGAAGCTTGGATGAAGATAGAGCCTGAAAAGAGAAGAAATTGAGCCAAGCAGAGCCCATCACGGTCTAGCCGTGATGGAGCAATAACTGAAGAGAAAGAAGCCCAAAAGTCAGAATCTGTCACGGCCGTGACCTGTTAGCTGTACCAGACCCCCAAAAGTCAGAACTGGTCACGGCCTAGCCGTGATGGCTATCACAGCCGTGACCTGATAGTTCAACCAGACAGAAACGATCACGTCCTAGCCGTGATGAGCATCATGGCCGTGATGAATCAAAAAGTGAAGAGGCGCTAAGGACATAACCCGTCACGGCCTGGCCGTGATGGCCATCACGACCGTGACGCGCGCACGAGTTATAAAAAGGCCTCTGGACAGAACATAATGATCATCCAGAAAACCCTAAAAATAGACTCTCTGCTGTTGTGGCTGCTGTGCATCCTTCCATGGAGTTCCTTCCTACCTTCATCTCTGTATCTTTTCTTTTACTTTTCTCTTTGATTATGTGTAGCTAAACTCCCCTTTGTTGGGGTTAGATAATGACTCTTTTGAACTTGGTTGTAACATGATGTGGTTGTAATACAATTTCCTATTTCTTTATGAGTGTTTGATTCCATGCTTAATGCTTTCCTTGGTTTGATCATCCTAGGAATGATTAGTTGCTTTGATAGACAATTGAAAGATTGATATTAAGACATGCTCATGAATCAAATGCCAAGTAGTTCATGAACCTAGACATAGGTCTTGGGGTGCTTGCAATCTTATGAATCTTGACTCTTAATGCAAATTCTCATGTTAATCCACCTAAGACATTAGGGTTTAATTTGGGATTTTAGGCTCATTCCACCTAAGACATTAGGGTTTGAGTATTTGAGAAGATTTGATTGTCATAATTGAATTAGGAATTGTGTTATTTACCATTTCATAGCAACCAAGGGAGGATTAGCCTAGTCTAACCCTAACAATTCTATCCATTTGTTGATCACATCTCTGTTTGCCTGTTAAGTGTTTGATAAAATACCTAAAAGAACAAAAACATTTTATTCTTGTTTGTTTCGTTACATGTTAGAGCTACCTTCCATCCAAACACGATCGCCTAAATAGTAGTCCAATTTACGAAGTGGTACTTGTCCACGATCCCTGAGAACGATATTCGGTTCTTACCGATTTATTACCTGCAACGACCCGGTACACTTACCGAGTTCGTGTCAAGTTTTTGTGGTGTGGCTGCTGAAATCACACTCATCAAATCACCCCAAGCTTAAGACTTTGCTTGTCCTCAAGCAAAAACCAACGCTAGAAGGTGAAATCAAAAGAGCAATGATAGTGAACCAAGAACCCGAGCAACTAATCCAAATGACAGGCATTTTCAAATAATTCAGCAAGAGACGATCAAATTCAAGTCCAATTAGACGCTTAGGTTTCCTAGACTCATATTCTCACTGATTCGGGCACTCTTTCTCACCTTACTCAAGTGTTTCAGGATATATGGCAATTCGCTCAATTTCCTCAAGGGATGAATTCTACCATAAGCTTGACTATTAACCAAATCTCTACATTTATTAATGAAAACAATAAAGAATCAAGAGGTCTTTTACGTGGGTTGTAACGGGGCCATGGGATTAATCGTCAGGTGGGGAAATCAAGAAAAGGAAATTTCAAAAGGCTATACAAACTATCAAGCATTGCAAAGCATGACCTTCTAAAATACCTTTTTGGGTTTTGATTTATTTTTCCACCTTTTTTCCTTTCTTTTTGTTTTATTTCTCATTTCTTTTTGTCATCCCCTTCTCTACTTATATTTCTTTTTCTTTTATATTTTTTTCTTTTATTTGGAGAAGGGGAAATTTTAAGCTCAAGAGAAATATTTTTTTCTGATTTTCTCATCCCATACTTTTTCAACTACCTTTTTACCCTTTTTGTACAATACTTTAGAAGGTCACTATCAAGCATCATTCACCAAAATTTTTCAAGGGACCAAGAAAAGTATTTTATTCTTTCAGGCTCGAAATTGGCAAACTAAGGGGTAGCATTTCATCAATCAAAGCTCAGAAGGCCGGAAAAATACCTAGTGCCTCAATCATTTTCAAAAATGTTCTCAAAAATTTTTAAGCTTTGAAACGGTTTCAAGTCAAGTTCTAGAGAAATACAATCCAAGAGGAATAACACTCTAACACAAAGAATGTGATAGATTTAGTGAGTACCCCTTAATGGCTCAAAAGCTCACATTTAGCAGTTCAAAAATCAGTGAGAAACACAAATCTATAGAAACACATGCTAATTATAAACTATTCAAGATTATCTCAAGAATTTTTATTTGAAGCCTTATCACAAGAAAGAAAAAAAAATGGGTTCAAAAATTCACTATCTTAATTTATTTGGCACAAAGTTCTCACAATCGGATGCTCAATCTCAGCAAGGGGGAATCGAATCATGTGATCATGCAAAGCTATGCCTATATGGATGCAATCTGAACAAAGCAAAAATTCGAAAATTTACAAAATTTTACAAAAATACCCCTACCCCAAGCTTAAAAACTTACATTGTCCATAATGTAAATAATTAAGTCAGAGAGGGGAGAAAAAATTGGAACGACTCACCGAGGCAGTAGCGGGTGTTTGGCTCACAAGCCTAGGCACAGATAGGCTGCAGATTGTGTCACGGCCGTGATCAATTCTGGTTCATAGGAGTGGCTTGTCACGGCCGTGACCTTCATCACGGCTAGGTCGTGATGGCCTCTGATCCTCAGGGACTTCTCATCACGCCCGTGATGGGCATCACGGCTGGGCCGTGATCCTTTTTGTCTTCATATTAAGCTTATCACGGCCGTGACCAGTGTCACGGCCTGGGCGTGATGGTTGCTGCCTTTGTTTCTCCCTGCCCTTTTGCTCCTCATTCCTTCTAAACTTGAAAGTACTTAACAAATCTATTAATTTATGATTTTTGTCCTCTTGATCTTCTCAAATTATTCAAGAGGTGAAAGTAAAAACAAAAGAAAAGGAAAAGAAAACTTGGGTTGCCTCCCAATAAGCGCTTCTTTAACGTCACTAGCTTGACGGGTGATTTCTAAGAGGGTGCCTTAAGAGGGATGGAGACTGCTTGACGATCAAAGTCTCCTCCAAGGTAGTGCTTGAGCCTTTGCCCATTAACAGTGAAAGTATCTCCGGATGATGGATCTTCCAATTCAACTGCACCAAATGGAGAAATTGACTTGACATAGAATGGACCCGACCATCTTGATCTCAACTTGCCTGGAAACATCTTGAGACGTGAATTAAAGAGCAAAACTGATTGGCCTTCTTCAAAATGCTTTGGAAGGATGTACTTATCATGCCAAAATTTTGTTCTTTCCTTGTAGATTCTTGCACTCTCATATGCCAAGAGTCGGAATTCATCCAACTCATTCAATTGCAGCAGTCTCTTGTCCATGGCCAGCCTTGTATCAAAGTTCAGGGCCTTCACTGCCCAAAAAGCACGATGTTGGAGCTCTACCGGAAGGTGACATGATTTTCCAAACACTAATTGGTAAGGTGACATACCAATAGGTGTTTTGTATGCAGTCTGATAGGCCCAAAGTGCATCATCCAGTTTCCTTGCCCAATCTTTCCTAGCATTGTTCACTGTTTTCTCCAAGATCCTCTTCAATTCCCGATTGGACAACTCCACTTGCCCACTTGTTTGTGGGTGGTATGGTGTGGTAACTTTATGATTGACCCCAAACTTGGCAAGCACTGCATTGAACTCTTTGTTGCAAAATGAGTACCCCCATCACTAATAATAGCTCTAGGGGTTCCAAATCTGGTAAAGATGTTCTTCCTCACAAAACCAACCACCGCTTTTGCATCATCCTTCACATTTGGGACAGCTTCTACCCATTTGCTCACATAGTAAACCGCAACAAGAATATACTTGTTGTTGTAGGATGATGGGAAAGGACCCATGAAATCGATCCCCCACACATCAAAGAGCTCCACCTCTAAAATACCCTTCAAGGGCATCTCATTTCGCTTGGATATACTTCCAGTTCTTTGACACTTATCACACTTCATCACCCAAGCTCTGGAGTCTTTAAAAATGGTGGGCCAAAATAACCCGCTTTGCAAGATCTTCATGGCGGTTCTCTCACCACCAAAGTGTCCTCCATAGGGTGAGTTGTGACAATGAGTTAACACCCCATCAACCTCTTCTTCCGGAATACATCTTCTCAGAATTCCATCCGAACCTCATTTGAAAAGGTAAGGCTCATCCCATACATAGTATTTGGAATCATGGATGAGCTTCTTCCTTTGTTGTGCATTGAAGTCCTTCGGAATCTTGTTGGCGGCCTTGTAATTTGCAATGTCCGCAAACCAAGGTGCCACTTGCACCATAAACAACTTTTCATCTGGGAATTCCTCTTGAATTGGTAACTCAGCTTTTTCTTGAACATCTGCTTGTGGAAGCCTAGACAAATGGTCGGCTACCACATTCTCCACTCCTTTCTTTTCCTTTATATCCAAATCAAACTCTTGGAGCAGTAGTACCCACCTAATAAGCCTTGGCTTGGCATCCTGTTTAGTCATGAGATACTTCAAAGCAGAATGATCAGTGTACACAGTAGTTTTAGAGCCAATCAAGTAGGATCTAAACTTATCAAATGTAAACACCACAGCAAGCAATTCTTTTTCAGTCGTGGTATAGTTCAATTGAGCATCATTCAGCACACGACTGGCATAGTAAATAACATGCAACACTTTATTTTTTCTTTGACCCAAAATGGCTCCCACCGCATAGTCGCTTGCATCACACATTAACTCAAATGGAAAACTCCAATCTGGAGGTGCAATGACCGGTGCGGTGGTGAGTTTTTCTTTCAAAAGTTGGAAAGCATGCATGCAATCATCATCAAACACAAAAGGGGTATCAACTACCAAAAGCTTGCATAAGGGTTTCACAATCTTTGAAAAATCTTTTATAAATCTCCTATAGAAACCCGCATGACCCAGGAAGCTTCTAACACCTTTCACATTTATGGGAGGGGGAAGTTCTTCAATCACTTCAATTTTTGCTTTATCAACTTCCATCCCCCGTGATGAAATTTTATGACCAAGAACTATACCTTCCCTAACCATGAAATGACATTTTTCCCAATTCAACACAAGGTTAGTTTCTTGGCATCTTTTCAAAACACATGCAAGATTTTTAAGACAATCATCAAAAGAATTACCAAACACAGAAAAATCATCCATAAATACCTCAATGAATTTTTCAGTCATATCATAGAATATGGAAAGCATGCACCTTTGAAAAGTGGCGGGTGCATTACACAACCCGAATGGCATCCTCCGATATGCATAGACGCCATAAGGACAAGTAAAAACAGTCTTCTCTTGGTCCTTTGGGTCAACCACAATCTGGTTATACCCTGAGTATCCATTAAGGAAGCAATAAAAGGCATGGCCCGCCAACCTCTCTAACATCTGATCAATGAAGGGCAAGGGAAAGTGATCTTTTCTGGTGGCCTCATTTAGTCTTCTGTAATCAATACACACTTTCCATCCAGAAACGGTCCTTGAGGGGATGAGTTCATTTTTTTCATTTGCAACCACCGTCATCCCCCCTTTCTTAGGGACAACTTGGACCGGACTCACCCAAGGACTATCAGAGATTGGATAAATTATACCCGCATCCAGAAGCTTCACAACCTCATTCCTTACAACTTCTTTCATGTTTGGGTTGAGTCTTCTTTGGGGTTGTCTAACCGGCTTGAAGTTTTCCTCCAAAAGGATTTTGTGCATACAGAATGAGGGACTTATCCCCTTCAAGTCGGACATAGACCACCCAATTGCAGATTTGTGGTCCCTAAGCACCCTTAACAGCTTCTCTTCCTCCAAAGAGTTCAATCCGCTACTAATGATCACCGGGAATGAAGAATTCACCCCAAGGAAAGCATAACGGAGATGAGATGGAAGTTCTTTCAACTCTAGCACATGTGGTTCACCCTTGTCTTCAATCCGCACATCCTCCACAACTTTGTCTTCATCATTGTTCACAACTAGACAAGCCTCAAGGGATTTAACCATGAACTCAACTTCTTCCTCACGTGCCTCTTCTTCTATATTCTCACCCATAAGAGCCGCTTCCAATGAATCTTCAAAAGTTTGTTGTGCACTCTTGTCAGTCAATGATTCCACAAGGTCCACACTCATACATGTGTCTTTGTCGCTTGGATGTCTCATTGCTTCAAACACATTGAAGGTGACCTTTTCATCTTGGACTCTAAGCACCAATTCCCCTTGATTTACATCGATCAAAGCTCTACCCGTGGCTAGGAATAGTCTTCCAAGAATCAACGGAGTCTCACTATCTTCCGCTATATCCAACACCACAAAATCTGTCGGAAAGATGAATTTGTCTACTTTAACCAATAAGTCCTCCACTACGCCATAAGGATACGTAATGGAGCGATCCGCCAATTGGAGAGAAATCTCGGTTGGCTTGACTTCACCGATTCCTAGCTTCTTGAAAATGGAGAGAGGCATAAGGTTGATACTTGCACCAAGATCACACAAGGCTCTTCCAATATTCAAATGACCAATAGTACATGGAATAGTAAAGCTACCCGGATCCTTCATCTTCACCGGTAACTTCCTTTGGAGTATGGCACTGCATTCTTCAGTGATCATGACCGTCTCCTCCTTTCACCTCTTCTCGTTAGTAAGAATCTCCTTCATAAATTTGGCATAGGAAGGCATTTGTTGAAGAGCTTCGGCAAAAGGAATGTTAATTTGCAACTTTTTAAACACATCCAAGAACTTAGAGAATTGTTGATCCTTTGCTTCCTTCTTCAACCTTTGAGGATAGGGTATCTTTGTTGACGAATCTGGGCAAGTATACCCAGTCGTGCAAGTAATACGGTGGTGAGACCGGTTATCGTATCCACGGGGATTGGATGTCAAGTACCAATTCACAAACTCAGCAACTATCTAGACTAAATTATAAATCAAGAGAAATCAAAACAAAAGCAATAAACTGTTTTTGGTCTTTTTGGGGACTTTTTACAAACACTTGGAGTGCAGAAAGATATGTTGGGACTAGACTTCACCAAACCTCTAACTCATGTACTATCAGGACTAGATACCTCTCATTCATGCTTCAGATATTAAAATCAATCCACTAAAATACTTAAACCCCGATTCCTCGGATGGCAAAAGCCTAAATCCATTAATAGACCCTAATTCCTTAGGTGGCCTAGATTAATGAATTTGCATTAAGATTAGGGATTACGCGATTACTAGTAAACCTAACTCCATTCCTAGATGAAAGGGTTACTAGGTGATTAAATTCAATTCCGGTTCTGATACGAATTTCCCAATTGCATACCAAAACACAAATCAAGTCATGGGGGTGCTAGCCACAACAAGCATTAAGCACAGAAAATTAATCACTAATATGAAGACATGAACACAGAATAATCAGTCAAGATAAATACATGTTAATCAGTTTGGCTACATCTAATCCCAACAAACAGGGATTTAACTACTCATAAAAAGAGAATACAAAGAGAAAGAGAGAAGAGATGAAGCAAACTCCATAGAAGGATCCTCCAATCTTCTTCCAGTCCCAGAGCAAGGAAAACGTCCCCCTTCAGGGTTGGAACCCTCTTCCAGCCGCAGCCTCTAAGTGCTTCCTCAAACTAAAACTAAAAACTCCAAAACCTCTAAAACTCCAAAACTGTTCAGTTCTGCCCTAAAACAGCAACTTATACCAATCAGTTCTGCGCTCGCTCGCGAGGCGAATGTACTCTCACGAGGCGAATGTTAAAAATCTGCTGCTTCAGAGAATTGAACTCTCGCGACGCGAAACAGTAAATTGCTTCTCCAATATGCCCGTGAGGAGCATCAGGGCCTGGGCGTGATAGCTTTTGGTTTCCAGACTCGCGAGGTGAGACAAGGTTCGCGAGGCGAACCAGAAAGGCTTGCATTATCTGGCACAGTCAGCTTTCAGGGTCGCGAGGCGAATCCAGTCTCGCGGGGCGAATCTCCAGAATTCTGCTTGGCTCAATTTCTTCTCTTTTCAGGCTCTATTTCATCCAAGCTCCATCATGGCCAAATCTGAGCATTTTTCATCAATTTCTGCAAAACAACACACAAAACCACCTTCACCCGTTCCAAGGGAAAATCTAACTAAAATCAAATAAAGAATGTCTAATCTATATGAAAAATGCATGCAAAAATGTACAGTAAACATCATGTAAAATCACACTTTCAAATCACCCCAAGCTTATTCAATTGCTTGTCCTCAAGCAATCACTAAGGCCAGAAGAGAAAACAGAACATGGATAGTGAACTAAGAACCCGAGTAAATGATCCAAGTAATAGGTAATTCAAACAATTCAGCAAGAGACAATCAATTCAAGTCCAATTAGAGGCTTAGGTTCCTTAGACTCATATTCTCACTGATTTGGGCACTCTTTCTCACCTGAAACTCACCCCAAGCTTGTTCATTTGCTTGGCTCTCTTTCTCACCTCACTCAAGTGTTTAGGGGAATAAGACAATTCGCTCAATTTTCCTCAAGGAATGACTTCTACCATAGGCTTGACTATCAACCAAATTTCTACTTTATTAATGAAAACAATTAAGAATCAGGAGGTCTTTTACTTGGTTGTAACGGGGCCATGGGATTAATCGTTAGGTGGGGAAATCAATAATAGGACATTTCAAAAGGGCTAACAAAATATCAAAATTTCACACATGACCTTCTAAAATACCTTCTTGGGTTTTCGAATTATTTTTCCACCTTTCTTTTCTTTCTTTTTCTTTTTATTTCTCATTTCTTTTTGTCATCCCCTTCTCTATTTATTTTTCTTTTTCTCTTTTTCTTTTATTTTTCTTTTGCTTGGAGAAGGGGAGATTTTTCAACTCAAGAGAATTATTTTTTTCTGATTCTTTTCCCAAACTTTCAACTACCTTTTTACCCTTTTGTAATACTGTAGAAGGTCCTATCAAACATTATTTATCAAAACATTTCAAGGTACCAAGAAAAGTATTTCATTCATGTAGGCTCAAAATTGGGTAACTAAGGGGTAACATTTCATCATTCAAAGCTCAGAAGGCCAGAAAAATACCTATTGCCTCAATCATTTTCAAAAATGTTTTCAAAAATTTTTAAGCTTCAAAATGGTTTCAAGTCAAGTTCTAGAGAAAATCCATCCAAGAGGAATAACACTCTAACACAAAGAATGGGGTAAATTTAGTGAGTACCCCTTTATGGCTCAAAATCTCACATTTTAGTAGTTCAACCATCAATGAACAACACAAATCTACATAACCATGTGCTAATTATCAACTATCACAGATTATCTCAAACATTTTCATTTGCAGCCATATCACAAGAATGAAAAAATTGGGTTCAACAATTCACTATCTCAATTTATTTGGCACTTAGTAATCACAATTGGATGCAAAATTCAGGCAAGGGGCAATCTAATAATGTGAGCATGCAAAGCTATCATGCAAAACTATATGAATGCAATATGAACAAATGCAAAAATACCCCTACCCCAAGCTTAAGAATTTATATTGTCCCCAATGTAAACAATCAAGTTGGAGAAAGGAAAAATAAAATAAAATAAAATAAAATAAAAATGGAACGGCTTACCGAGATGGTAGCGGGTGTTGGCTCACATTCCCAGTCAGAATAAACTGCATGAAAATTGGGTCCCGGCCTTGATGGGTGCTGACTTTTCTTCTTGCTCTCCTTGCTCTTCCTTCCTTCTTTCTCTGCAATCACTTGGAAATTTTATTAGTAAAAGAAAACTCTTGATCTTCTAAAATTATTCAAGAGTTTAAAATCAAAAACAAAACTAACTAAAGAGAAGGGTTAAGAAAAGTTGGGTTGCCTCCCAATAAGCGCTTCTTTAACGTCACTAGCTTGACGTCCTAGGATCCTCCTCCCGGATCAAATGGAAATTGGAGTGGAGATTGTAGCAGTAGTATGACTTTATCCTCAACTCCACCCAGCCAGTGTGTGAAAGTACCATTGACCTCTTCAACTATAATAATGCACTTACTTCCTAGCGGGTCAAATGGCATTCTCACCAGGAAGTTTGACAGACAAGTGGAAGGGACTAACTTACCAATGTCCACACATGTATGCAAGCCGACATATTTGTCCAATGCAGAAATTTCAGATTCCTTAGCAAGCATGGTGGAATACACTACCACTTCGTCTTCATCTTGAACTATCTCCAAAACCAGATTTTACTCAATTTGTGCTGCATGTGACTCTTGTTCTAATTGTTTGCAAATCTCCTCAACTTGCGTTTTGAAGTTCTGCTTCACAGCTTCGATATTGTCACAGTTGGTTCTGATTTTGGCCTCGGAGGCGGATAGTTCTTGGGAATACTGTTCTAGAGCAGCTTTCAACGGTGTTTGCTCCTTCCATTCCCATTCTTCAATTTCCCAAGGACTTGTGGAGAGTACTCCCTCTTCTTGTGACTTGTCCACCATCACCACTTCATCTTCAATTTGATCCATTCCCACAACCAGATTTTTCTCAAATTCTACTTCATGTGGCTCTATGGGAATCATACATGGTGGTGGAGGTGGTAAATATGACCAAAAGGTTTCCCAATCCTCCTTGGAGTATATATATATAGGCTCACCAGTCATGGGATCAACTCGTGATGGAATATTATGAGATAGAGAAAACTCCTCGAAGAATTCTCCCAAATTTATATTGTCTTCCCAACACAAGTTGTCCTCCCAAGTGTGACTTGCGGCTTCCTCATTAGGTGGATAATAAAAATTTTCCATGACTTTCGTCCACCTTGCAAAAACAGAACTCAAAACAAAAAGATCAAATATATACAGAAAAATAAAAAAAAATATAAAAATGTCTAAATTAGTTGCCTCCTCTGTTACTAATGATATTGGCAAAACCAATCCCTGGCAACGGCGCCAAAAACTTGTTGACGAATCTGGGCAAGTATACCCAGTCGTGCAAGTAATACGGTGGTGAGACCGGTTATCGTATCCACGGGGATTGGATGTCAAGTACCAATTCACAAACTCAGCAACTATCTAGACTAAACTATAAATCAAGAGAAATCAAAACAAAAGCAATAAACTGTTTTTGGTCTTTTTGGGGACTTTTTACAAACACTTGGAGTGCAGAAAGATATGTTGGGACTAGACTTCACCAAACCTCTAACTCATGTACTATCAGGACTAGATACCTCCCATTCATGCTTCAGATATTAAAATCAATCCACTAAAATACTTAAACCCCGATTCCTCGGATGGAAAGAGCCTAAATCCACTAATAGACCCTAATTCCTTAGGTGGCCTAGATTAATGAATTTGCATTAAGATTAGGGATTACACGATTACTAGTAAACCTAACTCCATTCCTAGATGAAAGGGTTACTAGGTGATTAAATTCAATTCCGGTTCTGATACGAATTTCCCAATTGCATACCAAAACACAAATCAAGTCATGGGGGTGATAGCCACAACAAGCATTAAGCACAGAAAATTAATCACTAATATGAAGACATGAACACAGAATAATCAGTCAAGATAAATACATGTTAATCAGTTTGGCTACATCTAATCCCAACAAACAGGGATTTAACTACTCATAAAAAGAGAATACAAAGAGAAAGAGAGAAGGGATGAAGCAAACTCCATAGAAGGATCCTCCAATCTTCTTCCAGTCCCAGAGCAAGGAAAACATCCCCCTTCAGGGTTGGAACCCTCTTCCAGCCGCAGCCTCCAAGTGCTTCCTCAAACTAAAACTAAAAACTCCAAAACCTCTAAAACTCCAAAACTGTTCAGTTCTGCCCTAAAACAGCAACTTATACCAATCAGTTCTGCGTTCGCTCACGAGGCGAATGTACTCTCGCGAGGCGAATGTTAAAAATCTGCTGCTTCAGAGAATTGAACTCTCGCGAGGCGAGAGTTGCTCGCGACGCGAAACAGTAAATTGCTTCTCCAATATGCCCGTGAGGAGCATCAGGGCCTGGGCGTGATGGCTTCGGTTTCCCGGACTCGCGAGGCGAGACAAGGTTCGCGAGGCGAACCGAGAAAGGCTTGCATTATCTGGCACGATCGGCTTTCAGGTCGCGAGGCGAATCCAGTCTCGCGGGGCGAATCTCCAGAATTCTGCTTGGCTCAATTTCTTCTCTTTTCAGGCTCTATTTCATCCAAGCTCCATCATGGCCAAATCTGAGCATTTTTCATCAATTTCTGCAAAACAACACACAAAATCACCTTCACCCGTTCCAAGGGAAAATCTAACTAAAATCAAATAAAGAGTGCCTAATCTATATGAAAAATGCATGCAAAAATGTACAGCAAACATCATGTAAAATCACACTATCAATCTTGAAATACGGTGGCAACTCCTTAGGATTGTCAACTTCTTCAAGAATTTGCCTTTTAGTCTTTTTTCTTGCAAACTCTTCATCAACCAGTTTTTCCCTCTGTGGTTTTTCAGCTTCAACAACGATAGGACTAGAGGTAGTGGCTTGGGAAGTCTCGGGTTCTTCATTGGTTACATCTTCAACAGTCACCTCATCAACTCCTTCACCAATTCTTTTTTCTTATCTATCTTTTTCATGTGGAACTAACACTTTCCCGCTTCTTGAAGTAATTGCCTTGCAATCCTCCCTTGGATTCTTCTCGGTATCTCCCGGCAATTGTCCTTGAGGTCTCTCCGTCATCTGGTTTGCCAATTGGCCTATTTGGTGTTCTAGATTCTTGATTGAGGCATTTTGATTCTTCATATTATCTTGAGTTGCTTGCATGAACTAGGCTAGAATATTCTCGAATTTGCGTGAACTCTCTTGAGGAGGCTTTGCTAGAGAACTTGAGCCTTGCCCTTATCTCCAACCAAAGTTACGATGGCTACGCCATCCTGGATTGTAGGTGTTAGAGAAAGGATCATTCTTAGGCCCTTGGTTTCCCATGTAATTCACTTCTTCTTGCCCAGAACTTCCAGCCACATTAATCTCACAATTGCCATTGGCATGATTACCTCCACAGAAATCACACACTGAGGCAGCTTGAACTTGGACTGCTTGTAATTGAGAATTTTGTAGTTGAACGGACCCCAATTGCTTGGTAAGGATGGCCATTTGCGCCTTAAGAGCACCAATTTCATCAAGCTCCAAAACACCTATCTTGACCAATGATCGAGAACTAGGCATTTGATAATCATTATTAGCCATAGTTTCAATCAAGTCATTTGCTTCATCGGGTGTCTTTTGGCTCAATGATCCACCTGCAGCCGCTTCAATCATACTTCTGGAATTTCGGTTGAGCCCATTGACAAAGGTTGCAACTTGCTGCCATGTTTCCAACTCATGATTTGGGCAAGCGGTAAGCAAAGATTTGAACCTCTCCCAGGCTTCATAAAGCGATTCACCATCCCTCTGTGCAAAATCATTAATCTCCGATCTCAACTTGATCATTCTTGACGGAGGGAAGAAACGAGATAAGAATTTTCTCACCAAATCATTCCAAGTGATGATGCTCCCATGAGGATGAGATTGAAGCCACGACTTAACTCTATCCCTCAAAGAGAAAGGGAAAAGCCTTAAACGAATAGCCTCATCGGAAGCTCCATTCATCTTGATGGTGTCACACAACTCAATGAACATGCCAATGTGAGAATGAGGGTCTTCACTCTCCAAACCTCCAAACCGATTTTGCTGCACAAGATTGAGAAGTGATGCCTTGATTTCAAAATTGTTGCAAGCCACTGCAGGTCTAACGATTAGAGTTCCACATCTATCGACTCTAGGGGAAGTATAGTCCCCCATTGTCCTCCTTGGTGCATTGTCTTCAGCCATGGTGACGGTTGCTACTTCAACTTGCGGTTCTTGCCCACTTGGTAACTCAACTTGTGGTTCTTGCACTGTAGAGGATGCTCCTTCTCTGTTCTGTCTTGCCTTGGCTTCCTTTCTATTCCTTCTACAAAGTCTCTCGATCTCAGGGTCGAATTGAAGTTCACCTGGGTCGATTGTACCTCGCATACAAGGAACAAACAGAGCAGAACAGAAAAACAGAAAAATAGCAGTAGAAAAGCAACGAAACAGCACGTACAAGCTAAGCAACAGATGGACAATTATGCAGCTTCAATGAAAACAGAAAAACAGAACAAAACAGAAAATACAGCGGGCGAACAGAAAACAGAAAAGAAAGACAGCAGTAGGAAAACAATGAAAAATGCCTAAATTAGGAGTCCCCTTTGGTACTCGTGATATTGGCACACCGATCCCCGACAACGGCGCCAAAAACTTGACACGAACTTGGCAAGTGTACCGGGTCGTTGCAAGTAATAAATCGGTAAGAACCGGATATCGTTCTCAGGGATCGTGGACAAGTACCACTTATCAAATTGGACTACTATCTAGGCGATCGTGTTTGGATGGGAGGTAGATCTAACATGTAACGAAACAAAAAAGAATAAAATGTTTTTGTTCTTTTAGGTATTTTATCAAACACTTAACAGGCAAACAGAGATGTGATCAACAAATGGATAGAACTGTTAGGGTTAGACTAGGCTAATCCTCCCTTGGTTGCTATGAAATGGTAAATAACACAATTCCTAATTCAATTATGACAATCAAATCTTCTCAAATACTCAAACCCTAATGTCTTAGGTGGAATGAGCCTAAAATCCCAAATTAAACCCTAATGTCTTAGGTGGATTAACATGAGAATTTGCATTAAGAGTCAAGATTCATAAGATTGCAAGCACCCCAAGACCTATGTCTAGGTTCATGAACTACTTGCCATTTGATTCATGAGCATGCCTTAATATCAATCTTTCAATTGTCTATCAAAGCAACTAATCATTCCTAGGATGATCAAACCAAGGAAAGCATTAAGCATGGAATCAAACACTCATAAAGAAATAGGAAATTGTATTACAACCACATCATGTTACAACCAAGTTCAGAAGAGCCATTATCTAACCCCAACAAAGGGGGAGTTTAGCTACACATAATCAAAGAGAAAAGTAAAAGAAAAGATACAGCGATGAAGGTAGGAAGGAACTCCATGGAAGGATGCATAGCAACCACAGCAGCAGAGAGTCTATTTTTAGGGTTTTCTGGATGGTCATTATGTTCTGCCCAGAGGCCTTTTTATAACTCGTGCGCGCGTCACGCCGTGATGGCCATCACGGCCAGGCCGTGACGGGTTCTGTCCTGAGCGCCTCTTCACTTTTTGATTCATCACGGTCGTGATCGTTTCTGTCTGGTCCAACTATCTGGTCACGATCGTGATAGCCATCACGGCTAGGCCGTGACAGATTCTGACTTTTGGGCTTCTTTCTCTTCAGTTATTGCTCCATCACGGCCGTGATGGGCTCTGCTTGGCTCAATTTCTTCTCTTTTCAGGCTCTATCTTCATCCAAGCTTCATCATGGCCAAATCTTGGGCATTTAATCATAAATTCCTGCAAAACAACACACAAAACCGCCTCACCTGTTCCAAGATAAAAACTAACTAAAAATCAAATTAAGTATGCCTAAACTACATGAAAATGCATGCAAAATGGACATGGAAAATTAGGTGAAATCACACTCATCAATTGGATTGGATCGGATTTTTTGAAGGAAGCAAACCGATCCAATCCAAACCGCACGATGTTTTCATCATTGAATCGGATGACTTTTTAGCTCAAAACCGATCCAATCCAGTCCACGAACACCTCTGGACGCCATTGTGATCGTGCGGTTTCGATACGTTGATTCAAATCTGCTGCAATTTGGGGAATAGGAAAGCATCACCTGGCCATGGAAACTTGATTGGAGCTCAATGAGTCATTGTAGGTAGTGAGTCGTGGTTTTCTAACCTGGAACCAGTCATCAAGAGGATGAGTGTGCCAAGTTATTTTGTGTGCAGATTAAAAAGGAAAGGAGAATACTAATAAGGGTTATCCCGATAATAAATACGGAATTAAAATGATAATTATTTTATAAAAAAATATGCAATTAATATAGAGTTTAATTTCTACACTTATATTCAATAACATCTTAAATATATCATAATATTAATGGATGTCAGTGTAATTTTTTTTACACTAACAGTACATACTACTTTAATCATAATTAATATATTAAAAAGTAACTTGTCGAAATCTAATTGTGTTGTAGAATTTGGATCCTGATTATTTTTTGGATTGAGTTTGTGATATATTCCAAGTCGTCCTAGACCCAATCAAGAGTATAAAACAATTTTTTTGACCTTATACTTATTATTACAATTAAGTATAATTAGTAAGACTCACTAAAATTAATAACATTTTATATAATACGATAATATACTTATATTTATGTAATTGTTTTTTTTATTTATAATCAGATATTAATTGTTTTAAAATATGTATTGTAAGAAGTGGTAGGATTGGTACTTGATAAATTTTATCCATAAACTTTTTTTCTCTGGTTTTTCAATCTTTCGGGAGCAATTTCAAACAATCTATTCCTCGGGCAGTCTTTTGGAATCCGCCTGAGCAATTTCAAACAATCTATAACCTAGGTTTGGTTGGATTTGGAGGTCTTATGAGGAATCATTTGGGGGAATGGATCCCTGGTTTCTCGGGTACGTAACTGTGTTTTGCTGAATTGTTGGCTATCTTCATGAGCCTAGATCTGGCTTGGAAGCAAGGATTCCACAACATCATCCTGGAATCTGATTCTCAGGCAGCCCTGCAGCTTATTGATGGCAATGGGTATGCTAACTGACTAGCCAAATTTGGAGCGAAATCAGATCACAGATTGCATATATGATCTTCTTGTCCTTCTTCTCTAGCTCAGCCGTTGTTAGCAGATGTTGTTGGTCTAGCTAGGACTCGCTTGTAGTGTTCTTTTGTTTTTTTTTCCTTTTGATAAAAAAATATGTATTGTAAGATATACCCTAATTTTAGTTTTCTTCTTAGTTAATTTTATAATTGGTTAAAGTAATGTTTTGGTCCCTATACGTGATATCGATTTTCAATTTGGTTCATATACGTAAAAAGTTATCAATTTGGTCCCTATACATGACATTGATTTTCAATTTGGTCCTCACCGCTAATTGATCCCTATATAAGAGGATCAAATTGCAAATTATTGTCACATGTAAGAACCAAATTGAAAATAATTATCACATGTAGGGACCGATTTCAAATTTTTTTTGTTGAATTGGTCCCTACATGTGACAATAATTTGCAATTTGATCCTCTTATATAGGGACCAATTAGCGGTGAGGACCAAATTGAAAATTATTGTAACGTATAGGGACCAGATTAATAACTTTTGACGTATAGGGACCAAATTGAAAATCGATGTCACGTATAGGGACCAAAATATTACTTTAACCTTTATAATTTATCCATGCATGATATTTTATTATTATCAAAGTTATGGGTGAGTGGGGTTTGGTCCAAAAAATTTCTCAATGTAAATACTAGCTGGTTTGAACCAAACCTAAACAAGTTTCCATGTATAATTATGTTTTTTGGACACTTGAATTTGGACACCCGTATAGATACGGTAAATTAATGTGAGTGTAGGTGGGATAAAAATATATTATATTTTGAGATAGAGTAGATATATAATATACAATTATGAATATATGTATCACTTATATGTCCATAATAATTATACAAATAACATGACTTACAAGTATCAATGAATGCCCCTAATATGTTAGATATAATGAAGTCATTCAAATACCTTTTAAAAAATATAGCATGCTGGTTTGTAAATAGCAAAGTGAATCAACAATTTCATATATAAATGATTTGTAATGTAATTTTCGCATGACAAAAAGTAAGTGGTAAGATAGGGATATGTAAAGTTAATTATATACTTTTTTAAAAATCATTTTGATTATTCATTCAAATAATCTTCAACCAAAAAAAACATTTCAAAATAAAAATCTCAAATAAATGGCCCTAACACGTACACCAAAACCATCTATTCATCTCGTTCATCAAACCGTTGACTTGACTTAACCTATGATACAGGTTCATGATTACACTGCAAAGCCATCGTTACCGCAGGAGATTAAAACCCCAAATATTGTTCTACGTTGGTAGTCACGAGCGTGCCACGACAGTCCTGCCTCCACTAACGAAAGACAAAACACAGTCCCCAGAAGTCAGAACAGACAAATACTGAAAACACCCCTCACGCGGTCCATAAGAAATGTTCACTGCAAGGGCAATCTCGGGATTCCACCCCGTATCATTTTCGACCAAAAGTTGCATACCCCGCCAGCATGTGACGCTTGTCCTCTACCACTTCCAGCACAAAGGTCATTTCCGACATTTCTTACTCGATATTTTTCTAACTTCCCATTACTCACCAAAGAAAAAATTCTAATAATAATAATAATAAAAAAACAGAGCCGCCCCTTCTTTATTTACGAATTGAATCTCTCTCTCTCTAACTTGTGTTCCTCTTCTATTTGTTTCCCTTTTTTTATTCCTTCTTATTTTGTTCAGAAGATTCTAAGGGTTTTGAGTGTTTCATTTCACAGATCTGGTTCTAGAATTTTCATCGTCACGGTATGTGTACAATCTGATTCTGCTTTCACTTCTTTCCCTTAATTCAGTCTTTAACCATGTTTCTGCAATCTGGTTGCTCTGTGATTCCTCGGTGTATTTGTGTGCCTATATATATATATATATATATATATATATATATATATATATATATATACTTGCGTGTGAGAGTTGTTACTAGCTGTTTTCACCTGGCCTTTGCTAAGTTTGTTATGTGGTTAGTTGCTGCTGCTGTTCTATAATTGGTGTTCTGTACTATCTGTTTTTTTTGTCTATTTAAATCTGAGGGTAATATTTCTGAAAAATAAAATAAAATAAAAATAATATTTTATCTACTTGTATTAATTTTTGATTTCCTTGTTTTTGTTTTAGGATGCAGAAAACTGGTTATCGTTTCAATGATTGATTTTCTCTACGTAACCCCTTGGAGTTATTTTTTCATATTTCAATAATTTTCTCCCTTTTTCTGATGACTTAAGCATAAGATTCCAAACAATGTTTGGATTTGGTATTTTGTGAACTTGGTTGAGTTGGATCTGCTGCTTTGTTTCATGAAAGTTGCAAATTTTACTTCATTGATGCCGATTCTCTTATGGGTCATCATGTGTGTATTTCTGATGTATGTGTTTTTATGAGTACCGTATGTTGTAAAAAATTAAAAATGCAGACCGGTTAATGTTTACCTATCTTATTATCAAGTTATCTTTTCTTTTTTTAATAAGCAAATGTTAGTATGTTAATTGTTAATTTTTTGAACCTTGGACCTTCAACCCTTAGCTCTTACCACTTGAGCTACCCTACCCCCATTATTAAGTTATCTTGATCGAGTTGTTGAAAGCCTTGAAGATATTTTGTTTCATAGTGTGCTACGTTGGTTATTTATTTGTTTATTTTATTATTTTTAACTTCCTAGCTTGAGGCTTGAATTGCTTGTTGTACTAAAATTTCAGGCAGATAAAATCTACATATCTCTAGCTTCCGTTTGTAAATTTGGAAAGCTGGTTTCTATTGCAAATAAATTCATATACTGAAAGGAGTAAAGGACTTTATGACTATGGAGATCCGTCCAAACAAAATGGGAAAGGATCCTACCCCTATTAAACTGGCGAAGGTTAGAGAACTCGACATGATGTTTTCAGTTTCCTTTTAATCCTTTGCTTTGTTTGAAGGTTTAACCCCCCCTCCCCCCTCTATTGTTTCTGTTCTGAGTCCAAACTATATTTAACGTTCTCTTCTAAAAAAATGATGTTCATTGTTACTGAAATGAATCAATTTTGTCTTCTATATTTTGATCCCTCTTCTCTTACTTTTTTCTCATTTCATAGTTCATTTCTGATGTAAATACAACAAGGTGCTTTTCATTTATACTTGTTTATTACACCTTTTAATTTTTTGAGTTGATATTGTTACAACTTTACAACAATAAAAACCACCAAGCCTTTTCCCACTAGGCGGGATCGGCTACATGGATAAGACAACGCCGTAACGTATTGCGACATTGCAACATTGACTCTTGAATATTTTCAGTAAGCACATCCAAGACCAAGGTCAAAGATAGGGGGCTCAAAGTTGACCCTTGGTGCCATACACTTATATAAGAATTTTTTTTGTGACCCCACCTTGTGTTTTCACGCTAGTCGTGACCCCCTCATACATATCATTGATAACTCAGATATAGGCAATATAGACTCCTATCTTCTCTAGAGCATTCCACAATGCCTTTCTTGGAATCCTATCATATACCTTCTTCAAATAAGTGAAAACCATGTATAAGTCTTGGTGATTCCTTCAATATCATTCCATCAATCACGTAACAAGTATATTGCTTCCATGGTCAACCACCCGAACATAAAACCAAATTGATTTTTAGTAACACGAGTCTCTTGTCTTAATCTCCGCTCAACTACCCTTCATAGTATGGCTCATGAGTTCGATCCCACTATAATTTGTGCAATTTTGTATATCACCATTGTTCTTAGAAATAGAAGCGCTTCTCCTCCACTCGTTCAGTTTTTTAGACAGCCAACTAATGCCTCTTTCCTCCTAGACTCTTGCATACCTCAGCAGGTATATTATATTAGCCCAATTGCTTTGTCATTGCCCATCATTCTCAAAGCTGCTTTTACCTCGCCCCCTCGAATTCTACGATAAAAGGTATAATTTTAGTTGTCCTCTCTAGTGTTTAGCCTATCAGAGTGCGATAAAATTTCATGTCCTTCATTATATAGCTTGTGAAAATAATTCTTCCATCTTTCCTTGATATCCTTATTCGTAACCAAGACTTTACATTCTACATTCTCAATGCATTTCACTTGTCCAAGTCTCTTGTCTTTCTTTCCTTATTTTTAGCAAGCCTGCAAATACTTCTTTCTCCATCTTTGGTACCTAAGGATTGGTATAACCTGTCAAAAATTTTATGGACTGATCTTTCTTAAATAATAGGGAAGAGTTCGCTGGTTATTGTGCAGTGTGCACAGACAGCACAAAAGTAGTAATTTGACTTGTTTTTCGTGTTGATTGCCTAGGTATAATTTAAAACTCTAGTCTACAATACTTAATCAGTTAATCTACATGTGCAATTTAGTTTGAACTCTCGGATAATTTCAGACAGAAATTTTTGCTTCATTCTGATACTTGTCATTTGTAATTCTGTGACTATACACTTAAAAAAATTTCTATGCCTCTATGACAATATCGTAAGCCTGTTTTAACATTTGCCCTACTTGTGAATGTATTTGTAACATGGTATCCCTTTTAACGAGGTGTTTTATTAAAATGAAAATTTTTCTGCTCATGTTGAAAACATGACATCTTTCCTTTTTCTTTAAATTACTTGATCACAAGAACTAACCTCAGTCTTGGCAGTAAAGGGTTATGTATGGGTGCATTGTGGGTATAAAAAGAAAGAATTTTCTTCCTCTTGAGTATTAATATATATATTAAAACCTTGTTTCCCTCTTTCTTTGTCAGGGTTGATGAAGCTTAATGATTTGTTTGCAAGGAGCACCAGAAGCTCCAGAGATATAGTGAAGGGTTTCTTTCCAAAAGATGTTATAAGATATTTTTGGCAGAACTAACTTCATTGAAAAATCTTGTGAAACATTGTACTGGGATATAGTGAAAATGGATAGATCAGATACATCAGGTTTTGTAAGTGGTGGAGGCTGTATATTGGAAGTTCTTTTTCTTGCCAGAAAGTTATGATAGGTTTGTGGATCTTGTAATAGCATTTGGTGAACTGTTCTGCTTCTTCTACCTTCTGTAGCTGTAGTGCACAACATCTGGATAATGGATTTAAACAAGAAAGCTGTACACTCTCTTCATGATACTGAACTTAGGAAAAATGATAACTATGGTGATACTACATTATGCTTGAATGGCATTGGCTTTGGAGAAACCAATAAGACTAGTTATAGATGTACTGAGAGCAATCTTGGGATGAAGTTTTCCAATGTTTCTGATGATGGCTGCAGATTGGTCCTGGGGTTGGGACCAACCCCAATGGCATATGATGACGACTACGACAATTTGGGCTTTAATAAGAAGAAAACATTGGCCAACCTTTTTCCTCATCAGGTACCATCTGAATGTGATTCAATCCTTCAACTTGGTCTTTCTGGTGGAACTAATGAGGCATCAAGCATGTTGGACTGCTCAGGTTCAACCGAGACTGATGTGAATATGTCATACTTTTCAGGCCAAGCATCTGCTGGAAATAATTATCCAAGGATTCCTATTGTCGATGAGGGTTCTACGTCAGCAAAGAAATCAGGTGGGTATATGCCATCACTTCTTTTAGCTCCAAGAATGGTCAAGGCTAAAATTTCGGTGCAGACACAAGAGCTGATTCTTGGGACAGAAACTCAGCTTTGCTTGGAACCATCAAATGCTACAACTTACTCAATGGAACCATCAAATACTACAAGTTACTCGCTGGAGCCATCAAATGCTACAAATTACTCACTTTGCACTGCATCAGAACTCCAGGCTACTGGTATAACTTCGGAGAACCGAACAAGCAATCCTAAGAGATGTAGATTTCCTGGCTGTACAAAGGGAGCTCGAGGCGCTTCAGGGCTTTGTATTGGACACGGGGGTGGACAGAGATGTCAGAAACCGGGATGCAACAAGGGTGCTGAGAGCCGCACTGCTTATTGCAAGGCACATGGTGGAGGGAAGAGGTGCCAGCACTTAGGGTGTACTAAAAGTGCCGAGGGAAAGACAGATTATTGCATAGCACATGGTGGTGGCAGGCGATGTGGGCATTCAGGTGGGTGCACAAAAGCTGCAAGAGGCAAGTCAGGACTTTGCATTAGACATGGAGGGGGTAAGAGGTGTAGGATAGAAGGTTGCACCAGGAGTGCTGAAGGGCAGGCTGGGTTGTGCATCTCTCATGGGGGTGGACGCCGTTGTCAGTACGAGGGATGCTCTAAGGGCGCGCAAGGGAGCACTATGTTTTGCAAGGCGCATGGTGGTGGGAAGCGTTGCTCATTTGCTGGTTGTACCAAAGGGGCTGAAGGGAGCACCCCACTGTGCAAGGCACATGGTGGGGGGAAGCGTTGCCTTTTCAATGGAGGCGGCATTTGCCCAAAAAGTGTACACGGAGGCACAAACTTCTGTGTCGCTCATGGTGGTGGAAAGAGGTGTGCTGTTTCTGGATGCACCAAGAGTGCACGTGGCCGCACTGATTGCTGTGTAAGGCATGGTGGGGGAAAGCGGTGCAAGTATGAAGGCTGTGGGAAGAGTGCTCAGGGGAGTACAGATTTCTGCAAGGCACATGGTGGAGGAAAGCGATGTAATTGGGGAGATGGAAAGTGTGAGAAATTTGCAAGGGGAAAGAGTGGTCTCTGTGCTGCTCACAGCAGCTTGGTGCAAGACAGGGAATCCAACAAGGGAAGTCTGATTGCACCTGGAATTTTCCGCGGTCTTGTACCTTCGGCTTCCACTGCCTGTAGCAGTTTTGAGAACAACAATTCTTCCTCAGGCGTCAGCTATGTGTCTGACTCCTATGATTCTATGGAAGCACCACCAGCTAAAAGACAGCACCTCATACCCAAGGAGGTGTTAGTTCCACTCTCCCTGAAATCACCATCATCTTATCCATGCTTCTCCACTGCCAAGATGGCAGAGCAAGAAAGAAGCGGCCGCAGCATGGCTGCCGCCCCCGGCTGCAGCCTAGACTTTAATCTGCCGGAGGGCAGGGTCCACGGAGGCGACCTCATGTTGTATTTCAGAGGAAATCTCAAAAATGCACTTGATGGTATCTGAAATAGGGTGGGTGGGAGTCCTGGTGACTCAAAATTTGTAGATTCATTTTAGGAATTAGAGACCATATCCGTTATGGAATTGTGTATAAGGTTTGTGCTACTTGTTCAATAACTTGTGTATAAATCTTGTGTTGATTGTTAGCCAGTAGGCTCTTATTGTTTGTGGTGCTTCATCAGAACGATGACTCTCAATTCTTCAATGTATGGTGGCATTGTTAAACGAAGACTCATTAATCAACTGCCACTTCTCTGCATTTTGCTGCAACTAAATCATTGTGTTATTAAATTAAAATCTCTAGTTTTATTATTATTTAGTTTACACGGTTTGCAAGTGAACCTTTTTAGACTTCAAACGTCAAAACTTCAAAGCGGTGAAAACCGAAAACAAACACAATCGAATATAAACACTTGCGTTTTCGCACGGTATATAAATTGGAGGTTTTTCAGAGAACAAGCCTGATACTGAAAAAGCTGCACCTTTTTCTTCTTCTTTGCTCTACCCTATTTTACTAAATGCGGCAGAAGCAACCGTATTCTAAAATCACACCGAATTGCCATTTTTTTTTTCGTGCATGTACTTTTTCTCCGATTCTCTCAGTTTTCAACCTTCTCTGTTTCTCGATTTTCCTTTCACGATTTTCTTTTCCAGGAAAATTTCGTTTTCTGCAATTTCGTGTATTGATTTAACCGCTTTTTTAGTATTGGACAACATCGATAAAAAATTCACAGCGCAATCGATAGTTAAATACTTAATTAGCTTCAATTTCGTTCCAATTGAAGAAAATAGTGTTGCGATTCGAATCTGAAGCTTTCAGCGTAACCGCTTCGTGTTTTTTCGTGCAGGAGTAGCGATGGAAAATGCTCGAAGCAATAGCAAGATGAAGAATAAGGTGAAGGCTTCGAACGAGAACGTTTCGCCTTTGCAGTTGGAGATGGACGATCAAAGAGGACGCTATCTCCAATCGATGGCGATGAGTCCAGGATTTCAACGATACGCCGAGAACATCGACGCCAGAGGCTCGCCGCTCACGCGTTACTTCTTCGCCGGATCTCCGATCACCGGCAAGGTCACTTCCTCCGGCGAGGCCTTCACTTCTCCGACGGCGTTCGGCGCCAGCAAGTACAGCAGGACCACGAAAGCCTCTGGCAACAGCAGCTCCGGCGGGAACAGTAGCTTCGGTTCTCGATGTAGATTCTCGCTCTCGCCGCTTTCTTCGGTGGAGAACTTGGACATCGCGCCGCCGCCGGCGATGTACGAGGAAGTTCTCGTGATGGATGACATTCAGGTGAGGCCAATGTCGGGAGCAAGGAGTGGAAGGTCTTCTTCATCTTCCTCCGGCCGTGGTCCGCCGTCGTCGACATCGTCGTGGTCGCCGCCGCCGTCGTTTGTGAGGAACGTTCTGAAGACGGAATCTGGAAACTGCCGCTACAACTCCAAATGCCAGGTTGGCTTCGCGCCATAATTATACAAATTTAACGGTTCAGTTATTTTCTTTATAATATATGTATTTTATGATTTTATCTTCCACAAGATTTCATTTTTGATGCAATATAATATAATTATATCAGTCTAAAATAGTTAATTTTTTTTAGGAAATTTATTTGTCTTATTTAAATTTCTTTTAATAATATACTTGGATAATTATTATTTATTAGTATCCAAAAGTATTATCTAATAATAAGATTTCATTTTATTTGCTTTGTCATTAAACAAGTGTGCTTTTGTGTTAACAACTAGTGTATGTGGGGATTCAAATTTCTTGCATTCAGAAAATAATGCATTTATGCATTAATACATCGTTGGATTAATTTGAAGCTATGAAGCACCGACTCCGACACGGACACCGCGACACGACACGACACCGACACCGGGAAGCGGCTAATGTCCAAAACATAGGACACCGGGACACCGCTTATATATATATATATATATATATATATATATATATATATATATATATAGCTATTTGATAGATGATATCTCCTCTTAGGTGTATTGGCATTTGTATTTGATGACACCTGTTGATGGTTATTCTAAGGATAAGAGGGGTAGCTTCTGAATTATGAAACTAAAAGTTAATGCTGATAATTAACTCCATATATAGCTGCAACCCCTCTAAAATGGATAGATTATTAGCTTTTAGCTATTTCATAGATGACACCTCCTCTCATGGTGCATTGGTTTTGAAATTTCAAATTTGTAAATGAACCATTTATCAATCGGTCTTCCATTCATTTAGTTTGTCTAATGATCCAAGCTTTGTTTTCATTCAGTGCAGAATGACCTTAAAAAGTCAGGTTTGTTGGCATGTTTATGGACTCCTTTATTGGTGAGACAGAGAATATAGGGAAGCAATCAAGTGCTACTAAAATGCACTCAATAGATCCTGACAATATTGAAATCTTAAATGACCTATCACTCTTCTTTGGTATCATCTTAATTTCTTTTGCTTGTTTTGCTTCATGACAATGAGATGTAAACCTCCGAAGTTTGTAACAAACTTTCCTCTATATCTCAAATTCTTTTGCTTATATTTTCTTAATCACTTCAATTTGGTTTACCTTGGGTGTTATATTTCTTCAACTGGCATCATTTATGGCATTTCCTGAATGCAAACATTTTATGCCTATTTTTATTTGGCAACCTTAGAGGGAAAAATTATATAAACAGAAACGGAGTACAACCCAACTTTAACCTCATTTGAAGCCCTAGGATATCTATCCCCATAAATCACTGACTTTTGTAGCTATAATAACAAGCATAAGATGCACCTGAAGATCCTTTTCAATATCCCCAACTACAGCTTCTGACGCATTCTGAAGGAATAGTTTTTCCCTGCATCATATATAAACTCTGCAAGTAAAAATGCTTATATTTCAAGGTTTTATTTTTTTTAAAAATCGAATTTTTTTTTTAAAAATTGGCCCAGCAGTGTCGCCCAGACGTGTCGAGCCATGGAAAGGTGTCGGCTTCATTTTCCAGCCGTGTCGGAGCCGTGTCGGAGCCGAAAAAAAACATTAAAAAAATGGACACCTGCTGAGAGGTGTCCGACACGTGTCGTACGGGTGTCCGACAAGTGTCCGTGTCGTACGGGTGTCGGACACCCCGACACTGCACAAGGGAGCAGTGTCCGTGCTACATAGATTTGAAGTCTCCTCAATCATTTTTAGTGATTGATCCAACAATACATTAATATATGAATGTGTGATATTATGACCTTAGGAAATCAATTTTCGTATATGTGGTTTGTTAAAGAAGGAATGCACTAAAGCACACGTTTTTAAATAAATATATGAACAATTTGATTTGATTTGCAACCTTGAGGTGTGATAATAAGACTCCAATAAGCATGTATGCTTGGGAAGTCGTGGTTGATAGCAAGCAAGCAAGTAGCATGCCTTTCCAATGCAATGTCAATAGGACATAAACTGCAGTATCTGGTGCTTGATGGCTTGATGCTATTGAAGTTATTACTTTTATTATTACCTTATAAAGATAAATATTTTGCAGGTTGTATACGGAAGGGAAGAGCTTCATCCAACTCGTCTCTCCACCATGTCCAAATCTGAGGTAAAAAATCAAAAGATGTATATTTATCACCATGTAATTTAACACCTAATCAGCAATAGAGTCTTTCTTCTTGGGTTGTTTAGGCACAGCCGTCCAGATCACCTACGAGTGTAGGATCAAGCATACATGGCCGAAATAGCCGCACTGTAAAGCAGCACTCAACAGCTGCTGAATCTAAAGATGCGGTAGTCATAACATCCCAACCAGCTTCACCTGTTAAACCTGAACCTCACCATACCCTTGCCAATCCCAACGCTTTCAATGACTGGTCACCCTTGGATGATGGCATTGAGGTTGTCCTCCCTAATGGTTCAGATGAAGATCCATCAAGGGAAGATGTTGAGGCATACATTTTGAGTACTCTCCATGATCCGACTACTAGAAGGAGACTACTAGTATTTGAGAAAATTTGCCATGGGCAGTGATCCCCCATGATTGATAAAAGGCATCCTCATGTGATGGAAGGTATTATTGCACATCCTCCTAAGATACTCTCAAAAGTCAAAACCATAGTTTCTTATGCCATTTGAATAATTTTCTGCACTTTCAGTGAATGCAATTTTGGTAGGCTATTGGTGTTTGGTAAGTATAAATGTGGTGACAGTTAATGATCAGTTGATCGCCTGATTACCATTGTTGTCCATACATTTCAGAATAAAATGACATCTCCATAAGAAAAAAAGAGTAAGCATGGTGTGGTTTGGTTTTTTTTTTTGATAAGCAGGTGTGGTTTGGTTGAATAGGTACTCTCTTCATTTTATGGACAGAGGGAGTAATTTTCTCCATTTTATGAAAAGTTTATGATATTCTGAAGTAACAAAAATATACTTTTTTCCTAATAGAGTTTCCCCTAAAACTTCATTAACCATCGTGATTATTATTTTACTGCTTGGCTATCCTCCTTACTATAGTGTTTCCCCTCCAAATTGCGATCCAAAGAGATACTTAGGGTGCGTTTGGATGAACAACTTAATTAAGAGCTTATCCTATAAGACCTTATCGCATGAGAGCTTATGCCATAAGCGCTTAAAGAAAGAAAAAGAAGGAAAGGGGCACGAGAGGATTCGAATAGTGAAAAATACGGAGAGGGTGTTTAGTGCATAAGCTCTTATGATAATTCCATAAGCTTCTCCCAATGACTTATGAAAATAAGTCAAAAACTCCTTATGGGATGACATAAGTTATTTTTATAAGCTCTGCCAAACACACTGCATAAGAGCTTATGTCATCAGATAAGTCAAAAGGAGCTTAAATAAGCTCTTCCAAACGCCACCTTAGTAAGAAACTGATTGGTTTCTAGTTGACGCAGGGACGGACCTACAAAGGATGATATGAGGGCATTTACCCCCACTAAGCAATTTTTTTTACATTAATATATTTAGAAAATTTTATGTTGTCCCCGTAAAAATTTAGATATTGCCCCCACATATCAAATTATCATCAATCTTTTGGAGAGAGTGAAAATTATTTTTATAATCTCTCATCTTTTACTTAGTAAATTTTTTCCTAATTCTCATATGTGGATGTAAGTTTTCACATTGAAATCGAGTTACGTTATATCTTATTTATTTTATATTATTTTTTGTCGCTTGTGTATGTTTACTAGTGCTTTTTACCCGTGTGTAATGCACGGGTAGTTTTTCAATAAAAATAGAATATTATAATATTTAATTTTTTTAATTTTATTTTTTCAGCTATATGTTATTTTTTTTATTAAAATAAAATACAAAAATTAATGATATCATGACTATAGAATATGATTATCAACACATTTAAAGTGACAATTTATTTTTAATAGCATGATAAAAGTGAACATTTTTTTGACATTAAATTTTAAGTATAGTTTTTCACCTGTGGGTACACAGGTCAATTTTCTGTCTAAATAAATTATAACATGAAAGAAAAAAGTTATGAAAATGTTTGATATTATGAAAATATTTCTACAACTTCAGTTTTGAATGTTTATCAGCGGTTGATTGCTTTGAAAGTTGATGAGAAAGATATGCAACATTTAAAATGCACTCCCTCTCTGCAAGTATATTACTATCTTCCTTAGTTTTGACCAAATGCAACCATTACTTGCAAGCCGCGCTCCCTCTCCGCAAAAGTGTTCCGAAGTTGCACTATAAAGCAAATCTGTGGTTGCATGGGCTGCTAGATATTCCTGCAAACATCTATTTGAGTTATAAGTTTACTAAAGTTATTGAATACCAAATATAATAGCATCATAAAATTTTCAACCAATTTGGATTTGAATCATAATATCCATCCCCTTTTATATTCCTTTTTTTTTTTTTCCAATCACCTATATATTTGGGTGCAGAATAGTAAGAGTTGAACTATATTAAATATATTATTAACATTCCTTGTTTATATTTTCAATATATTTTCAATGTAGTTGTTACCAGCCTTTCAAGAATTCATGTAACACACAGCTTGAGCTTGAATATAATAATAAGAATCCTTGTACTTTCTATTACTCCCAATGTGAAGTCCATTGTTAATCCAATCTTCCCGACTTATCCAAGAATCACTACCTAAATCAAGTACTCCAAGAATCTGCAAAGGAATATCAGCTATGTTAAGATGGCAAGAATTAAGAGTAAATAGCCAATTTGGTCCTCGAAACTGTAAGGTCGTATCAACTTGGTCCCTGAAATTAACGAAATGCCAAAAAGGTCCCTGAAACTGTAAAACGTTGATCAAGTTAGTCCCTCTATTAACCCCAGTTGACTGACGCCGTTAACGGTGCTGAGGTGGCACTTCACGTTACTTGACAACTGTACTCCATGTTAGGGACCAACCTGCACCTAATTTCAGGGACGAAATTGACACTACGTTACAGGGACCAAATTGCAATCTTCTTCTTCATCATCTTCCTCCTCATTTCAGGGACCATTTTGACACAGGGACTAAATTGACACTCCTGTCTTTTGAATTACACAACACCTCTCTTCTCTTCCCCACCCTCTCTCCTTTGTCTCTCTCTCTCTCTGTGCAATCCTAGCCCAAGAATCGTCCATAAGAGTGATGTCCATGGGTGGTGGTTCTCCATTACCGTACTCAAGACAATCCAAGAAAGCCACAAGTCCCTCTTGGTCTAGTAGCTCTAAGGTTAACGGGGGAGAAATCCACAACCCCTTAGCTTTGTTTTGCAATTATGAGAATAGAGTCATGCTACGAATTTCTAGGCCTCCAAGGAACTTATGAAGGGCCTTCTATGGGTGTCCCTTGCCAAAGGTACCATTGAACCCCAAATGCCCTTAGGGTTTGCATTTTTTTTTCATTTTCAGGGAGCATCTAACCTTCAAACCTGCAATTTTTTTTCCAAATTATTGTTGCGAGATGATGGTAATTGTGGTTATCTTGTCTGGGTGAATGAGCTTCCTGACATTTTCAAGGTTCATGACATATGTATAACTCCTAATGTTATTGGAAGTGAAGATATATGGAAGGCATAGCTTATGGAGCTGAAATTGGAGGTTGTCGAGGTGGAAGTGGAACTGGAATTGGAGGTGGTGGAAGTGGAGCTGGTGCTGGTGGAGTGGTGGAGGTGGTACAACTCCTTCCCTGCAGATGTTGAATTCAAAAAATAGTGGCAATTAGGTCCCTGATTTTATTCACTTAAAATCAAAACAGTCCCTGACACTACAAAATTTAAATCAACTTAGTCCCTGCCCAACTTACCCTCTGCACTCTTGGTTGTGATGGTGGTGGAGCTTGTACTTGTGGTGGAGGCACTTGCACTTCTAGTGGAGGCTACACTTGTGTTTATGGCACCTGCACTTGTAGTGGTGCATTCACTAGTGTTCAGGTATCCTTTATTGTTATGGCTCTCATGAGCACATCTTGAGAAACTGAAATCAGGGGTTGACATCTTCAGCTTGTGATCACTCAAGGGTTCCTCATTTCTATCATTCTTTCTCTGTTTCTTTGGTCTCTTAGAGCTTCTCTTGAGCTTAGGTGGAATTGGCTTAACAAAAATGCACATGCGTTATTGATAAGCCTTTGGCTTATCTAGTTTTATGACTAGATGAACTAGGGTTTATGTGCCAATTTATTCGAGTTCACTCTCGTTTTTGCCCAAATTTGCCTTGTTTTGTTCCTAAGTTGGACTTTGACTCGTTTTGCATCATGTGTGTAGTTTTTAGGTTATTTTGGATAGAATTACGCTTGTGGTTGCTTGTGTTGTTTTCAGGTCCATAAGTGAGCTCTAAGAATTAAGGAAAGTCAAGAAATAGTGGAGATTGCCATTCTGGAGATTCTCGCCCCGCGAGAGGAAGCTCGCCCCGCGAGAGTTTGAAGACCCGGGAAGACAGAGACCATCACGGCCTAGCCGTGATTCACATCACGGGCCGTGAAGGGAATGTTCGCGTCGCGAGACGTCCGTCGCGTCGCGAGTGTGTGAACTCCAGAAAAGCACCAGAGACAGAGACCATCACGGCCTAGCCGTGATGTGTATCACGGCCGTGACCTAAATGCCACACAAGTCAGAGACCATCACGGCCTAGCCGTGATGTGTATCACGGCCGTGACCCAAAATCCACACAAGACAGAGAACATCACGGCTTGGCCGTGATTCATATCACGGGCCGTGACAAGAGGACTCGCGTCGCGAGACATCCTTCGCGTCGCGAATGTTCAAATTCCAGAAGTGCGCCAGAAGCAGAAGCCATCACGGCCTGGCCGTGATGGCCATCACGGCCGTGACGCGTGGCCTCCTTATAAATAGAGCAAATCAGAACAGAAAAGAGGACTTTTTGGATCAGAATTTTCAGAGATCTTTTGTAATCCTTATTCTGGGGTTTCTTTTCTTCTTCTCCTCTCTTAATTCTTAGGCTTAGGATGAATTTCGAAGGAAGAAGTGGGTTGAACCCCAAGACCTCCCGCCCTACATGAAGGTTCCGTATCCGGAAAGATTGAAGAAGCCTCAACAGGATAAGCAATTCAATAAGTTCCTTGATGTCTTCCGAAAACTTCAGATTAACATTCCATTTGCGGAAGCCTTGGAACAAATGCCATCATATGCTCGGTTTATGAAGGAACTTCTCACTAAGAAGCGGAGGATTGTGGATGAAGAAACGGTTGCTTTGACCGAGGAGTGTAGTGCCATTCTTCAACGGAAACTGCCTCCGAAGTTGAAGGATCCCGGTTCCTTCTCGATACCATGTACCATTGGGGGAATTACCTTCGGAAAGGCATTATGTGATCTAGGGGCAAGCATCAACTTGATGCCCCTCTCGATGATGAAGAGGCTAGGGATCAAAGAAGTAAAGGATACGCGAATGTCACTCCAACTGGCCGATCGTTCTATCAAATATCCCTATGGAGTAGTCGAAGACTTGCTCGTGAAGGTTGACAAGTTCATATTCCCAGTGGACTTCGTGGTGCTCGACATGGATGAAGATGCTGAGATCCCTCTCATATTGGGTAGACCCTTCTTGGCCACCAGGGATGCCTTGATAGATGTTCGGCAAGGGAAACTCACTTTAAGGGTGAATGATGATAAGGTGGTCTTCAATGTCTTTGAAGCGATTAAGCACCCGGAAGAAAAGTCAGCTGTGTGTCGAGTGGATGTTATGGACCCAACTGAAAAGGTAAAGGCAATTCGAAAAGACCATGATCCTTCACTTGCAACAGTATCGGTAGAATCTCATGAGGAAGACAGTGAGGAAAAAGGCCCTTCGGGGGATGAAGTTTACCTTGAGTGGCTACGAGACATGGAACCCATACCGAGTCTCCCAAGGGAAGAATGTGCAAGGGAAGAACTCAGCTGCAAAGGAATGAAAAAGAAGGGCAAAGCACCAAGGTTGAAGGGTGGCACAACTGTAGTGGTCAGTACAGACAATGAATTGATCTCAAAAAGGATCACCACGGAGTGGAGAGTTCGTGCTGATTATAGAAGGATGCTGGACTTAAATGAGCTGTCCGGGAACAGCTTGCGAGTATATAAAAGTGCACAAACCTACAGAGAACGGGCCAAGGAATGGCATGGCAAGCAGGATCTTCCTCCGGATTAACCCTTAGGGGCGACTTGAGTCAGGCTCGGGACGTTAAACAAGCGCTACTTGGGAGGCAACCCAAGCTAGGTACTCTCTCTCTTTTCCTCACTCTTGTTTTTGTTTTTGTTTTTGTTTTTGTGTTTGTTTTTGCTTGTCACTCTTGAATAATTTGAGAAGATCAAGAGTTGTTGTATGAATGATGTGTCGGCAAGCTTTTTGGATTTTGATTAAATGGAGCATAGATGGATTGCATGAATTATATTAACCATTGATGATTTCCCCTAGGTTCTAGTAATAGAAAAGTTGATCCCCACTTAAAAAATGAAAACTGAACTTGGAGAATTTTATTATGATTGCTTGATTTATGATAAGTTTGGGGTGAGGGGGTGCACACACTAGGAATCGTATCTCGGTCAAACAATTTGCAAAATGTCCAGGTGAGGATTTGAGCCTCCAACTCTGATTTTGAATGTGTGAATCACTGTTAAGTTGCACTTTCCCGAATTTGCTTGAATCTCTATATGGTTTGCATGTTTATGTGTTGCATCAAATGATTTAGGCAATTTTCTTTGAATTAACTACTTGGCCTGAAATGAACCATCCCTAATGCATATTCCCTAGTAGCCAAATTGAGCCCAATTGACCTATTGTTTCTTGATGACCCTACATTACGAGCCAAAATCTGAAAAACCATGTTAACCCAATCTTAGGATTAGGAGAGCATGGAAATGAGCAAGAGAAAGGTTGTGAGAAACTAAGTTTGGGGTGGCTACGAGGTATGTGTCATATTGGGATGAGAAAAAGAAAATAAAAGTTGACCCAAGGCAAAAAGAAAAGAAAAGAAAAGAAGAAAACAAATAAATTGCCAAGGAAAAAGGGGCAAAACAGAAAAAAAAAAAAAAAAAAAAGATGAGCAAGGAAAAAAAGGCTGTAGTCACCCGAGACAAAACAGAAAAATGGAAAAAGGAATTCGAGTGGAAATGTGTTTAATGCTCATGCTCTCTTAGTTCCTAGGGACCTAAGCCTAAATATCCTTGATTATCCTACCCTCAGCCAGGCCCCATTACAACCTTTAAAAGACCTTTTGATGTTGCATGCATGTTTTCGTGGGAACTATGTTTGAGATGAAAATCAAATTCATGGGAAGTGCTCTTGATAAGTGAAATTGAGTGAAAAAGTTGAAAGCCTAGACAAACTTGAGCGAATGAGTGAAATACTAAATGCCCTTGTGAGGAAGGCAATTGTTTGAAATAGGTGATCTTCCTTTGTGTGTATCTTTGAGCCTCAACTTAGAGTAATGATGGCATGAATGATAACTTCTCAATTGTTTAAAGTAGATGAATGTGGGGATTACATTGATGAAAAAGGGGGGGGATCAAAGAAGAAAAACTGTTTTGTAAAGTTGCATGAAATTTGTGCGAAATTGATTAGATCTTTCAAGCTTGCCAAGTTTTGAGTCGTTTTTTGAGTTTTAAGCTTGCTTGGGGACAAGCAAGGTTTAAGTTTGGGGTATTTTGATAAGCCTTTGACTTATCTAGTTTTATGACTAGATGAACTAGGGTTTATGTGCCAATTTATTCGAGTTCACTCTCGTTTTCGCCCAAATTTGCCTTGTTTTGTTCCTAAGTTGGACTTTGACTCGTTTTGCGTCATGTGTGTAGTTTTTAGGTTATTTTGGATAGAATTACGCTTGTGGTTGCTTGTGTTGTTTTCAGGTCCATAAGTGAGCTCTAAGAATTAAGGAAAGTCAAGAAATAGTGGAGATTGCCATTCTGGAGATTCTCGCCCCGCGAGAGGAAGCTCGCCCCGCGAGAGTTTGAAGACCCGGGAAGACAGAGACCATCACGGCCTAGCCGTGATTCACATCACGGGCCGTGAAGGGAATGTTCGCGTCGCGAGACGTCCGTCGCGTCGCGAGTGTGTGAAGTTCCGAAAAGCACCAGAGACAGAGACCATCACGGCCTAGCCGTGATGTGTATCACGGCCGTGACCTAAATGCCACACAAGTCAGAGACCATCACGGCCTAGCCGTGATGTGTATCACGGCCGTGACCCAAAATCCACACAAGACAGAGAACATCACGGCTTGGCCGTGATTCATATCACGGGCCGTGACAAGAGGACTCGCGTCGCGAGACATCCTTCGCGTCGCGAATGTTCAAATTCCAGAAGTGCGCCAGAAGCAGAAGCCATCACGGCCTGGCCGTGATGGCCATCACGGCCGTGACGCGTGGCCTCCTTATAAATAGAGCAAATCAGAACAGAAAAGAGGACTTTTTGGATCAGAATTTTCAGAGATCTTTTGTAATCCTTATTCTGGGGTTTCTTTTCTTCTTCTCCTCTCTTAATTCTTAGGCTTAGGATGAATTCCGATTGTACGTGCGTTGTTGTTACGGACATGAGGAACTAATCCTCTTGTCTAAGGGATCGATGAAGCCACCCATGGCGGCATAGTGTTCATGTAATGTAACTCTCTCTCCTTTAATTCAATTATGATTTTCCAATTCTGTTTTCATTGTGTCGATTATATGCTAGCGTGATCGACTAGTTAAACGTGTTGAGGCCTAGCGGCGATTCGCGTTTTAGAACTTGAATTGGGAACATCGGTCGAGTATTGCACGAGAGTGAATAGGAGATCGATGCAACCTATAGGGAACAAGAATTAATAGAATTCGAGATTAGGGTTAAGAGACCTAGCAAGTAATTAACTCAAATCATCGAATACGTCCTAATGAGCACGGAAGTGGATTTAGGAGAATTTAGGGGTCCCGGTTGACATTAAAATTGAACCTAGGGAGGAGAGCAATATCACTTGGGTACTTTGCATGATTGGGTAGGTGGATTCGAAACCTTAGATGCTTTTATTTCTGAATTTAATCACCGTAGCGTTATTTGATTTGATTCTTGAAATTGCGATCTCAATCTCTTTCTCTCAACCACCTTCTATTGCTTAACCAACGTATCGGATTTCTTGACAATTTAGTCGAATTGGTAACCCAATCCTTGTGTTCGACCTCGGTAGAATCTTACCGTGTTTTTATTACTTGCGACGACCCGGTACACTTGCCGGAGTCAACAACAGTTATGGACAGCAATAAGTTCCAATGCGGTTCCCGGTGTCGAGTTATGGTTTCCAGCGAGCACTTGCAGATGTGAAGGGTATGGCAGAGGGAAGGTGAGGGCGGGAAGATGAAAGCGAAATCAGAAGAAGGTAAAAGGTTAAATAGAAAGGGAGTGTCAAGTGAGTCCCTGAATTTGAATGTCAATTTGGTCCATAAAGGTGGCAGCCAACTTGGCACTTAACGTGCCACCTCAGCACTGTTAACGGCGTCAGTCAACTGGGGTTAACGGAGGGACTAACTTGATTAACGTTTTACAGTTTTGGGGACCTTTTTGGAATTTAGTTAATTTCAGGGACCAAGTTGATACAACCTTACAGTTTCAGGGACCAAATTGGCTATTTACTCCAAGACAAACATGAGCATATATATATAAACCAGTATGAAACAGTGAACCCAGGGATTTAACCTGAAACATGTGACCACTTGTCACCAAGGCAGTTTGATAGCAAAGGTTTTTCTCAATTTTTTAACATCTTAATTAACATACAACATGAAAGATTGTTGCCATACCAAGCTACTTGCCCATTAATAATCTGCTTTTCAAATCAGCAAATGATCAATTTTTATTTTTTGATAATCAGCAAATGATCAATTGATAAAGTAACTTTGTTGGGAACCAAAATTGTGGAACTTCTACTCTAACTAAGCCTATAATTTCAATATTAAATCCCATGTACCGGAATTGTAATTCATTTGGAACACTGAATCTGAAATTGCACTGAACATAATGATAATGTTTCTATCTAAAACACACAATGGTAATGCACAAATATTAATCAATAAATACCTATCAAAATATTTGCCAGGCCATGTTTCATTCATTGTATCCATGCCTCTGCTTGATATAATTAAAAACATAGGACTGAAGTAGAAAAGTAAGCTTCTCCACCTATGAAATTGTTCAGCTTCACTAAACTCATCCTTAGTTTTCCTATAAAAGAATTTAATAACTTTGAATGCTGAATAATTAACATCATTATTTTTTGTGTGTATATGAAATGTAAATGCAAATGCATAAATCTGTTACAACATTAGTTATAGTTGTTAGATTTGGTTGACTCCACCCATGTAACAGCTCAAGGCAGTGTTCCCACTCCCTATATAAACTACTCAGGGTCACTCTTGTATCACAAGAATCATAATCAATACATTTCTGAATTTTCTCTCTTAGATTTCTCTTAGTTCTAATGTTCTGTGATACCTAATATGGTATCGAGAGCTCTCTGATCCATATCCATGGCTTCCGATAGTGATTCAGACAATTCTTATCCTCTGCCGCCGTCACGCGGTCCTGTAACCTTTTCTCACTCGATCACCGAGCGCTTAGATGATAAAAATTTATTGCTATAACGTCAACAAGTGGAGGCTGTTATCAAATCAAATCGCGTCCAAAACTTCCTTGTTTCATCTCGTATTCCTCCACAATTTGCAAGCTCGTAAGATCGAGCCCTAAATCGTGTTAGCGAAGAGTATCTGACTTGGGAGTGCCAAGATCAAATGTTGTTCTCATGGCTTCAATCTTCTCTGTCAAGTCCGATCCAGTCTAGGGTTCTTGGATGCGTTCACACCTTCAAGATTTGGGACAAAATCCATGGTAATTCCAGAAATTGACTCGAGCCCGTGCAAGACAATTACGCACCGAGCTCCGAAACACTCGTCTTGAAGATCAATCGATTCAAGAATACCTAGCTTGCATCAAGGCTCTCGTGGATTCACTTGCTTCGGTGGGAGATCCTGTTTCCTCCAAAGAACATCTCGATGTCATTTTAGAAGGATTACCACAAGATTATGATTCGGTTGTGACGATCATTGAAATCAAATTTGACGAAGTGATTCCAATCGAAAAGCACTTATCCTAGCTCAAGAAATGCGCATTCTGTGCTATCGCAAACAAACAGCTCAAGAATATGCATCAGTTAACCTCACTCAGTCTTCTGCTCCATCGAATGTGCCTACAAACAATTCTACACTCGAGTCGCAAGTGCTGGTTCATGCGGCTCAGCCTTCCGATGATCCGTTCTCAGGTTTTTGTGGTTCTGGCAGTGGAGGACGTTCTTCAATCCAATGTCATGTTTGCTACAAATACGGCCATACTGCAGCTGTATGTTATCATCGCTTCAACCAACAATATCAGCCTCCACCACAACAAAACGTTCCTCCTACTCATCATCAAGTTGCCTACAATTTTCAAGGTTACAATCAGGGTTATCATGTACCTAATCAGGGCTTTATGCAACCTCCAACTCAAGGTTATCATATGCAACCTTCTCAGCTTGCACCGCCACATTCTGGTCCCTCTTATTTCCCTCAGCAAGCTTCACATTCTCAACCTAGTGAAATGTTGACAAGTGCACCTTCAGGTTCCTCATCTAGTTGGTTCCTGATTCAGGAGCTTCTTTCCATGTGACTGGCGAATCACAGAACATTCAGCAATTGCAACCATTTGAGGGTCCAGAACATATTTTCATTGGCAACGGGAAAGGTTTGCCTATACACTCCTCCGGTTCCTCTCAATTTTATTCCTCTAGCGATCCTAAAATCCCTCTTATCTTGCATAACTCACTTCATGTTTGAACTATTACAAAAAATCTCATTAGTGTTAGTAAATTTGCGAAGGATAATTATGTCTTCTTTGAGTTCCATATTAACTACTGCTTGGTTAAATATCAGGACACCCATGAAGTCCTGCTTCAAGGCAAAGTAGGTGCTGATGGACTGTATGTCTTTCCAAGACTTCAACTCCAGTGTCCAAGTTCTAGTGTAGCTTCCTATTTTGTAACAAATGTTTCAAATAACTCTGTACAATCTAATGTATCTCCTACTTTTCAATATAAATGGCACCTTAGGCTAGGCCATCCAAACAATAATGTCATGCGTCTTGTACTCCAATCTTGTAATATTCCATTTTCAGTAAAAGATACTTCCTTTTGTGCAGCATGTTGTGTTGGCAAAGCACATAGAATTCACTCACCTTCTTCTACCACCACTTATAACTCTCCATTAGAGTTAGTGTACAGTGATTAATGGGGACCAGTAGCTGTCCCCTCTACCAATAACTTTCTATACTACGTTACCTTTGTTGATGCCTATTCCCGTTTCACTTGGATTTACTTGCTTAAGAACAAATCTGAAACTTTTACTGTTTTTAAGCAATTTAAAACTATGACTGAACTACAATTTAATACTCATTTAAAAGCCATCCAAACTGACTGGGGAGGTGAGTATAGACCTCTCTGTTAGGACAACAGACCCATCTATTGAAGGTCCCAGACCCATGCGGGTTTACTACAAAAAGAGACTAAGGGGGATCAAGGGGGAAAGGCCTAGCTGGCCTTAGCTGTCACTTAGCTGGACTTAGTTGTCACAACAATTATCAGTTAGGATAACTGCCAGCTGAGTTAGCAAGTTGGTTAAATGCACCCAAGGCTATAAATAGGTATCCTATAGTGAGAATAAATAGCTTTTGATCATTTTCTTAGTTACTCGACTGAGAATTGCTCAGTGAAAAGGGGAGTGCCCCTTGTGTAGTGATATTGTAGTGTTCCAGTGTAGTCCTATAGTCATACACAGAGAGGAATATTCATTCCTATTCAGTTCCTTCTTCACTGTTCTAGCCTTTCTAGTGAATCTAGTCCTGTAACTTGTGTGGATTCCTAACAAATTTGGTCCGACCTGCCGGATTGTCGAGACGATGGAGAAGATTGATGCTCAATTTGCTGCGTCGAAATCCTTGGTTGAATTCCTGAAGAGAGTAACTAGCGAACAGAGTTCTAGCATCGCGGAAATCCAGAAGAATGTGAGTGGAATAGACAGAATTAGGGAATTACTTGCAAAATTCATGAAGAAGCAAGGAATTTCGTCTGATTCCCCGGAAGAGGAGGGAGAAAAGATCGAGAAGGAGATGGATGCGCATTCAGAAGGAGGAGGTTCGGGAAAAGAAGAACATGAAGAAGAAGCGCATCATTCGTGGACAAAGAAGGTAGAATTACCTTCCTTCGAAGGTTGCGATCCCCTAGGGTGGATAGCTCGCGCGGAGAAATTCTTCAAGGTACAACGGATCAAACCCTAGGAGAAATTGCGGTTAGTGTTCATAAGCATGGTGGGAATTTCGGTACACCGGTTCCAATTTTGGCGCCAAAAAACCAAAAAACCTACGTGGGAGATTTCACCAAGGTGCTGATTAGAGGATTTGGAGGAACAGGGTGAGGGAAAGTGTTCGAGAAGTTAGCCTCAGTGAGGCAATCGAGATCGGTGGAGGAGCACGTCCATGAATTTGAGTTACTAGTGGCACAGGCCACGAACACGTCGGAGGATCAAATGCTAGGGTATTTTTTAGCAGGGTTGATCCCAGAAATTCAAGGACAAGCGCGTCCTCATGATCCTCAAGATGTGGTGAGAGCAATGGAGGTAGCGCGTGATGTAGAGGAGGCACTGAGAGGAACTCGGAGCTACGGGGGTGGTTCAGCCATGACCTCAAATGCGGGGTTCCGCTACCAAGGAGGTGGGGGAATAGTGTCCCGTGTAGGTATGGTGGGAAACAACAATAACCCACAGTACTCGAGTGGGGGGAGCAGGAAGACGCTAGAGGGGAGCAAGGCCACGTCAATGGCCTCGGTAGCCAAACCGGGGGAAAGCCAAGTCTTGGTCTCTAGAGGGAAAGGAACTAGGCATCTGCCATACCCTGAGTATGTGAGACGGAGGGACGAAGGTTTATGATACCTGATGAATGTACAATTTATGTTAGTTTGGAAGTGTAATTAGGAAAGCCTTTGTAAATAATCTTAGAAATCCTAGGAAAAGTGATAGGAAAATACATACTTTGATATGAATAAAGTTTGGATTAGAGTTTTGATCTTTTTATGTGAAAATTATACTCAAAATATGTTGCAAATATGGAGGATTGAAAGCCGAGCGCTCAGCTCTGGAACCGGGTGCTCAGCGCGGACAGAAATAGAAGAAAACAACAGGAGCAGGTGGCTGGCCAGTGCCCAGTGCTGGCATGTTGGAAAAGACCTGGCGCCCAGAAGCTGTGCCCAGTGCCAGCAGAGACAGAGAGCAGGTTTTTGCACAGCTCAGGGGCGCCCAGCACTGGGATCAGGACTCTCAGCGCTGGGCGACGTGCAACAACTTTATAAATTCGATTTTGGACAAAGTTTGAGGGATCTTTCACTCATTTTTCACATTTTCTCACCTTGGTTCATCACTTCCTCTCCACTTCCTTGAAGATTCAAGCTTGGGAACAATATTTGGAGCTTCCATGGAGTCTTCCACACTCTTCCACTCATGTTCTTCTCTTTTTCCCTTTCTAATATGAGTAGCTAGATCATTTAGGTTAGGATTAGGATGATTTCAATTTGAAGCTTGATGTAATTGACTTCTATCTCTGATTTCAATTCTATTTCATTCAGTTTGGTTAATCTCTTTCATGCTTAATGCTTTTCTTGAATTGATCAACCTAGAATTGATTTTGGATTCCATTTCATAATTGGAAAATTGGTGATTGAATTGGAAATGAAGTTGATTAATATTGTGATGTTGATTCTAGGAATAGAACTATATTGCAATACATTCTTGTGAATCCAATGCTTAATGTTTGTTCTAATCTTGCATCACCTAAGGAATTAGGGTTCTTGATTTGAAACAAAAGGATTATCACCTAAGGAATTAGGGATAAATCTAGGTTAGTGATTTGAATGTCAATTGTATGGAATGAATTGAAGTTAGGATTAAATAAGGTTACGTCAAGTGAAGATTGAATGATTTTGATGCCTAACCGCTTTTACCTATATTGAATTCATTCCTTAATTGCATTTGTTTCATTCATTGTTGTGACAACTTGTAATAAAAAATTCATAAAAATTCTTGGAACCATGACATTCATTCGTTCAAATATCAATTGCCTAGGCCACGTTGTTACTTGAAACACAATCCTCGTTGGGAACGATACTCTACTCTCACTTTGTTACTTACAACGATTTTGTACAGTTGCCTATCAATCAACAAGTTTTTGGCGTCGTTGCGAGGGATTGTTGATTTCAATATCAATGAAGCAAAGGCATTGCTAATTTGGACATAATTTTTTTGTTTTGATTCTCATTTTATTAATTGGTTTTCATTGCTATAATTCTTCACTTGGATTTTTGTTTTGTGAGGAAAGTATCCACTATAGCTCATGGACATCTTTGAAACTACTCTTCTTGCTCAAAGAAAACTTATTGCACAACAATTGGAGTTGATGTCTAAACAACTTCAATTCATGCAAGTGAAGGCAATGAAACCATTGCAACCTACATGTGATTTTTGTGGTGAATACCATAAACTTGAAAATTGTGAGGTTCAATTCAATGCACAAGAGGAGGCTTATTACATGGAGAACCTCATGAGGGAACAAGATGCACAACCTTACCATCAATCCAATGAGTCACTAGATAAAGTGTCCAACCTTGAAAATGTTTTAATTCAATTTATTGGAGCTACTCAAGGACATACAATCTTTAATCAAGAATCTTGAGATTCAAGTTGGGATGCTATCTGAGCAATTGGTTGGAATTGTGCATAAAAAGATAGAGTTAGTAAGAGAGCAAGAGTCACATGCTTGGGAAATGGTTGAGCAAGAAGAAGAAGTGCTTGTAGAAATGGAAAGTGAACATGACTCAAGAGAAATGGTGGATGAAAAACAAAAAGAAAGTGTAGTTGTGCAAGTAGATGAAAAACATAAAAACAAAAATAGTGACATCGAAGAGAAGCCAAGGGTGATATAAGAAGAGATTCATATGACTAAGACTCAACCCTTGGTGATTGAAGAGAAGAGTCCCACACAAGATGAGTTTTACATGCTTCAAAAATAGGGGAACACATATCCCAAATGCTTAATTGTTGGAGCATGGGAACATTCTTATCCCTATGCCAAATATATGGGATTGTTACCTAAAAGAAGAAAGCGGAATGATGAAATTTTCTTTTTATCATATTATTCACCCTAATGGGGTGACAATATGTCGAGCTAGTGACGTTAAAGAAGCGCTACTTGGAAGGCAACCCACGCATTTTCTTCTTGCATTTTTTTTTTCATTTTTTCCTTATCATGAAATAATAAGTAGTTCATTGAGTTGTTGAGTGGTTCCTTGATGTGGAGGCCATCTAATGTGGTGTAATTGCTTTGAATTGTTGTGCAGGCACATCTAAGGAAAGTGGAGCAAAGGAATGGGAGAAATGACACAAAAGAAGGGTGAAAATGGCCCTGTGTGGGTGCCGGGCGCTACTGTGAGCGCTGAGCGCAAACAGAAAGCAGTTTCAACAGAAAATACCTTGGGCACTGAGCATGGATTCCTAGTGCTGAGCGCTAGCTTTCTAATATATATATATATATATATATATATAGATATAGATATATATATATATAAATTATTTTTTTACACATGTTCATCCATTGTGCAGAAAAAAAGAGGGTGCTCTAAACTCTATTAATTTTTTTTACCCTCCCTAATTGTTAGTTAGTTGTAGTTGAATAAATTGCCCAAACTTGCATATTTTGCACAAACTTCTGTTTTGAATGGATTTTTGTGTAGATTCTCTAGTGAGCATAAAACTTTTGCCTGGCTGAAATTTCTAACATGATGCCTTTTGTACTTGCTGAGCATATGATTTCATTGAAACCATTGATCCTTGTTAATTGTTTGTGATAATCTTTCATGCTATGATTGATGCAATGTTGGATGTACGGATATCTCTTGCACATGATCCTAATCTGTGAGCTTTTGAGCCCAAACACATCATATCACTTGATTTCTTTCATGTGTGCTTGTCCATCACTTGCATATTCTCACTTTTTTCTTGCCTTGAATGCTCGCCACTGTTGCATTGTTCTTGTATATGCATAAATGATTGAGGCACTAGTTCTTGCTAAGCTCAGGGCCAAACTAGCCAACGTAACATTTACCATTGTTAAGCCCAATTGAGCCTTGGCCTATTTTTCTTGGTATGATAGCTCATTACAAGCTTAAAAATCGAAAAAAACAATTTTTTCCTTCTATTTTGGCTCAGGGGGATGTTTGGACTTAAGTTTGGGGTTGTTCTCTTACTTAGGGACAAGCAAGCAAATAAAGTTTGGGGTGAGAGTAGGCCACTAAAGATGCCTATTAAAAAAAATATTTGAAAAAGAAAAGGAAAAATTGAAAAAGCCAAAGAGAAAAAGAAACAAAGAAAGTATACAAAAGTGAGAAAAAGGTAAAATAGAAAGATGAAAAAGAAAAGAATGAAAAGAGAATGAAACAAGAAGAAACAAAACAAAAGAATAAAAGAAAAAGAGAGTTATAAATAAAATAAAAAAAGGAAATAGCACAAATTGTGTGCTATGTGCTTGTGTATTAGCTAAGTAAGGGAAGCCCCAAGAGAGTCCACATTCTTTGAAGCCAAAGTAGTCTAGCCTATATACTTGATTTTATCCACCCCCACCTTAGCCCCATTACAACCAAATAAAAGACCTCATGATATGTGTTGCATTGACATTTATGATGTGTGTTCTTAGCATCTTGTCAATATTAGGATTGGGGGGTGCATGATGATTGGAATTGAGAGCAAATAATACCCAAGTAAGGATGTGTGAAACACTTGATAGAGAGGTTGTAAGAGAATATTTTATGCATTTGATGGAGCTACTTTTGTAGTATGTTTGATTGTTTTAAAGCATGAAGCATGTGATCAATTGGAATTAATGCAATGATTGTGTGATGCTTGTGCATTTTGCAAAAGTGTTAAGGAATTGAAGTTTTGCATGAGTAATGTGCGTCACAAGAGAATTGAACATGAAAATCCATCTCTCAACCCTTGTGTGAATATAATTGTTTGCTTGAGGATAAGCAAAATCTCTAAGTTTGGGGTTGTGATGAATGTGCAATTTATGTTAGTTTGGAAGTGTAATTAGGAAAGAGTTTGTAAATAATCTTAGAAATCATAGGAAAAGTGATAGGAAAATACATACTTTGATATGAATAAAGTTTGGATTAGAGTTTTGATATTTTTATGTGAAAATTATACTCAAAATATGTTGAAAATATGTAGGATTGAAGACCGAGCACTCAGCTCTGGAATCGGGTGCTCAGCCCGGACAGAAACAGAAGAAAACAGCAGGAGCAGGAGGCTGGCCAGCGCCCAGTGCAAGTCACCAACGCCAAGTGCTGGCATGCTGGAAAAGACCTGGCGCACAGAAGCTGCGCCCAGTGCCAGCAGAGACCGAGAGCATGTTTTTACACAGCTCAGGGGCGCCCAGCACTGGGATCAGGACGCTCAGCACCGGGCGATGTACAACAACTCTATAAATTCGATTGTGGACAAAATTTGAGGGATCTTTCACTCATTTTTCACTTTTTATCACCTTGGTTCATCACTTCCTCTCCACTTCCTTGAAGATTCAAGATTGGGAACAAGATTTGGAGCTTCCATGGAGTCTTCCACACTCTTCCACTCATGTTCTTCTCTTTTTTCCCTTTCTAATATGAATAGCTAGATCATTTAGGTTAGGCTTAGGATGATTTCAATTTGAAGCTTGATGTAATTGACTTCTATCTCTGATTTCAATTCTATTTCATTCCGTTTGGTTATTCTATTCCATGCTTAATGCTTTTCTTGGATTGATCAACCTAGAATTGATTTTGGATTCAATTTCATAATTGGAAAATTGGTGATTGAATTGGAAATGAAGTTGATTAATATTGTGTTGTTGATTCTAGGAATAGAACTATATTGCAATACATTCTTGTGAATCCAATGCTTAATGTTTGTTCTAATCTTGCATCACCTAAGGAATTAGGGTTCTTGATTTGTAACAAAAGGATTATCACCTAAGGAATTAGGGATAAATCTAGGTTAGTGATTTGAATGTCAATTGTATGGAATGAATTGAAGTTAGGATTAAATAAGGTTACATTAAGTGAAGATTGAATGATTCCAATGCCTAACCGCTTTTACTTATATTGAATTCATTCCTTAATTGCATTTGTTTCATTCATTGTTGTGACAACTTGTAATAAAAAATTCATAAAAATTCTTGGAACCATGACATTCATTCGTTCAAATATCAATTGCCTAGGTCACGTTGTTACTTGAAACACTACCATTGTGGGCTAGCTTTTGGCACTGGCCATAGGTGTCCAGAGAAGAGCCCGAGAGTGGTGATTTTAGCTGAGGATGAGAAACTGAATGATGCAGGGGAGAAAGTGGCCTCACATTGACTGGATCAGTCCCAGCTTTGATGGTGAAAACCTTAATATTTTCTAAAGCTCTTTTGAAGGTACCTGAGGTGGAGGCTATGTCCATGTTGTGGGTGATGGGCCCTAACAGGGAAGGAAAAGATCAAGGTGGGAGTGAGGGAATTCCTGTTGGACAGCAGAAGCAACTCCAGCAAGTCCTATAGGAGTTTGAACAGGTGTTTGCAATACCCGAAGGGCTACCACCAAGTAGGGAAGTGGATCACAGAATTCCCATCAAAGCTGGGACTGATCCAGTCAATGTGAGGCCCTACCGGTACCCGCACTTATAGAAGAATGAGATAGAAAAGTTAGTGGCTGAGATGTTAGATTCGGGCATCATCAGACCTAGAAATAGCCCATACTCAAGCCTTGTAATTTTGGTAGAAAAGAAGGATGGGAGCTGGAGGTTGTGTTGACTATAGAGCCCTCAATAAGGCAACCATCCCAGATAAGTTTCCCATCCCAGTCATCGAAGAATTGCTGGATGAATTAAATGGGGCTGAGTATTTTTCTAAAATTGATTTACGGGTTGGGTATCATCAAATCAAGATGTGTGGGGCATACATACCAAAAACTGCTTTTAGAACTCACCAAGGCCACTATGAGTTATTGGTCATGCCTTTTGGGCTAACTAATGCCCCTACAACATTCCAGTGTGCCATGAACTCAGTTTTGAAAGAGTTCCTAAGGAAGTGGGTGTTGGTGTTCTTTGATGACATCCTAATATGCAGTAGGTCATGGACTGAGCATATGGAACACTTAAAGTTTGTTTTACAGAAATTGCAGCAACAACGGTTTGTGGCCAAACGAAGGAAGTGCAATTTTGGACATAAATAGATTGGGTAATTGGGCCATATTATTTCTAGGGAAGGAATGGCCATGGATCCACAAAAGATAGAAGCAATCATGCAATGGCCTGAACCAAAATCTATCAAAGCGTTGCGTGGGTTCTTGGGTCTAACCGGGTATTACCGGAGGTTTGTATGGAACTATGGAAAACTAGCCAAACCTATGACATATCTGTTGAAAAAGGGAAAGTTCAAGTGGGATGGGGCTAGTGCATCAGCATTTCAGGTACTAGCAATGCTGAATTTCTCTCAGTCCTTTTCCATCGAATGTGATGCATCAGGAAAAGGGTTTGGGGGCAGTACTAACACATAACAGAAGACCCATAGCATTCTTTAGTAAAGCACTGTTCCAAACGACTCTTACCAAATCAGTTTATGAAAATGAGCTTATGGCACAGGTGCTAGCCATACAACATTGAAGGCCATATCTTTTAGGAAGGAAGTTTGTGGTGTATACTGATCAAAAGAATTTAAGGCACTTGCTGGAGCAACGAATTACCACCCAGAACCACCATAATTGGTTTGCCAAATTGCTAGGATATGAGTTTGATATCATTTACAATGTTGGGGCATCCAACAAAGTAGCTGATGCTTTGTCCCGAAGAGAGGAAGATCTAGAGTTGACTATGATCTCAAGGCTCTATTGGCAGGTAATTTCTGAAATTGATGAGGAGGTAAGGAAGGATGATGTGCTATCCAAAGTAATTACAGAATTACAACAAGATGCAGATACTCACCCAAACTATACTTTAGAGAATGGGAGGCTTTATTACAAAGGAAGACTAGTATTATCTGCTTCCTCAGTATAGATACCAAAATTGCTAGAAGAGTTTTATGTCTCACCTATCGGGGGACACTTAGGGATCTATAGGACGTATAGGAGGACGGTTCAATCCTTATTTTGGCCAGGAATGAAAGCTACTATCACAAATTATGTGGCAAGTTGCCAGGTGTGTTAGAGGAGTAAGTATCAAGCATCATCCCCTGCAGGCTTATTACAGCCACTACCAATAACGAATGCTGTCTGGGAGGAATTGAGCATGGACTTCATTGTGGGATTACCCAAATCCAAGGGTTTTGATCCTATATTGGTGGTAGTGGACAGACTAAGCAAATATGGGAATTTCATCCTGATCAAACACCCATATTCAGCCCGATCCATTGCTGAAATTTTTGTGAAGGAAGTAATAAGACTGCAAGGAGTACCCACCACCATTGTTAGTGACTTAGACCCCACTTTTGTTTGTCATTTTTGGCAAGAAATATTCAGGTTACAGGGCACTAATCTCAAAATGATCACTGCCTATCATCCAGAATCTGATGGACAAACTGAGGTGCTCACAGGACCCTAGAGACCTATCTTAGATGTTTTACCTCAGAACAACCTAAGGTTTGGGCTGACTTTCTACCCTGGGCAGAATACTGGTACAATACCAATTTCCAAAGTGCATCTGGATGCACCCCATTTGAAGTTGTGTATTGCAGGGCCCCTCCCTCCCTCCCTAGCAAGGTACATTTCGGGGGAGACCTTGATGGAGGCAGTTGCTCCAGACCTTATGAGTAGGGATGAAGCATTAAAATAGTTGAAACATCATCTTCATAGAGCCCAAGACCAAATGTCTAAATATGCTAATACTCATAGGAAACAAGTCCACATTCAAGTAGGGGACTGGGTGTACCTAAAAATAAGGCCCATAGGTAGGTTTCCATGCCTACTAAGCTGCACCCTAAGCTGTCAGCTTGGTACTATGGACCTTTTCTGGTGATCAAACAGATTAGATCTGTAGCATTTAAGCTACAACTCCCTGAACAGGCTCGTATGCATCCTGTCTTTCATGCATCTCAATTGAAAAAAAATTTAGGAACTAAGACAGTTGAAACGAAATTTCCAAATGAACTTCAAGGGGAGCCTATACCTTATTAGTCAGAGAAAGTGTTAGGCTACCGAGTGGTTACTCGTACTGGGGAACAATCAAGTGTTGGTGCAATGGCTAGGGAAAACACTTGAAGAAGCTACATGGGAGGATGTTGAGGCCATTCTAGATTAGTTTCCTGACTTCAACCTTGAGGACAAGGTTGCTTCTGGAGAGGGTGGCATTGTTAGGACAGTATACTCATCTATTGAAGGTCCCAGACCCATGCGGGTTTACTACAGAAAGAGACTAAGGGGGATCAATGGGGGAAAGGCCTAGCCGGCCTTAGCTGCCACTTAGCTGACCTTGGCTGTCACAACAGTTATCAGTTAGGATAACTGGCAGTTGAGTCAGCAAGTTAGTTAGATGCACCTAAGGCTATAGATAGGTATCCTATAGTGAGAATAAGCAGCTTTTGATCATTTGCTTAGTTGCTCGACTGAGAATTGCTCAGTGAAAAGGGGAGTGCCCCTTGTGTAGTGATATTGTAGTGTTCCAGTGTAGTCCAATAGTCATATACAGAGAGGAATATTGATTCCTATTCAGTTCTTTCTTCACTGTTCTAGCCTTTCTAGTGATTCTAGTGCTGTAACTTGTGTGGATTCCTAACACTCTCACAAAGTATCTCAATGATATAGGTGTCATTCATCGTCTTATTTGCCCACACACTCACCACCAAAATGGTGTGGTTGAGATTAAACATAGACATATTGTAGAATTGGGCTTAACCTTACTTAGTCATGCATCCCTACCGCTCCAGTTTTGGGATCATGCCTTCTTGACAGCCGTTTATCTCATTAATCGGCTACCAACTGCTTCTCTTCAGTTTGCAGTACCCTACACTACTCTATTCAAACAATCTCCTGATTATAAGTTCTTAAAAGTTTTCGGACGTGCTTGTTTTCTTTTGCTGCATCCTTACAATGCACATAAGCTTGATTTTAGATCTCATGAATGCATCTTTTTAGGATACTCAACTTCACATAAGGGATACAAATGCTTGTCTCCAAATGGAAAAGTATACATTTCCAAAGATGTTGTTTTTAATGAATCACGTTTACCCTATCAAGAACTCTTTCCTCCTAAATCTACACCATCATCTTACTCTGTTACTTCGATTCCTACAGCAATCCCTCTTGTCTCTAATGTCCCTACTTCCTCTAAGTCATCAAGTCCTCAAGCTCCTTCTCTTGTTATGTCTAACCCCAATCATAACCAACTCCCTCCCTCACAAATTCCTTCCTCCCCCTCGAGTCAAACTCTCAGTCCAACACCTGTTCCTTCTCCCATTCCTGTACAAAGTCCACAAGATAACTCATCTTCCTCCTCTTCAACTCAGCCAGCAATTCCTTCTAATGTTCATCACATGAAAAATCGGTCCAAAAATGGTATTTTCAAACCTAGACTTCATCCCACCTTACTTTTGACTCATGTAGAACCTAAGAGTGTAAAACAGGCCCTAAAGGACTCCAAATGGCTTGCTGCAATGAAAGAATAATATGCATCCCTTATGAAAAACAATAACTGGTCCCTTGTTCCTTTGCCTCCTAATCGAGAACCCATAGGCTGCAAATGGGTTTTTCGAGTTAAGGAGAATGCAGATGGTTCTCTCAATAAATACAAGGCGAGGCTTGTTGCTAAGGGGTTTCATCAAATGCATGGATTTGCTATCTAAAACTAACATGGTGGAAGCCAATGCCATATCATCTCCTATGGCCTCAAGCTGCAAGTTATCAAAAATGGGTAGTGATGTGCTCCTTGACTCCACTCTATACAGGTCTGTGGTTGGGGCACAACAATATGCCACAATCACAAGACCCGAACTCAGCTTTTCAGTTACTAAGGTGTGCCAATTCATGGCAGCACCTCTAGAATCTCATTGGGTTGCTGTGAAACATATCCTAAGATACATCAAAGGCACTATTCATCAAGGACTCAAGCTGTCCCTTGCTGTTCCTAATCGACCACTCAGTCTCCAAGCCCTTTGTGATGTAGATTGGGCTTCTGATCTTGATGATAGGAGGTCCACATCAGGGGCAGCCATCTTCCTTGGCCCAAATTTGATATCTTGGTGGTCTCGCAAGCAACATGTACTTGCTAGATCAAGCACCGAAGCTGAGTATTGCAACTTGGCACAAACTAAATCAGATATCCTTTGGATACAGACCCTCCTTACTAAACTGGGCACTGCTTTCACCTCTCCCAAAACCTTTTATGACAATCAAAGTACTGTTGCACTTGCCCACAATCCAGTCCTTCATGCAAGGACCAAACATATGGAGATTGATCTGTTTTTCGTTAGAGAAGAGGTACTACAAAAGCAACTAGAGGTGGTGCACATCCCCACGCAAGACCAGTGGGTTGATGCCCTGACGAAACCCTTGTCTCTTACTCTGTTCCTTCAACTTAGGGACAAGATCAATGTGGCTGAGTTAGCCACTGTCACTCACCCACCTTGAGCTTTCTTTTTTTTTTTTTTTTTTGGGGGGGTATATGAAATGTAAATGCAAATGCATAAATCTGTTACAATATTAGTTATAGTAGTTAGATTTGGTTGACCCTTGTAACTGCTCAAGGCAGTGTTCCCGCTCCCTATATAAACTACTCAGGGTCACTCTTGTATCACAAGAATCATAATCAATACATTTCTGATTTTTTTTTTCCTTAGCTTTCTCTTAGTTCTAATGTTCTGTGATACCTAATATTTTCCATTGACATAAGATGCCATATTTTCCATCAAGTTTAATTAGAAGATCTTCACATAAACATTCAAAGAGTAATGAATATATATCTTTCTGACAGAATTAGAAAACAAAAATAGTGACAATTCAAAAATAATTAATAATGCATACATTTTAATAAATAATAAGACCATTCAAAAACCATCAAGAAGGCCACTTAGTATGAAGTGAAGCATGATGATCATAAGTGCTCAACATACCACCCCGCCTTTCCATGACACGCGTTGGATTTGCCCTTGATTGTAGAACCTCCACTGTATCAATTGTTCCATTTGGAGGAATCACATGCAAAACTCTTTCTTATACTGTTGGAACTAAACCACTTGTCAACCTTTCAATATAATCAACCTCTAAAGCAGTCAAATTGTCTAAAACAATCTGAATTTGAACCTAAAACTGCTGCAATTGAACCCAAACACGGTCAGCTAGCAACACTCCCCATGCTTGGGTTCAGACCAAGGTGTTACTATTACTATTAGAAAAAATATCCTATTGAAGTTTCCTCCTAAGAAAACAATATTTGCATATATCCAAATATACACTTCTATAACATATTCAGAATGTTCCAACCTATCATTTTCGTCATATCAAATACAGATTAAACATTTTGAACAAAGGCAACTTGAAGCATTTTGATAGCTAATAAATACAAGACGACAGCAGAACCTTGGTACCAAACTGTTCGAGTTATTGCCCCTAGCACAACCTTTTCTTATTCATTTTCGGGGCTTTTATTTCATAACATCTAATTTGTCTTTTGACAATTAAAGCAGGGTTGCAGCTCATGTTGTCATGGCTAATTGGGGAGTTATTAACCCATACATTGCAAGATGATGCGACACAGCCATTCCAGTGAAACCAATCCCATTATATACCCATGCAATTGAGTTCTTTGCATGTATATCCCAAGGGATTTGGATCGTTATATAGAGATGGGTAGATGAATATTTTGGCTGTTGTTATTTGGACAATAAAAAATATGAAACTTTTCAATAGAAACTTTTCAAAAATAGGAACAATCTAAGGCTGTACAGATTACATAGCATTGTAAGTTAAGCATCAAAAGGTAACTTATTGGTTTATGTTCAAAAGAAAGAATAAATTCACTTAATGCACTTTATTTAGAGCAAGCTAAAGGAGATAATCTGAGATATAATTGAACTATTATAAGCTAAAGTCAAAGGTTACTTGTTCTTTTAAAGAAGAACAAACAAAGTGAGGAGGAATGAAACTTTATTGACAAAAATTGAGGAATGCTAAAAAAATGAAGCTTGAAACCGAGCTCTTCCTCCAAAAAAGCTGAAAGTATTAGTAACATACATTTTTAAGTATTAGAAAAGCAAACAAAGAACAAAAGATAAGATGACCGTAATATGCTAAAACCAAACTAGTTCCCCCTAGAGTACTGCAGCTACAACTATTTTACCTATAGAGAGGGAACAACTTGATGTGCAGTGTCTTGAATCCATTAGCACTTTAATTGAGGGCAACAATTATTATATAGTGAAGAGCTCTATCACATCACATGCAACGAATTATGTAAAATATGTACATAAAGCTACCATTTTTCTCAGACAAGAAAGTAATTAAAGATCTAAAAACAACTCTAGCCAGTGGTTTTGTTTTTGGAACATCATCTCCGTAGCAAGGTTGTTATGGGATATGAAACTGCCACCTATAGCCATTATAGTACTTAGTAGCCTTGGGACAATAGTTTTATAATCTTCAGGAAAAACAATCATACACCTGTAAGTAACAGCTAAAAAGAAGTGCTTCTAATATACTACTCAAACTTGCAAATTTAGTTAGTATACTTTATGCTTGCTGATTTTTCCAGTAGGCTGACTTGGAAAATGAAAATCCATTAGCATCAAGGTTTTAGTAAAGCTTTATTAGTAATAAAAAAACTTTGTATGGAAAAGAACCTTGAAAATTAACATGGAACCGTAGAAGTTATAAGACAAATGACTGTTTCATGTGCACTGTAAATTACATCCATTTCATGATTCAATGCTTCTACACCAATTCACACCAATCCCTTCCACACACCACCACCCCATCAACCCCATCACCAAAACCCATCACAGAATCCACATCTTCTCTTAAAAATGATTAACAATTATATTAATTTCTGAAATTATTTTCTCCAATTGTGAACAACTTTTGTCATAGCAGGGAGCATCAAGCTTTACTTTTAATACTGATAATGCCAAGAAGAGGAAAATGATTGAAAAGATGCTTTTTGATGGTAGAGCCATTTGGTTAAAAGTGAAACTGATAAGGAATTCAATAACTGGAAAGTGAGGATGATGCGCACATTAGGACCACAGAGAATATGGTGTATGAGAGGGGGGAAATGGAGGTCTATCAAGTGGCTAAAAAGTGCATGAAGCACTGAATCAATCCTAAGAGAGAGCGTATTGTAACTAACTACTGCCAGCTAGGCAGTAGTCATGCGTGAGGGAGGGAAGGGAGTGAATTCTGTTAGAGTGTATGGGGGGTAATATAGGAGGGCTTGATGCAGAGAAAAAGGCAGGCTGGAATTGGATTTGGAACCCTGGGAGAGCACTAGACCTCTCGAATAGTCTAGCATCTATTGTAGCCTCTTGGTTTCTGCATTTCCCGACTCAGTATCACCTTGATACTAGTTGGATTATACAAATAATACTACAGTTCCTCTCTATTTTCCTTCTTTTACTCATTGATACTCTTCAAGTGGTATCATAGCTCACTTTCCTGGAGCTTATGGTTATCACACGTTCTAGAATGGATGAACGAGTGGATAACATGGAGTGAGGAGTCGAGGAGTTGAAGCAAGGGATGGGTGAGCTGACGCGAGTCATGGAAGAGATGCGTCAGCTTCTACTGAAGAAGAATCGGCATCGCCGAGGGCGGATCCGACACCGAAGGACACCAGAGAGTGTTGAGGATGATGGCGGAAGCGGGGAAATTCACTCGCGATCTCGCTCCCGCATCAGAGACGAGAGTCTAGCTCCGACATTCGATCACGGCGGAAGAAAGCTGGAGATCCCCGTGTTCAATGGAGACGAAGCGTATGAGTGGATTGTGAAGATTGAACGATATTTCAAAATGAACGCCGTGAGAGATGAAAAAAAGCTCAGCGCCGTAGTGATAGCTATGGAAAACCGAGCTCTGAACTGGTACCAATGGTGGGAGGAAGAGACACCGTCGACGAGCTGGGAGGAATTTAAGGAGGCGGTTTCAACCCGGGTTAGCCCAGAACCTGTTTGGCCCGTTACTGAGTATTAAGCAAATCGGGTCGGTCATGGAATTCCGAGACAGATTTGAACTCTATTCGGCTCCGATGAAAGGGTCGGAAAGAGTAATGCTGAAGGGAATTTTCCTCAATGGTCTTAAGGAAGAGATACAGGCTGAGCTGAAACTCCATGCATCTGAGTCCCTTGATGAACTAATGGATTGGGCTATGTTACTAGAGGAGAAGAACGCCGCTCTTCGAAAAGGAGGGATGGTTGCGGAGGAGAAAAAGGGATGGAAAGACAAGGAGGGACCCATGGGGAAAGGCCATAAAGATTTTTATAAGCACAAAGTTCCTAAGACCGAACCCAGTGGGAAGGAGGCAGGGGAATGGAGGTCCTTGGACGGAGGGTATTTTGAAAAGAAAATGTTGGGAGGAAATAGGTTGAGCCAAAATGAGTTGAGGGAGAGAAGTAGAAAAGGATTGTTTTCAAATGTGGGGAGAAATGGGGACCTGAACATCTCTGTAAATTAAAACACTATCAATTTGTGTTGGTAGAAGGTTCGGACGAAGATGAAGAGGTGCAGTCTCCAGAGAAAGAGGAACCTGTATTGGAGGTCAAAACACTGCAGTTGTGCTTGAACAGTAAAGAGGGACTTACTACAAATAGGTCCTTCAAAACTCGGGGAAAAATTGGAGACAAAAAGGTGCTGGTGCTAGTGGATTGTGGGGCCACTAGTAATTTCATTTCAACAAAAATAGTAGAGGAGCTGAAACTAGCAGTGAGTGACACACCTGAATTTGTGGTTGAAATTGGTAATGGAGACAAGGTGAGGAACAGGGGCATTTGTAAGAATCTGAGTGTGATAGTGCAAGGAGTTCCAATACAACAACATTTCTTCTTAATGGAGTTAGGAGGAACAAAGGTGGTGCTGGGAATGGATTGGCTTGCAAGCCTGGGAAACATAGAAGCTAACTTCAACAACTTGATATTGAAGTGGGGAAAGAAGGGTGAGAAGAAGGAGCTGAGGGGAGATCCCTCCCTTTGCAAGTCACAGGCTTCTTGGAGATCAATGCTCAAGGCTCTTCAAGATGAGGGAGAAGGATACTATGTGGCTTATCAAGAAGGAACGAATGGGGAGAGGGATGAGTGGACGGCTGTTCCTGATGGTCTAGAAGAAGTCCTAAAGATATTTGAACATGTGTTTCAAGAGCCAAAAGGCCTACCACCTCACAGAGAGCATGACCATGCCATCACTTTGAAAGAAGGAGCATCAATTCCAAATATTCGACCCTATATGTACCCCTATTATCAAAAAAATGAAATAGAGAGGATAGTAAAAGAGATGTTGTTAGCTGGAATTATTAGGCCAATCACTAGTCCTTTCAGCAGTCCAGTAATTTTAGTGAAGAAGAAGGATGGAGGGTGGAGATTCTGTGTTGATTACAGGGCCTTAAACAAACTCACTATTCCGGATAAATTCCCCATCCCCATCATTGATGAATTGTTGGATGAGTTAGGGGGAGCTAGGGTCTTTTCTAAATTGGATCTAAAGTCTGGTTATCACCAAATAAGGATAAAGGAGGTAGACATTCCCAAAACTGCATTTAGAACCCATGAGGGACACTATAAGTTTCTGGTCATGCCCTTTGGGCTGTCTAATGCTTCCTCTACCTTCCAGGCTCTTATGAATCAGATTCTGAAGCCTTTTCTCAGGAAATTTGCATTGGTGTTCTTTGATGACATTCTTGTCTATAGTAGAAGTGAAGAGAGTCATAAGGAGTAATTGGGAAAGGTGCTGAGGTAAAATGGACTAGTGGTCAATAAGAAGAAGTGTTCCTTCGGCCAGAAGCAATTGGAGTACTTGGGGTACATTGTTTTAGGTTGAGGGGTGGCTGCAGACCCCAACAAGATCAAAGATATGATAGATTGGCCAATTCCTAAAGATGTGAAAGGGTTCCTAGGACTTACTGGATACTATAGAAAATTTGTAAAGAATTATGGGAAGATAGCTTGGCCCCTCACTCAACAACTCAAAAAAGACCAGTTCAATTAGGGGGTAGAAGCTCAAGTTGCTTTTGAAGAATTGAAAAGAGCCATGACTTCCATTCCGGTGCTTGCTGTCCCGGATTTTGAAAAGACTTTTGTGGTGGAGACTGATGCTTCATCGAAGGGAATAGGGGATGTTTTGATGCAAGAAGGGAGGCCAGTGGCTTACATGAGTCAGACCATTTCAGATTGAGCCCAGGGTAAGTCAGTGTATGAGAAGGAGTTAATGGCAGTGGTGCTAGCAATCCAAAAATGGAGGCACTATCTGTTAGGCATGCATTTTGTGGTACATACTGACCAGAAAAGCTTGAGGTTCTTAGCCGAACAGAGGTTGATGGGAGAGGAATAGCATAGATGGGTTTCCAAACTGTTAGGATTTGATTTCGAGATCAAATACAAACCAGGAACAAAGAATAAAGCAGCGGATGCTCTATCCAGGAAGCTACAATTTGCAGCCCTATCCACAGTGCAATTTGTGGAGTGGGATGATTTAGAGGAGGATGTATCAAAAGATGATAAATTGAAGAAGATAGTGCAGAGCCTCTTGCTAGACAGTAACTCTCACAAAGGGTATTCCCTCATCAAAGGCAGATTATATTACAAGAGCAGGTTGGTCATTCCCAAAAATTCTCCAAAAATTCCCTTGATTTTTAAGGAATTCCATGATTCGGTTGTAGGAGGACATTCAGGGTATTTCAGAACTTTCAAAAGAGTTGTAGGGATGTTTTTCTGGGAAGGGATGAGGAGAGAGATTCAAGACTATGTGCAGGCTAGTGAAACTTGCCAGAGGAATAAGTATGAGACATTGAAACCTTCCGGACGGCTACAACCACTTCCAATTCCTTCTTAACAGTGGTCAGATGTTTCTATGGATTTCATTGGAGGGCTTCCAAAGTCTAGTGGAATGGACACCATCTTGGTAGTGGTGGATAGGCTCACGAAATATGCTCATTTCATGGCTTTAGCTCATCCATACACTGCAAAGGAAGTAGCTGAAGTTTTCCTCAAGGAAGTGGTTCAGCTTCATGGATTTCCCACTTTCAATAGTATCAGACCGAGATTGCATATTCATTAGCTCATTTTGGACTGAACTCTTCAAGCTAGATGGAACCAAATTGAAATTCAGCTCAGCGTACCATCCCCAAACCGATGGACAAACAAAAGTGGTTAATCATTGCTTGGAGACCTATTTAAGATGTATGACTGGCATGAGGCCAAAGCAGTGGCACAAATGGCTTAGTTGGGCTGAATTCTGGTACAATACCAACTACCATTCATCAATCAGGACGACCCCTTTCAAGGCTCTGTATGGAAGGGATCCTCCTGCTGTAATCAGGGGTGATATAGGAGGAACCACATTGGAGGAGGTGGATAGATTAACCTCAGAAAGGAATGAGCTGCTAGAAGAATTGAAGAAGCAATTGTCCCAAGCACAGAACCGAATGAAGCAACAAGCCAACAAACAGAGAAGAGAGGTTGAGCATCAAGTGGGGGACATGGTCTATTTGAAGATCCAGTCTTACAAATTGAAGAACCTAGCTAAAAGAGTGAATCAGAAGTTAAGTCCTCGGTATTATGGCCCTTATCCCATTACTAAAAAAATTGGGGCAGTCGCATACAAGCTCCAACTACCCGAGGGAAGTAGAGTGCACCCAGTTTTCCACTCCTCTTTACTGAAGAAATCAATCTCTACGGATGCAGTTTTGCAACCACTTCCACCCTTTGTATCCGAAGGATGGGAATTACAAGCTCAACCAGAAGAAGTGTTAGCAGTAAGGGGAGCCAAGATTGCAGATATGGAAGTCCTAATGAAGTGGAAAGGTTTACCCAGTTGTGAGAACTCATGGGAAAAATTAACAATCATACAAGATCTGTTTCCAGAATTTCACCTTGAGGACAAGGTGAATCTTGAAGGGGAAGGTATTGATGCGGACATTAGGCCCACAGAGAATATGGTGTATGAGAGGGGGAAATGGAGTCTACCAAGTGGCTAACAAGTGCATGAAGCACTGAATCACTCCTAAGAGAGAGGGTATTGTAACTAACTACTTCCAGCTAGGCAGTAGTCATGCGTGAGGGAGGGTAGGGAGTGAATTCTGTTAGAGTGTATGGGGGGTAATATAGGAGGGCTTGATGCAGAGAAAAAGGCAGGCTGGAATTGGATTTGGAACCCTGGGAGAGCACTAGACCTCTCGAATAGTCTAGCATCCATTGTAGCCTCTTGGTTTCTACATTTCCCGACTCAGTATCACCTTGATACTAGTTGGATTATACAAATAATACTACAGTTCCTCTCTGTTTTCCTTCTTTTACTCATTGATACTCATCAGAGGATTCAATGAATACTCCAAGAACATATATGGTATATATAATAATAGAAATTTATCTACACTAAAAAACTCATGTTTAAAGCAGAATATTAGTCTAGAAGCCACACAACACTAATGTGCTTTGAAGCCACTCAATGTTCGAATCTTAGTCTAGAAGTGCAAAATATTGACTTCACTTTTGTGTTGCTTTAAGACTATATCAACCTAAACACAAAACACATCATCGTGGGTAATCAAGCTTGTAGAAAAAGAGACTTACCCACTCCCTGACTTCTTTGGTGTAATCAAGCCAAATATGCCATATATGTTGCATGGACAACATATTCCTGCATGGGAGAAAAAAGGCAACAAAAGTAACACCATTAGTAAACCAAATAAATAAACATCAATTAATAACAAATGGCAAAACTAAGTTAGGAGAACATTGCAGTACCTATTTTGACCAATAAACCGTACACTTTTCCCAAACAAATGTCTCATTGTGTATAAACCCAGAAGGGTCAAATAAGGACTTTATATATTTTGTTCTTAATGGTAAACAAAACATTATGTAACATCTGATCGTTACATAAAATAAAGAAAATATCATTTTAGAAACTTCTATATAAAATCATACCAGAAACAAAGCCTGTACCAAACCAAAGCTAATAAAAACATGTCAAAAGCACCATTTAACAGAAAGTTCAGAACATGAATGCTTATGTCATGTAACCTTAAGACAAATGACATTACTAAACCACCTTCCAGATGCCACTGTATCCCTTAAGCTTCAATTCCTCTGCCAAGTCATGAAATCTATCAACCTCCTGGAAGTGGTAATATGGAATCAAAATAGAATATTCTTTCTAATTCTACGGTCAATCAGATAAGTCCAGGTGCCCATAATTAAGAATAAATGATGACATAATCAGAACATAAGGCTTGAGAAAATTTTTAAATATCCAAAGATATGTCTTATTGAGATGTCAATGCAACTTAAAATCTTGTTTGGAAACAAATGTTAAGTATGTTTCGGAAACTGAGGTAGAATATGTTATTAGATGTAAAAGTCCAAGCATGCCATCAATAATTATAAGCGAAGAATCACTCTCACAATGTATTCTAATAAAATGTGATTGCCAAGTACAACATCTATTCTTTGGTTCATCTCATGATTAAAAACATGTTAAATGAACATATTTGAGCATTCTATCAAAAAGAAGAAAAAGGAAATGAATATATTTGAGCAAGGAGTAAGCATTGTGGTGTAATGTGTAAAAGATTGATAACCTAAAAACACATGATATCGACAGACCACAATCCAACCTCAAAAATTATACTTCTCTTTCTCCGCTGTCAGTCTAATATGTAACGAGGTATGTGAAAGTAAAGCTTCCTCTGGTGGTCCAAAGAAAGGTAATCACTAATCAGCCAATATATTAAATGAAAGAACTTTAAACCGTTCTGTTGAGCAAGAAAAACAAAATTAACAGGCAAATCAGTCTGATGATTTAGAATTCCTAAACAATCAATTATGATCAACAAAGTGGGAGTTTAAAATTTGATAAATAACAAATATTAAGCCTATCCTCCTCTCACTACCAAAATTATCAAACATTACAATATTTTCCTTTATGTAGTTTCAGCTCCTACTTAGGGTGCATTTTTAGTAAAAGATAACCACACATTTCTTTTTGTTCTTACCACAACTCACCCTCATTGTGGCTCCTTCAGATTGAAACATTGAACCACACAATTCTTCTGAACTCGTGGTGGATCCTTCAGATGTGCAAAAGGAAAAAAAAAAGTAGCAGCAAAATGTGTTGCTGAAAATAACCAGCGTGTCACACACTCCAACTCTGTAAGTTTACTTATGTCCACTCAAAGTAAAGTTGCCCTGTTTGAATTTCATAAACACTATTTATTTAAAATAAAACTAAAATCCAAAATAACCACAATCCATTACTGTTACAGGAACCCAGGAACAGTAATGAAAAAGTTGACAATTGTTCATATGTATTGATTGATGTATTGATTATATTTTTGTCTAATTAAATTATTTATAAAATTTTATCAATCAATATTAGTATTTAATATTAGTTGTTATGTTAGGAGGATGGAGTGGGGTTTTAACTCCTTACCTTCAAGTGAACATGGAGTCTCCTTATGTCCCTTAACATCACCAAGTGAGCTACCTAAGTGGGACGTGATTGGTGTTATTGAAGCACATGTATGAAGAAATAGTAATTACATAGTGAAACTTTATATGGCTGCATGTAAACTTTAAATATTTTGTATTAATCAATCACTTTTGAAGTGTTTGCATATAAATATATAATGGCTTTGTGGATTTGATTCATAAAGACGCACTCAAGAGTTCTTTCAAATCAAATCAACATTAATCAGATACAGTAAAAAGTGTTTGATGTTTTTGGTTGCTTGGATCACCAAGGTTTGGCTATGGTTGCTAATATTTATCGACCAAAGAAGAAACTGCAAGCATAATTTAAATTAGTAGATGGGCCATCTTTATCATTCATCAGCGTTGTATTGAAGACAAGACTATTACTATTTCTACTATTATTAACAAAACCTGCTGATAACCAAGAAGAAAATAACATTGGCATGCTCTTGGAACAAAATTAGGCAAGAAGATGCATATGGTGCATGTCTTATCACCACATGAGGTGTTAGTGTCTTGAAAACGAATTTAAGTGCTACACTTATTTGATCAACTCCATGATTGTGTACTCATATCTCTCACCTACTATTTACTGCTAAAATTTGGGATGTGGATTTTGATCCACTTGACATGCTATGACTGTGAAAATATTACTTTAGCAGCAATAGCTGCACAACCAATGTTACAATAGGTATCCAATGAGTGTGTAGTTCAGCTGGCACATGCAAAATTTTTCAACTGTGATGATGTTGATCATAAAAGTTTCATACGTCACTAGACTGCTTTTTTTTCTCTCTCTACCTAAGTGGTTTGTATGTCCTGTATATGTAACAAAACATTATACTTGGCACATAAAAGAGAGGGAAAAAAAAGATTTTGTTCTTGCCTATACTTGAGGTGGGTGATTCAAGACTACCAAGTGATATAGGAGAGTTGGATTTGGATCCTCTCGGGTGGAGGTAGAGGTGTAATAGGGCTTGGGTTTAGGGGTGTAATTCGTCGGCTCGTTGTAAATTGTCGGCTCGTTGCTGAGTATACTCCTGGTGACGCAGCTTCATCATATCAATGAGCTTTTCCATGTCAGATTGCACGTCTTTGAGGCAGGTACTCTCAACCATAGTGGTCAATGAAAGCACCAAATGTAAGGGGTAGTATGCAAGAACTCAACAAGTACTGAATATTCGCTTATATTGATAGGGAAAAAACAGTAAACAAATAAGCATAACTATGCAGACTACTGCTGCCAAGTACAAATAGAAAATAGGTAATATAGAAATCCTAGGACATAATGAAGAATTTCAGAGGAAGGAGTCAGAATAGTAGAGTACAGCTAAGTATAGCTTGAGTGCTGTCCTGCATAACTGAAATGTGCTGACTAAGAACATTCGGTTATGACAGTTAGATTAACTGTCCAACTGTAACAACTGTAATCTAGCAAGACTATGTAGACTATACAAGTCTGATTGTAACACACTGTTCATTATGAAATGAAAATCTCAATCTACGAATTCTAGTTCTCTCTCTTTTTCTCTCTTACACTATTCTATCAGTGAAGAAAGCCATAGTGGGAGAGGTACAGAGTCAACCATTCTACACCCTGTTCACGTCACTATTCTTCTCTTATATCCCGAAATCAGCATATTTTCGGTTAGGTACTTTTATTCTATTCCCACTTCTTGCTTCCTGGATCATGCTCCAAGTCTCCCTCCTTTCTAACAAACTCTGATGGCCCGTATGAAATGTTGTGGTGTCATTTAGATTCACAACAGTGCTTCAGGTTGTTCACAGAGATGTAAATCCAAGCACTTGGTGATTTTGGTCTTGCAAAGACTTGAGAACATGGAATCAATCCACAGACAACACATGTTGTAGGAACACTAGAGTACATGGCCCCTGAGCTCACAAAGAATGGGAAAGAAACAACAAGCTCAGATGTATGGGGACAACACATGTTGTAGGAACACTAGAGTACATGGCCCCTGAGCTCTCAAAGAATGGGAAAGCAACAAGAAGCTCAGATGTATGGGATACTCATTCACAACAAAACTTCTACCCTTCAAATTCTACAGTGACCTCATCAAAATATTATATTCACACAAGCCTTGAAGTGGTGATGTATGCTATTAAGGTCACAAGGTTGACTTTATAGATTTTGTTGTAAATAGGAAAGCTTATTAAAGAACCACTTTGAGTGAGCTAAAGATATTTCCAACCTTATTATCAAGGAAAGCAACCCAGATTCAAAATGAACCAGAATGTTCAAAGACACAATGTGCTTTAATTCTGCACATGAATAAAATCAAAGCTTACTTGAGGGAGAAAAGTTGATTTTTGGTTAACTACAGCAAATGGCCATCATATTGAACATTTATTCACCCTACTTCTATGATATAAAGCACTAGATAAGCATTAAAATAGGAAGAAATGAAAAAACATTAATCTCATAAATTTTAAAATCACATGTGATAAGCCTCTGGCTCATCTAGTTTTATAACTAGTAAGACCATGGTTTTTGTGCTAATTATTCGAGTTTAATCTCGTTTTCACCCAAATCTGTATTTAATTGTCCTCAAGCAACGCTTTGAATCTCTTAAGTAGTTTTTAGGATATTTTAGTTAGTTTTTAGTCAAATAAAGCATTTAATGCTATTTTACATTTTCAAGTTGAAAGGGAAGGAAGAGCAAAAAGGGAAGGGCAATAAAGCAGAAGCCATCACGCCCTAGCCGTGATAGTGATCACGGACGTGATGAGCCAGCCATGAAGATCAGAAAGGATCACGGCCCAGCCGTGATATCCATCACAAGCGTGATGAGAAGACCCTGAAGATCAAAGAGCATCACGAACTAGCCGTGATAGAGGTCACGGCCGTGACAGGCCAGCTCCTATGGACATAATTGATCACGGCCAAGCCGTGATGGTGATCACGGCCGTGACAGACAAAAAAGTGAAGAAGCGCCCTTGGCATAACCCGTCACGGCCTGGCCGTGATGGCCATCAAGGCCGTGACGCGCACTATTTAGATCCATACTTCTTTCATCTATAAATAGGGCATCAGACTTTTACCCTGGGGGATCTGCACTTGGAGGCTGGAGGCTGGAGAGGGTTCTAACCCTAAAAGGGACGTTTTCCCTGCTCTGGGACTGGAAGAAGATCGGAGGATTCTTCATGGAGTTTTCTTCATCTCTTCTGTTGGTGTAAGCCCTAGAGGTCAGTGTATTTCTTAGACTTACATTTGTATCTTGCTATTATATATATATGATATGAGGCATTCCAGTTTATTGTGTTACTTGTTTAAACATAATAAAGTCCTTAGAATAGAAATTTCAGTTTAATAGAATATCAAATATATGACTTGATCGTGAGACACTATTGAACAATGAAATCCTATTCTTGAATATTCGTAGTCAAGTATTTTATTAATAAGGACAATAATAATACATTGAGACTATTATGTGTGCAGACTGATGGCCATATCTCACGGGTCATGGATATGAGATATCGAGTCGCCACATAGGTACACATTAGAGTAATGATGTACTGGATTAACCCACCATGAGAACACTACATGGAGTGTTGTGTGAGTGTCATAAGTTGTTCTCATAGTGACAATGGTGTATGCAATCCTTCGACCTGAAATCGCTACGATCCCTACATGAGGAGTCGTGTGCTTTAATATCGTCAAACGTCATCTGTAATAGGATGATTATAAAGACAGACATTGGGCATACCACGAGCCATGCAGAGGGATGTGAGTGACCTAGATGGAATTTGTCCCTCCTACATAACAGGAGTAATATCTGTGGGGGCCCTGATAGAGTGAGACTGTAAAATGCATGGCCGTGCTGAAATGAGTCAATATGAGATATTGACCTCATTTGTTGTTAAGTCTACTCGGGTATCAGGGAACATGATATTGAACCATACAAGGGTGACACATTCCATGTCTTGTGTTCAATATAGATATATGGACAAAGGGATAATAATGCACATGAATATTTGTCACAGAAATGTTTCGTCAAATCACTGATTTTCTCACTACTTAGGTAGCAGTGATGTATTGCTAAATACCGCTCACTGTTTGTAATATTAAATGGGATTTAATATTATTACTAACGTTTTGGGAACCTATAGGGTCACACACATAAGAGCGGATTAAAAGAAGCATTAAAAGGAGAGTTGGACTTTTCTATTGGGCCTAGCGCATAGTACATGGGGCTTAGGTCAAACGCTGCTCACTAACTCACTTAAAGAGACGCTGCTATAAGTAGACCACTTAAGCTATTGTGCCAACACGGGTTTTTTACCCTAGCCTCACATAGAGAGTGATAGTAAGCAGCAGGTCTCGGTTTTCGAAGCTAGCACTGTGAGACAGAGACGCTTCGGGTTCGTGACGTTGGACGTTCACGAAATCTGCTCGTGTGGATACCTTAGAGACATCGTTCATGCGGTGTTCGTGATAGACGTTTTTAATCAACTTTCATCGCTTCAAAAGGTAAATCATCTAACCATGAATCATGACCATTCGCAAGGATCCTTCGATGGGAATTTTTTCACTGCGTTATTTTTTATATATACGCAAATTCCCAACAGTAGTATCAGAGCCGCTTGCGAAACCATGATTCTGTTACGTGGTTTACCTATTATGTATGATATCATGTTTATAATGTGAATCGTTTTTCTGAAAATTGTTTTCTGAAAATCATTTGCATCCGTTTTGCGAAACCTTGTTTCTGTAATTTTCGTATGTATATGACATATGCGTCTATTGCATGTTTATGTATATATGCGATATGTACATTGGTTCTGGAATCCTTATTATGTTCTGCGATGGCGTCAAGTGTTGATGTTAAACATGATCGGTTTCAGTTCTCTGTTGGCGGCGTTAAGGGGTTTCAGACATGAAGAGTTCATGTTCTTGCGGCTGAGGTTCCAAGGGTTGAAACCCTAGCCGCCGTTCCTTGCAACGTGAAGTGTTCACGGGCCTTGCGGTTTTAGGGTTGAGAGGTTGAAGCCCTAGCCGCCAAGGGTTGAGAATCTAATCAGCGGGACCCCCGTGCTACCTCTGCGTAGTGTGTTATTTCGAAATTCAATTTTTTGAAATCTTTTGTATCACTTAATAATAATATTAATAATAATAAAAGAGGTATTATTATTGTTTGTTATTATTTGCGTTGTGATGCATGGTGGATGGTTATGACCTTAGTCTTTTGGTTTATTTTGAAATACGGCCTGCGTGTCGTGCCTTTCTCTTATAATCCATATGTATATTCTTTTCTCATCTCACTCCCCTCATATGTAAAATGAGGTTTCTGTTTATGTAATGTAATGATGGAGACAAGAAGACGTTATCCAGTGGGAGATCATGCTTGGAGAAGCTTGGACGCTCCTAGGTTTCAGTTTAGATTCTCTCATTGGCTTGGCAGAATCAATGCGTTAGGGGCCATAACCATATCACATTTATTTGCCTAATATATGTATGAGATGCATGTATGTATATAGTATGTTAAAAGGGTTTAACTAATATATGTATGAGATGCATGTATGTAAATAGTAAGTTAAAGAGTTTAACAAATGATGAGATCAAATTTTAATCAAATCCCTCAAAAGGAAATATTAAGTCACATTTAAAGGCCTTCCAATGCATGGAACTCGTCAAGACTATGATCGATTAAGTGTGGGTCCGCCAAAGCGGGGTACCTTTATCTATACTAGTAAGATGCGATGGGACAAATGTAATGTTCAACTGCTATCCATTGGGTCTGACTTAACTAAGCCAACTTCAATAGGATTGAAAGGCTTAGAGGCTTAAAAGTTGGGCTTTAGTCCATGTGATGGATTAGAATAAGAGTTATTCACCCAACTGTCCAAGAGTTGCATGAGATGCAATCGGAAAGTGTTTCCTACCTATATAACCGAATTTAGAGTGATCAGCCAAAGATGACTTAAAGCTAGGTGAAATATGGATCTTGGCCCACTAGAAAATCTTCCAACAGGATTTTCCGAATCAATGATGAGGGTCATTGTTTTGAGTAAAATAGTGGGAGGCGTATTTAATTAAAGACCTTATTAAATAACTTCATGGCATGATACTTATATTTTGTATATTTATTTCTGTAGATTACCATGGTATCAAACACATCAAGTAACCTGTCATTGCGATCCGTCCTTGAGAAGGATAAACTATCCGGAACAAATTTTCTGGACTGGTACAGAAACTTGAGGATTGTCCTCAAACATGAGAAAAGGCTGTATGTTCTTGAGGAACCTATTCCTGAGCCACCGGCTTCAAATGCTCCTAGGGCTGACAAGGATGCTTATAAGAAGCATCAGGATGACGCCTTAGACGTCGGCTGTCTTATGCTTGCTACCATGACCTCTGAGCTGCAAAAGCAACATGAGACCATGGAGGCGTATGATATGATCGTGCACCTCAAGCTGCTCTACCAAGAGCAAGCAAGGCATGAGCGGTTCGAAGTTTCCAGAGCCCTTTTCCAGTGTAAATTGGCAGAAGGAAGCCCTGTGAGTCCTCATGTACTCCAGATGATCGGGTACATTGAGAATCTCGAGAGACTGGGATTTCCTTTAGGCCAAGAGTTGGCCACCGAATTAGTTCTGCAATCATTGCCTGAGAGCTATAGTCAGTTTGTCATGAACTATAATATGAATGATCTTGACAAACCCTTGCCAGAATTGTTGAGCATGTTAAGAACTGCTGAACAAAATATTAACAAAGGAAAGGGGAAGGCCATTTTGATGGTCCAGGCTGGAAATAGCAAGAAGCAGCCCAAGAAGCCCAAGTACAAACAAAAGGGCAAGGGTGAAGGCCATCAACAAGATCAAGCCCAGTACTTCTGGCTTGAAGCCTGTGGGTGGTGTGGGTAAGGAAGGCAATTTCTTCCACTGTGGTCGGGCCGGACATTGGAAGAGGAACTGCCCAAAATACCTGGAAGAAATCAAGAAGAAGAAGGGAAGTGCGACTTCCACTTCAGGTGTGTTTGTTATAGAAGTCAATTTATCTACTTCTGCATCATGGGTATTAGATACTGGATGTGGTTCTCACATTTGTACAAATGTGCAGGATCTAAACAGGAGTAGACCATTGGCAAAGGGCGAAGTCGACCTACGAGTTGGAAATGGAGCAAAGGTTGCTGCTTTAGCTGTAGGGACTTATGTATTGACTTTGCCCACTGGGCTTACTATTCAGTTAGAGAACTGTTATTTTGTTCCTGCAATTAGCAGGAATATCATTTCCGTTTCTTGTTTGGACAAGATTGGTTTTTCTTTTATAATAAAGAACAAAAGTTGTTCTATTTATTTGGATGATATTTTCTATGCTAGTGCACACATGAGTAATGGGTTTTATGTCCTTGATCTTGAAATGCCCATCTATAACATAAATACTAAGAGGTTCAAACCAAATGAGTTGAACCCGTCTTATCTTTGGCATTGTCGTTTAGGCCATATAAATGAGAAGCGCATTTCGAAGCTCCATAAAGATGGACTATTGGACTCATTTGATTATGAATCATATGAGATATGTGAGTCTTGTTTATTGGGAAAGATTACTAAAGCTCCATTCACCGGAAAAGGTGAAAGAGCTAACGATCTTTTGGGTCTTATACATAGCGATGTATGCGGACCCCTAAACACATTAGCTAGAGGTGGTTTTCAGTACTTCATCACATTTACTGATGATTTCAGTAGGTATGGATTTGTGTATCTTATGAAACATAAATCAGAATTCTTTGAAAAGTTGAAGGAATTCAAAAATGAGGGAACATGATGGAATTTGTCCCTCCTACATAACAGGAGCCATGCAGAGGGATGTGAGTGACCTAGATGGAATTTGTCCCTCCTACATAACAGGAGTAATATCTGTGGGCCCCCTGATAGAGTGAGACTGTAAAATGCATGGCCCTGCTGAAATGAGTCAATATGAGATATTGACCTCATTTGTTGTTAAGTCTACTCGGGTATCAGGGAACATGATATTGAACCACACAAGGGTGACACATTCCATGTCCTGTGTTCAATATAGATATATGGACAAAGGGATAATAATGCACATGAATATTTGTCACAGAAAGGTTTCATCAAATCACTGACTTTCTCACTACTTAGGTAGCAGTGATGTATTGCTAGATACCGCTCACTGTTTGTAATATTAAATGGGATTTAATATTACTACTAACGTTTTGGGAACCTATAGGGTCACACACATAAGAGCGGATTAAAAGAAGCATTAAAAGGAGAGTTGGACTTTTCTATTGGGCCTAGCGCATAGTACATGGGGCTTAGGTCAAACGCTGTTCACTAACTCACTTAAGGAGGCGCTGCTATAAGTAGACCACTTAAGCTATTGTGCCAACACGGTTTTTTTACCCTAGCCGCACATAGAGAGTGATAGTAAGCAGCAGGTCTCGGTTTTCAAAGCTAGCACTGTGAGACAGAGACGCTTCGGGTTCGTGACGTTGGACGTTCACGGAATCTGCTCGTGTGGATACCTTAGAGACATCGTTCGTGCGGTGTTCGTGATAGACGTTTTTAATCAACTGTCATTGCTTCAAGAGGTAAATCTTCTAACCATGAATCATGACCATTCGCAAGGATCCTTCGATGGGAATTTTTCCGCTGCGTTATTTTTTATATATACGCAAATTCCCAACATCTTCTCTATTTCTCTTTTGTAGTTTTCTTTTACAATGAGTAGCTAAACCCCTTGTTGTTGGGGTTAGATGTTTGCTTTTCTGAGCTTGGTTGTCTCTTGATTTGGTTTTAATACAAGTTTCTATTTCTTTATGAGTATTTGATTCTATGCTTAATGCTTTTCTTGGCTTGATCACCCATGGAATGATATGTTGCTTTGATAGACAATTGACAGATTGATGTTAAGGCATGCTCATGAATCAAATTCCAAATAGTTCAAGAATCTAGAAATAGGTCTTGGGGTGCTTGCAATCTTATAAGTCTTGGTCCTATATGCAAAATCTCAGGTTAATCCACCTAAGACGTTAGGGTTTAAATTGGGATTTTAGGCTCATTCCACCTAAGACATTTGGGTTTGAGTATTTCAAAAGGCTTGGTTGTCATAATTGAATTAGGAATTGTGTTATTAACCATTTCATTGCAATCAACGGAGGATTAGTGTAGTCTAACCCTGACAATTTCATCCATTTGTTAACCACATCTCTTTTGCCTCCCAAGTGTTTGATAAAATACCCAAAAGACCAAAAATATTTTATTGCTTTTGTTGTTTTATGTTTTGATATCTCTTCATGCCATAGTTTAGTCTAGATAGTTGTTTGACTTGTGAATTGGTAATTGGCAACTGATCCCTGAGGACGATATCCGATCTCACCACCGTATTACTTGTACGACTAGGTATACTTGCCTAGAAAAAAAATCGCACCAACATGCCTATTTCATTTGAAATACAATGATATTCTGACACACAGTAGTTCCAGCAGTGGCTTGACATAGTCATGCATTCACATGGCTTGATGTAGAATTAGTTGCTCATGTATTCTGAATTTCACTTTGAGCCTCATGATCTGCAAAACCACAAAAAAGTTGGACATTTAGATAAGAATAGAAAGTTGCAATCTCTGAAAATTGCTCATTAGAAAAACCATGTCATATGAATTATGAAATACCCTTTCCAGTTCAATTTCTGTATCTCTCTTCTGCTGCCCCCAACGAGTGTTGCAGATTGGTTATGTCAAAAACATTATCCAGATCATCCTCAAAAGCAGATTCTAGGTCTTCACGAAGAAGTGCAGGCAACTTGTCCACAATGGGCATCAAAAGGAAACAGTTGAACTGCAAAATAGTAGGTATAAGCAGTGCAGAAAGGATAGATAAAAAAATAGGATGCGAATTCTAAATTATTGATATGACAACAATCCCAAATTAATGCATTAACAATGTTTTGTATTTTGAGTCTTGACATACTATCTTGTAAATTGTGGTTGCAGTCAACTTGAACTGCAAACATAAAATTATAAAGAAGATAAGAAAAATACATACATGCAAGGCATAAAAAAATCAAACCTTTGTTTCTAAGCTCACTCTAGAATCACTCTCCAAAAAAACCTTATCTTACTCCAATGACTGTTATCACTCTCTCCCTCCATTCCACAAACCCCTTCTCCCTCTCTCCCTTCCCAAACCGCTTCAGACTCAAATCTCAATCCTCCTTACAAGTCTCTTCCCCCTCTCTCCAAGCCCACCACTTCCCAAAAAAATTGGAGTAATCATCATCGGCACCGGCCTCGCTGGCCTAGCCGCTGCCACCCACCTCAATTCCCACAACATTCCCTTCGTCCTCCTCGAAGCATCCGATGCCGTCGACGGTCGCGTCCGCACCGACACCATCGACGGCTTCCTCCTCGACCGCGGCTTCCAAATCTTCATCACCGCCTACCCGGAAGCCCAGAAGCTCCTAGACTACCAATCCCTCAACCTCCAGAAATTCTATTCCGGAGCTCGAATCTTCTACAACAACCAATTCCACACTGTCGCAGACCCTCTCCGCAATTTCTTTGACTCTGCAAAATCCCTCACCAACCCAATCGGATCCTTCAAAGACAAATTGCTCATCGGATCCTCCAGAATTAGGGTCCTCAACAAATCCGACGTAGAAATCCTCAATGCTGATGAGGTTCCCACCATTGAGTTGCTCAAGAAGCTAGGGTTTTCCGATTCCATCATCGCGAGATTCTTAAGGCCGTTCTTCAGCGGAATCTTCTTCGACACGGAGCTCGAAATGACGTCGCGGCTGTTCAATTTCGTCTTCAAGTGCCTCGCACTCGGAGACAACATGCTTCCGGCGAATGGAATATCGGCAATTCCGGAACAGCTGACAGCAAGGTTGCCTTCTGGTTCTGTTCTGCTGAACTCGAAGGCCATTTCCATCGATCTCGACCGCTCCGAATCGTTTATGAGGAGTGTGAGGTTGCAGAATGGTGACGTTTTAAGCTGTCAGCTGGGAGTGATCGTCACGGTTGAAGAACCGGTGGCGGTTCAGTTATTAGCGGGAAGGATAAGTCCGGTTGAGAGAAAACCGGTCTGAAGCACAGTTTGTCTGTACTAGTGTAGTTGCCCGTGCAAGACGCACAGGCTTCTATTAGATAATTATTTTCCTAATATTTATAACTAATTTTAACATAACAACAATCATTGTGATAAATTTTTAAATATAAACTAATACTATAATGTACAACAAATTCATACATTATATTAAATAGTTAATGAATAAAGGGCTCCATGACAAATTTTACATGATAAAAATTTTAGTAAGACCAATATAAAAAATAAAATAAAAGTATAAGATCAATTTACCTATTTTGTCTATTAAAAAATAAAAAAGAGAAACAATGTTAATATCGATTTGTGAAAATATTATTGATTGTCAACATAAAATTCCTTTACCTGACAATCTAATATAAAAATTAAAGTCTATTAGCAGTAAGCTGAAAATTAACTGAGTGAATTCATTTGTCATTTATAATTTTTTTTGAATTTTTTTTTCAAATAACAATAATTTACCCAGTGCAATAATAATTTTTAAAGGCAAATAACTAATGCAAAATTACAGTTACACTTTTGAAGAATTTATCATATCTAATTTACCATTATATTCGCCGATATTGAAGGAACACAAAGTGACACCGAAACTTTTTAAAAATCAAACTTTCATAAAAGAGTTTAAACCATAAAAGCACAAGTACTGCATCCTCCATTGTTATACACAACTTTAAACAAAAAAAAAACTTCCATCATCAGCTCAAAATGTACACCGGTTAACTTTGTGGGTGTACTAATCAATCAATTTGATAACTTCCATATGCTTTTCTGAGGTATCGAAATCTGGAAGAGGCAAAGAGCCATATGTGGTATCTACAAACTTGCATTTGAAGAGACAATATTAATATATCATCATGCTGACAAACTTGAAAATTCATTACATAATAACATACTCATTAAATAGTAAACAAAGTTTATTTAAAAATAACATACTCATTTTCACAGTTACATCAAGCATATTATAATAAATTACACAATTTGTTTTCCTGTCATTTATTTTAACTCATGGGAGCAATTGTACTACTTTACACCTGAATGCCGCCCCCACCCCCACCCCTCACCATTCTCTGTGTCCAGCGGTAGTCAATTGAGAATGTATACTAACTTAAGCAAAAAGATAAGAAGAATGGCAACATGTTTTTTTCCTCAAAAAGTCAAATTGATGTGTGAAAAGGATGAACTCATTAAGAAATTCAATTAAGCTCAATAAATGACAAATTTCTAGTGATCATATTCTAGAGAGTAGTTTTGCGATATCTCATAACAGATTTAGTTTATTATTTATCACTTAATCATATAAAACAAACACCAAATAACCATGCACAACACAGAAATTCAACAATAAGAAAGACTTCCCCTATGCAGATGGTTATATCAAACATCTGTACAACAGACCAAAACTACTACCCAAAGCTAATCTTAAGTAAAGTATATCAACCTTGGTAAGTTCGGGTTATGTTCCATTGGGAAAATGGACTTAAGTCACGTTCTTTTATTCTTGAACAAAGTCACTGAAAGAGGCAATGCCAATACATGCAAATTAATGAATTCTCCTTCTGACACATTTTGCCAAAAGCAATGAAAAACCAACTCACCAACTAAAATGAATTAGATATCCACGGCAGTAAATTAGAGTCACAGAGAAACATACAAACACAAGAAACCCAATGTACCTAAAATGGAGTCATGCAAAACAACCTATTCAAAATTCATTGTATTTAATATTTAAAGAATTCAAGAATATATTTAAAAGCATATGTTTAATATTTTTGAAACTCCATGTCTAAGAGGAGGGGGAGTTAATACATCACAAATATTAGATCACATAAAATGAATTTATAATACACAACACGATCATTTCTCAGTAACTATTCATAAATGAAAAAGGGCATCTCAAAAGGTTAATCACACACAAAGAAAACTAAACATACTCATTACATAAAACACATGGGGTATCACCCAAATTGTGATAATGTTACCTAGAGAGAGAGCAAAACCTATACTTTTATCAAGTCTCCCTCACGATAACCATCAAACTCTGTATAACTTAGACAAACAAAAAAAAAGCTATAATAAACTTAAAAGTATTATACAGGTGCCTATATTCTACAAAATCCAGAAAAGTTGTTAACTTTAAATGAATATTTGATAATTGATTAGAGTTCATTTCACTAACAAATAAAACTCAATAGAAAAGGATGATTTATATAATAAAATGGAGAATAAGGCTTACCAAAAGCAGCTCTATTTCCGAACTCAATCACCATGAGCAAATGCAGCAAACATACTCACGTGCTTGTTGATTCATTTACGTCTAATAGCTTTGTAAATATTAGGGTATCACGCACAGGCGCACAGCCAGATATGATAGAATAATCAACCAAACCATCAGACCATACACAAATAGAAGTTCAAATAACGTAGAATAATCATGAAAAAAAAACACTACTTACTCCAGGGGTGGGCTTCTGACAACTCACATGTGAATTCTTAACTCTCAGTTGCTCTCAAAACAAATGAATGATTCTCAAATCCGATCTTAAGTGGAAACAATCATAATAAACAAAAAAGGCTTCTATGGCATTTCAAATCTCATATTTGTCGTGAGAGATTTACTTTAGACATAATATTACATAGAAGTAAAGGGAAAAATACCTTCATATGTGAAAATTTAGTAGCACAAACATCAAACTTCTGCTTAGCACCCTGCTTGCAATCTTAGCACCATGCCTCACTGAAGTTTAGACTATTAGCATGGGCCATGGGCATTCTTCTCCGCCCTTTGCTTGCTGCATTTAATAACTATAGTTATAGAATATTAGGAGGTTCATTAGGCATACGCTTCGTCCTTTTTCTGCTATCTAGATTCATATCCTATAAGAAACCAAAACACTGACTTCATTTTTGCTTTGTGTTATAACTATTTCCGGCTATAACTTCCTTTGACACGTTTCAGTACAAGTGTACAGTGGATTCAAGACAAACCCATCCAAAAGTGACATCCCCTTTTGACATGTGCAGAAACATGAGTCTCAAGATGCAAATGGTGGCCAAAACATTCACTTATTGTTCATATTAAACAAAAATTGAAAAACTTTCTACCATTTCAATCAACCACTTATTGAAATCCAATTTAAATGGTGAGTTTATATCTTTATGATAAAGGGGAAGATGAAAACCATTGCTAAAGGAATATTGCGTATGGTAAATGTTGCAACATTAGTAGCATTTCAGTTTGAAACTTCCCTGAAGACCAAATAAAAGAAGAAGTTGGCACATGTTCAAATAAAACTTATGAGCATTTCAACTATAAGAAAAGTTCAATTTCACCTGTAGTTGAACGGAAAAATTCATTTAACACCATTCCATGTTCTGCCACAAAGAACAAATATACTTGAGATACTTAGCATTACAAAGCATATTATAAGTAGAATTCAGCTCATAAAAAAGCTTGAGAATTTTCGACAAGTAGAATAAAAGTAGAATTCTACTCTTATACAATTCAGCTTTTGCAAGATAGATAAAAGAGATCAGCAAATGAATGATTCAATATGCCAAAACCAGATAGAAAAAGATATAAAAAAAGAAAATTCAAATTGAGTACGCCAACCTTGAAACTGAATCTGGTGAAGGCAAATCAACGCCGCCACTTGACATCCGTTGAAATTGAGGAGGCAACACCTGATGCAAATTTGCCCATTTTCATTCCTTTATTTGATTTTCATTCAAAACCTAACCTAACAAAACAAACAAATATCCCTCCATTAGGTAATAAATTAAAAAATACAGTGCCTAGAAGTGAAAAGGCTTTTCAGCCTGAGCATGTATTGGCTTCCCAACCTTTGTTAAACAGAGCTAATTACTCATAGGAATAGACTAATTATCAAGGCTCATCAGTTATAGTAGTTCCACATATTGTGAAACAATGATTAATTAAAACTCATCTAACCTTCCTAAACAATCCCTTAACCATATTAGAGTCAACTAAGAAGCAAAAGTATCCACCCAAAAAAAAAAAAACTAACAAGCACAAATAAATCAAAGAAATCCCAAAAAAGAGACCTCATCGGGTTGGTTGAGAAGAACTATCCTGCAAAATCAATAAAATATTGGTTGAAATTAGCTCGGATATGGAAAAGCCCAGAATTTGAGAAGGCCAAATGGAGAAACCCTAAGCATAGGGTTTTGAATTGCAGTGGAACGGAGAAACTCACCATCGCAAACTCTCTTCACGCTTGTGTTGACGAATCTGGGCAAGTATACCCAGTCGTACAAGTAATACGGTGGTGATACCGTTTTATCGTTCCCGCGAGGACCGCGACAAGTACTAGCACGTACCAATTCAACTACTATCTAAGCGATTCTTGGATTGAAGAGAGTTCTATACTAATTATCAAGCCCACAAAAGTAAAAATAAACAGAATAGAAAAACAAGCTCTTTTTGTAATTTTCTCAAACACTTGGAAGGTAATAAATTATGGTTTTCAAATATGATAAAAGATGTTGGGATTAGGTTCACTAAACTTCATCCCCATGCAATGAAATGACTAATAAACAGTTTCTACTTCAAATATGATAATCAATCCACTAAATTACTCAAGTCCCGATTCCTCGAATGACAAGAGCCTAAATCCACTAATAGACCCTAATTCCTTAGGTGGCCTAGATTAATGAATTCGCATTAAGATTAGGGATCATGCGATTGCTAATAAACCTAGTTCCATTCCTAGATACCAGATTTACTAGGTGATTAATTTCAGTTCCGGTTCTAATACGAATTTTCCAATTGCATATCAAAACACTAATCAAGTCATGGGGGTGCTAGCCACAACAAGCATTAAGCATAGAAAATCAATCACTCAATAAAGAAGTAAAAACCATATTACAAGATCAAGTCATATACATGAGAATTCAGAAATAGCTACCCTAACCCCAACAATGGGAGTTTAGCTACACATCATCAAAGGAAAAGGGAAAAGAAAAGATACTAAGATGAAGGAAGGGAAGCACTCCATGGAAGGATGCACCCAAACACCACAGCAGCAGAAGTTGCGTTTTCTAGGGTTTCTTGGCTGCCTCCTTTCCTCCCAATTCAATCCAATCTTCAATTCTGCTCTAAAACAGCTTATAACAGGGGTTCTGGGTTTCGCGCGCTCGCGGGGCGAGACGTATCTCGCGAGGCGAATATTAAAAATCTGGTCTTCAGAGAATTGATCTCTCGCGAGGCGAAACCGAAAGGTCCTTCTCAAATACGCCCGTGATGAGTATCAGGGCCTGGGAGTGGTGGCTTCTGGTCCTCAGGCTCGCGAGGCGACACAAAAAGTGGTTGCATTCTCTGGCACAGTCATCCTTCAGGCTCGCGAGGCGAGGTGCGATTCGCGGGGCGACACAGAAAGGATGACATTCTGCTGTTCCTGGCTATCTTCAGTATCGTGAGGCGAGTAACCTCTCGCGGGGCGAGCATTCCCAGAATTGCATTCTCCACTGTTTCTTCATTCCCTTGACTCTAAGTTAACCAGATTTTTCATTGATTCCTGCAAAACAACACCAAGAAACCGCTTCACCCGTTCCAAGGGAAAAACTAACTAAAATCAAATAAAGAATGCTTAATCTATATGAAAAATGCATTCAAAAGTGTACAAGAAACATGATGTAAAATCACACTATCACCTTGCTCTTGCGGACCTCTCTTCTCCAACAGCCTTCGTTAGTGTCGTCGGAGACGGCGACCTTGTAGCAGTTGCAGCGAAAGTAAGCAGAGAAAGAGAGAAAGTACCAAGAGTTCCAAATTCTCAATCAACAAGTAACAGCCATATCTCCACCAAGTACAGTTGCCTCGCCCTCCGCCTCGTCCCTCACCGCAACTCGTTTTCTGCCGTCTTCATGAAAGACGAGAAAGGAAGAGGAAGACAGAGGTTTTGGGAAGAGAAGAGAGAGAGAAAGAATGAGTTGTCCTTTTCAATCTTTTCTCAATAGTCAACACACTCAACTCAGAAACTCTCATCTATACGCAACCTTTTGGCAGTAAAAGGGAGCTGAATTTCCCTTCTTTAAAAAAATGCAAAAAACACCTTTTAATAAAAAGACAAAAACGCCTTTTAACAAAGTGGATCCATCGAAGCCGCTAGGTGTTGGCCAGTGAGTGCTCTGTAGTGAATAATAGATCCCCTTATTAATATATTATTGATTTTACTGCAAACCCGGATCACATCCCGGTTCGAGATTCGGTTCTTTTTCTGAATGGGTTGGGCAAAGGGATTGTGAACAACATGTTCTTTGCTACAAATGTGGCTCCATTTTATGGCCCACCCGGAAAAGCTTTGGTTTCAGTATCACTGATCGGGTTGTTTGAGAATGAGACTGATGATTATCTAACAGGCAAGGTGGTCCAAGAGCTTTCGGGTTGGTTCAGTGAGGAAATGGTTAGGGAATGGAAGCACTTGAAAACTTATCGGGTCAGGTTTACACAACACAATCAGAGCCCACCCACGAATCTGAACAAGAATCCGAGAATTGAATAGGGTTTGTATGTGTGTGGTGATTATTTGACCTCAACAACTTTTGATGGGGCTTTGGTCTCTGGGAGGAGAGCAACATAATTTTTGTTGAAGGATAGAGCCTTCACTACAACTTAAAGTGTACTCTGCATCATCTACTTTCATCAAATTGTTTATATTTAGATAGTTAACTAATTATTATAGATTTAATTTGAATGAAATATCAGAATAAATTTTTATACTCCACTGTCTTGTAATAAAAAATCTTTGATTTTCATTATAATGGTGCACCTCTCTCTCGTCTTTGTTTTGCAGATGATATTATTTTGTTTGGTGAGGCGTCAATTGAACAAGCTCAGATTATTCAACATTGATTGGTTCTATTTTGCATTAGCACAGGCCAGTCCATTAGTAGGGAGAAAATCCGGATTATCTTTTCCCATAATGTTCATAATGTTCGCAGGCAAGAAATTAGTGAAACCTTGGGGTTTTCTAGAGCTGTTGATTTGGGTAAGTATCTTGGAATGCCTCTCCACCATAAAAAAGGTGACCAAGAATACATACCAATTCCTCCTTAACAAAGCGAATAATAGGTTCAGTGGATGGAAAGCTAAGTCGCTATCTCTTGCGGGTAGATTAACCCTTACTCGGTCTGTCCTTGCTGCCTTACCAATCTATACCATGCAAATTGCATGGATTCCACGACGCATTTGTTTTGAGTTGGACAAAAAATGTAGGAGCTTTGTGTGGGGTTCTTCGAATGATCAGAGGAAGATTGATTTGATCAATTAGAGCACGGTTTGCCAACCTAAGGTTCTGGGGGGTGTTGGTCTCCGGAAGTCTTCTCTGATAAACACAGCCAATACGATGAAGGTTGGTTGGAACCTTATTCATCGCAAAGAAGACCTTAATGGTTCAATTATTTTCTTTATATTTATTTTATGATCTTATCTTTCCACAAGATTCCATTTTTGATTAAATATAGTATAATTATATCAGTCCAAAATAGTTAAGTTTTTTTAGGAAATTTATTTGTCTTAGTTAAAATTTATTTTAATAATATACTTGGATAATTATTATTTACTATTATCCAAAAGTATTCTCTAATAATAAGATTTCATATGATTTGCTTTGTCATTAAACAGGTGTGCTTTTGTATTAACTACTAGTGTATGTGGGGATTCAAATTTCTTGCATTCAATAAATCAAGCATTTACCCTCTCATCCCCTCCTGAACCAAACATGAAAGTGTTATTTACCCTCCCCTCATCTCAGCCAAATGCAATGTCTAATTAAAATCCCTCCCTCCCTCCCTTCCACTCCCCTCCCCTCCCCTTTATTAAAACCTCTTCCCTCCCCTCCTTTGAACCAAACACAACTAATATCTCATTGCTCTCAATGTTGTAAGGTATGTAAGTTTCTTTAGTTTTGTTTCTCTTATGATTCGATGAGATATGAGGTCTGCCACTTGTTTTGTGGTTCCAAGTATGGTTAAACTAAACAATATTGTGAGATGTTAGGGATTGAAAGTGGATTGAAAGTGTGCCTAAAGAGTTTGATCAAGAATCTTGGAACTGCTAGGTTCAAATATTTGACTCCCGTTAAATTTTGTAATTTCTTGCTGTCGATTTCTTTCTTTCACTCTATTTTCATGTGTATAATTATGCACTTTGAATCCTCTCCCGCCGTCTGGTTGTCTATAGCCAAATTTCCTTCGTTCCTCCCGTATGCAAAACTAATACCGCATGCGATACCTGTTAAAATCATTTCACTGCGTCGGTGGAGAGGATCCGGACCCATAATCATGTATTAATTGCTGCAAGAATACGAAAGAACAAAGGTTTGTTGGGTCATTATCAATTGTAAAGATGATCGGTGGCGAACCTACCTTATGCCCAGGGTGTGCGACATACAATTTTGCCCCCTATATTCTAAATAATTGCGCCCATGCCTTTACCGTTTATGATATATATAAATTAATTGCAGGTGCACCCATGAAATCACGTAAAGGACAATTATTAGATATGTAAATTATTTGATTAGATATATTAAAACTTTATGATTTTAACATTTATGCCTTTATATATCTTCATATGTATGTTAGCAATTTATTATTAATTCTTTTGGAAATAAATTTCCCTCGGGCTTTGGGTCCAAGATCCGCTGCTAAAGATGATCGCGTGATCCACTAATGACCGAGCATATTCATGAATTATATGTCCGCTGTCAACTAGAGGAACTAATTTATCATGTGGGAACAGAAATTAGGGAGTGAACTCTTGAGGTCTTATGGATATTTACTCTTAGGGAGTGAATAATGCATTTAAGACTAAAACATAGCTCAGAAGTATACTTTTCCTTTAAACATACTATCATGATTTGGTCCTGGATTATACTTGTTGGCCTTGATTTCTTCCTAAGGAAACTGGAAGGAACACTCTAATGTCGAAGAGTTTGGCATGTTGTATAGAAAAAAAGAGTATCAAAGTTCATCAATCGAATTGTGTTTTATTGTAAGCTACTAGCATATATTCTTGTAATATTATAAGGGAAACAAGCAAGTAGCATGCCTTTCCGATGCAATGTCAATAGGACATTAACTACCAGTATCTGATATTTGATGGCTTGATGCTATTGAAGTTATTATTATTATTATTATTATTATTATTATTATTACCTTATAAAGATAAATATCTTGCAGGTTGTATACGGAAGGGAAGAGCTTCATCCAACTCGTCTCTTCACTATGTCCAAATCTGAGGTAAACAATCAAAAGATGTATATTAATCACCATGTCCTTTTAACACCTAATCAGCAATTGAGTCTTTCTTCTTGGGTTGTTTAGGCACAGTCGTTCAGATCACCTATGAGTGTAGGATCAAGCATACATGACCGAAATAGCCGCACTGCTAAGCAGCTCACAGCAGCTACTGAATATAAAGATTCAGTAGTCTTAACATTCCAACCAGCTTCACCTGTTAAACCTGAACCTCACCATACCCTTGCCAATCCCAACACTTTCAATGATTGGTCACCCTTGGATGATGGCATTGAGGTTGTCCTCCCAAATGGTTTAGATGAAGCTCCATCAAGGGAAGACATTGAGGCACACATTCTGAGTACTCTCCATGGCCCGACTACTAGAAGGAGACTTCCAGTACTTGAGAAAATTTGTTAGGAGCGGTGATCCCCTATGATTGATAAAAGACCTCCTCATTTGATGGAGGTATTATTGTACATCCTCTTGAGATACTCTCAAAAGTCAAAACCATAGTTTCTTGTGGCATTTGAACAATTTCCCCCACATTCAGTGCATACAATTTTGGTTGGCTATTGATAAGTATGTATAAATGTGGTGACAGCTAATGATCACTTGATCGCCAGATTAGCTTTGTTGACCATACATTTCAGAATAAAATGACATCTCTATAAGAAAAATAGAGTAAGCATGTGTGGTTTGGTTGAATAGGTATTCTCTTCATTTTATGGACAGAGGGAGTAATTTTTCTCCATTTTATGAAAAGTTTATGATATTCTCAAGTAACAAAAACCATGCTTTTTACCCAATTGAGTTTCCGCTGAAACTATATTTACCATTGTGATTATAGTTTTACTGCATGATGACTAACCTCCTTACTATAGTGTTTTCCCTTGTGACTTTTCTCCAAAGACACACTTTGTAAGAATCTGTTTGGTTTCTAGTCCACGTAAGGACATGCATGCATGATTGCATCACCATCACCAAAACGAAGCAAAGAGCCACGTCCACCAGAATCAAAGTCCTCTTGTGAAAAATGGCATTGATCATCATCAACCCAAAAACCTTATCCAACTCCAATGACTGTTATCACTCTCTCCATCCATTCCACAAACCCATTTTCCCTCTCTCCCTCCCCAAAACGCTTCAGACTCAATCCTCAATCCTCCATACAACACTCTCCCCCTCTCCAAACCCCACCACTCCCCAAGAAAATCGGAGTTATCATCATCGGCACCGGCCTTGCCGGCCTATCTCCCGCTACACACCTCAACTCCCACAACATTCCTTTCATCCTCCTCGAAGCTTCTGACCCTGTCGGCGACCGAGTCCGCACCGAAACCATCGACAAATTCCTCCTCGACAGTGGGGTTCCAAATCTTCATCACCGCCTACGCGAAAGGCCAGAAGCTTCTCGACTACCAATCTCTCAACCTCCAAAAGTTCTATTCGGGAGCTCGAATCTTCTACAACAACCAATTCCACATCGTCACCGACCCTCTCCACCATTTCTTTGGCTATGCAAAATCCCTCACCAACCCAATCAAATCCCTCAAAGACAAATTACTCACCGGTTCCTCCAGAATTCGGGTACTCGCCAAATCCGACGAAGAAATCCTCAATGTCGATGAGGTTCCCTGTAACATCCCAATTTTTGCATATATGAATGGATAAGTATCTCGATAATTTTTTTTTATGTTTTTTATTTTGAGTAATTTTATTTACTCATTTAAATTATTTTATTGGTTGCGTTAACATTGCGTTACTGCAGTGTACACATGCTTGCAGAGTAATAATATTACGCTATTGCCAATATTATTATTTGTTTTAAAAAATATTTTAAATAATATGATTGGAATTAATATTTTCAGATTTTAATCTATTTAATTTTAGATATAAAAATAAATCAGTTTATAATCAATCGGATATTAATTTTGGTTCATTGATTTCCTTGGTTGATCAATTCAACCATCAATCTCTATTCTAATTAAAATTTTGAAGATTTAGATTTATCCCTCTTTATTTTAGATGCAAGGGCCAAAATTTATTTATTTTTATAGACTCAATTTCAATCACTCGAATTTTACTCACAACCAAAACATAAACAAATATATGCATTTTTTTCTTCCTCTAGCGCAGGACTACGAACGTGGACGTCCTCTCCCCTCACCTCTTTCTTTTTTTTTTTCCTTCTTCCTCTCATTTATGTTCTTTCTTTTTCCTTCAAACACACATCTTCTTCCTCTCTCTAAAACTTCAGTTTCGTTTGGTTTGAGATAGAAAGTAAGAGGAAAGAAAATGGAAGGAAAAAAGTGAGAGCAGTGAAAAAGAGTAGAAAATGAGATGATTGTTTGGTATGAGAGAAAATTAAATGCAAGAAAACTAAAATTTCTCTCCTCTTGTTTGATTGTGTAGAAAGTTAGACGAAAGAAAAAAAAATATATACATATAAAATGACATAAATATCTTTGAGTAAAAATTAGATGTGATAAAAATATAGGGATAGTATGGGAAAGACATACAATTTTTGTCTTTTAGTGGCTTTTCTTGCCACTTGTGGGGGGAAAGAAACCCTGGTGGGTCCCATGTGCATTTTTTCTTTTCCATTCTCTTTCATGCTTATTCCAAACGATGGAAAAGCTTCGTTTTACGTGTTTTCCATTTTTGACTTTTCTTTCCTATCTGTTTATTTCGTTCCAAACGGTGCGTTCAAGTCCCCCCCCCCCCCCTCCCTTCTGTCTAGTTCAGCCGCACGACAACCGCCATTGGAGAAGCTTCGGTCGCTGCACGTCGTGGAGGAGGTGACCACGCGAACCGCCGCCTTCTGGTTCGTCCTTGCCGCTGCTACGCTGCCATCTCCGCCGCGGTAAGCTCCTAGGCCACCACCCAAGGTGGTTTTCATCTTCCTTGTTAGTATTTGAGTTCCTTTCTTCATCCCTAAAGCTTACCCTTTCTTTTTGGCTCATGGAAGCTTCAAAGACACTGTACCGCCGTCGTTCATCGCCACTGCCACCTCGCCGGAGCCGCCGTGACGTCGTCGCACCTATGGCTGGCCACCGCGTCCTCTCCCCTCCACCTTGGGTGAGTGTTTTACCCCTAATCTCTTCTAGTTGTAAAAACCCCAAATCAATTTTGAAACCCTAACACTAGGTTTTGATTCAGTTCTCAAAATGTAAAATTAATTGGTGTTTTATGCAATTGAGGTTATGATTAAGTGTTTCTCTAAACCAATTTTAAAAGAAAAATAGAAAAAGCCAAAAAGAAAAAGAAACAAAGAAAGTATACAAAAGTGAGAAAAAGGTAAAATAGAAAGATGAAAAAGAAAAGAATGAAAAGAGAATGAAACAAGAAGAAACAAAACAAAAGAATAAAAGAAAAAGAGAGTTATAAATAAAATAAAAAGGGAAATAGCACAAATTGTGTTCTATGTGCTTGTGTATTAGCTAAATAAGGGAAGACCCAAGAGAGTCCACATTCCTTGAAGCCAAAGCAGTCTAGCCTATATACTTGATTTTATCCACCCCCACCTTAGCCCCATTACAACCAAATAAAAAACCTCATGATATGTGTTGCATTGACATTTATGATGTGTGTTCTTAGCATCTTGTCAAGATTAGGATTGAGGGGTGCATGATGATTGGAATTGAGAGCAAATAATACCCAAGTAAGGATGTGTGAAACACTTGATAGAGAGGTTGTAAGAGAATATTTTGTGCATTCAATGGAGCTACTTTTGTAGTATGTTTGATTGTTTTAAAGCATGAAGCATGTGATCAATTGGAATTAATGCAATGATTGTGTGATGCTTGTGCATTTTGCAAAAGTGTCAAGGAATTGAAGTTTTGCATGAGTAATGTGCGTCACAAGAGAATTGAACATGAAAATCCATCTCTCAACCCTTGTGTGAATATAATTGTTTGCTTGAGGACAAGCAAAATCTCAAAGTTTGGGGTTGTGATGAATGTGCAATTTATGTTAGTTTGGAAATGTAATTAGGAAAGAGTTTGTAAATAATCTTAGAAATCATATGAAAAATGATAGGAAAATACATACTTTGATATGAATAAAGTTTGCATTAGAGTTTTGATCTTTTTGTGTTAAAATTATACTCAAAATATGTTGAAAATATGTAGGATTGAAGGCCGAGCGCTCAGAGCTGGAACCGGGTGCTCAGCCCGGACAAAAGTAAGAAAACAAAGAGAGGAGCGGGAGGTGGCCAGCACCCAGCGCAAGTCACCAACGCCAAGTCTTGGCATCTTTGGAAAAGACACAGCGCCGAAGAGCTGCGCCAGCCGCTAGCAGAGAGATAGAGCAAGATTTTGTACAGCTCAGGGGCGCCCAGCGCTGGGATCAGGACGCTCAGCGCCAGGCGACGTGCAGCAACTCTATAAATTCGATTTTGGACACAGTTTGAGAGATCTTTCACTCATTTTTCACATTTTCTCACCTTGGTTCATCACTTCCTCTCCACTTCCTTGAAGATTCAAGCTTGGGAATAAGATTTGGAGCTTCCATGGAGTCTTCCACACTCTTCCACTCATGTTCTTCTCTTTTTTCCCTTTCTAATATGAATAGCTAGATCATTTAGGTTAGGATTAGGATGATTTCAATTTGAAGCTTGATGTAATTGACTTCTATCTCTGATTTCAATTCTATTTCATTCAGTTTGGTTATTCTCTTCCATGCTTAATGCTTTTCTTGGATTGATCAACCTAGAATTGATTTTGGATTCAATTTCATATTTGGAAAATTGGTGATTGAATTGGAAATGAAGTTTATTAATATTGTGTCGTTGATTCTAGGAATAGAACTATATTGCAATACAATCTTGTGAATCCAATGCTTAATGTTTGTTCTAATCTTGCATCACCTAAGGAATTAGGGTTCTTGATTTGTAACAAAAGGATTATCACCGAAGGAATTAGGGATAAATCTATGTTAGTGATTTGAATGTCAATTGTATGGAATGAATTGAAGTTAGGATTAAATAAGGTTACGTCAAGTGAAGATTGAATGATTCCGATGCCTAACCGCTTTTACCTATATTGAATTCATTCCTTAATTGCATTTGTTTCATTCATTGTTGTGACAACTTGTAATCAAAAATTCATAAAATTTCTTGGAACCATGACATTCATTCGTTCAAATATCAATTGCCTAGGCCACATTGTTACTTGAAACACTACCATTGTGGGCTAGCTTTTGGCACTGTCCACAGGTGTCCAGAGAAGAGCCCGAGGGTGGTGATTTTAGCTGAGGATGAGAAACTGAATGATGCACGGGATATAGTGGCCTCACATTGACTGGATCAGTCCCAACTTTGATGGTGAAAACCTTAATATCATCTAAAGCTCTTTTGAAGGTACCTGAGGTGGAGGCTATGTCCATGTTGTGGGTGATGGGCCGTAACAGGGAAGGAAAAGATCAAGGTGGGAGTGAGGGAATTGCTGTTGGACAGCAGAAGCAACTCCAGCAAGTCCTACATGAGTTTGAACAGGTGTTTGCAATACCCGAAGGGCTACCACCTAGTAGGGAAGTGGATCACAGAATTCCCATCAAAGCTGGGACTGATCCAGTCAATGTGAGACCCTACCGGTACCCGCTCTTATAGAAGAATGAGAGAGAAAAGTTAGTGGCTGAGATGTTAGCTTCGGGCATCATCAGACCTAGCAATAGCCCATACTCAAGCCTTGTAATTTTGGTAAAAAAGAAGGATGGTAGCTGGAGGTTCTGTGTTGACTATTGAGCCCTCAATAAGGCAACCATCCCAGATAAGTTTCCCATCCCAGTCATCGAAGAATTGCTGGATGAATTAAATGGGGTTGAGTATTTTTATTAAATTGATTTAAGGGCTGGGTATCATCAAATCAAGATGTATGGGCAGACATACCAAAAACTGCATTTAGAACTCACCAAGGCCACTATGAGTTATTGGTAATGCCTTTTGGGCTAACTAATGCCCCTACAACATTCCAGTGTGCCATGAACTCAGTTTTGAAAGAGTTCCTAAGGAAGTGGCTGTTGGTGTTCTTTGATGACATCCTAATATACAGTAGGTCATGGACTAAGCATATGGAACACTTAAAGTTGATTTTATAGAAATTGCAGCAACAACAGTTTGTGGCCAACTGAAGGAAGTGCAGTTTTGGACATAAATAGATTGGGTACTTGGGCCATATTATTTCTCGGGAAGGAATGGCCATGGATCCACAAAAGATAGAAGCAATCATGCAGTGGCCTGAACCAAAATCTATCAAAGCATTGCGTGGGTTCTTGGGTCTAATCGGGTATTACCGGAGGTTTGTATGGAACTATGGAAAACTGGCCAAACCTATGACATATCTATTGAAAAAGGGAAAGTTCAAGTGGGATGGGGCTAGTGCATCAGCATTTCAGCAGCTGAAAGAAGATATCACTACTGCCCCAGTACTAGCAATGCCGGATTTCTCTCAGCCCTTTTCCATTAAATGTGATGCTTCAGGAAAAGGGTTTGGGGGCAGTACTAACACATAACAGAAGACCCATAGCATTCTTTAGTAAAGCATTGTTCAAAACGACTCTCCCCAAATCAGTTTATTGTCTTTTAGGAAGGAAGTTTGTGGTGTATACTGATCAAAAGAGTTTAAGGCACTTGCTGGAGCAACAAATGACCACCCAGAACCACCATAATTGGCTTGCCAAATTGCTAGGATATGAGTTTGATATCAATTACAAGGTTGGGGCATCCAATAAAGTAGCTGATGCTTTGTCTCGAAGAGAGGAAGATCTAGAGTTGACTATGATCTCAAGGCCCTATTGGCAGGAAATTTCTGAAATTGATGAGGAGGTAAGGAAGGATGATGTGCTATCCAAAGTAATTACAGAATTACAACAAGATGCAGATACTCACTCAAACTAAACTTTAGAGAATGGGAGGCTTTATTACAAAGGAAGACTAGTATTATCTGCTTCCTCGGTATGGATACCAAAATTGCTAGAAGAGTTTTATGCCTCACCTATCGGGGGACACTCAGGGATCTACAGGATGCATAGGAGGATGGTTCAATCCTTATTTTGGCCAGGAATGAAAGCTACTATCACAAATTATGTTGCAAGTTGCCATGTGTGTCAGAGGAGTAAGTATCAAGCATCATCCCCTGCAGGCTTATTACAACCACTACCAATAACAAATGCTGTCTGGGAGGAATTGAGCATGGACTTCATTGTGGGATTACCCAAATCCAAGGGTTTTTATCCTATATTGGTGGTAGTGGACAGACTAAGCAAATATGAGCATTTCATCCTGATCAAACACCCATATTCAGCACGATCCATTGCTGAAATTTTTGTGAAGGAGGTAATAAGACTGCAAGGAGTACCCACCTCCATTGTTAGTGACTGAGACCCCACTTTTGTTAGTCATTTTTGGCAAGAAATATTCAGGTTACAGGGCACTAATCTCAAAATGAGCACTGCCTATCATCCAGAATCTGATGGACAAACTGAGGTGCTCAACAGGACCCTAGAGACCTATCTTAGATGTTTTATCTCTGAACAACCTAAGGTTTGGGCTGACTTTCTACCCTGGGCAGAATACTGGTACAATACCAGTTTCCAAAGTGCAGCTGGATGCACCCCATTTGAAGTTGTGTATGGCAGGGCCCCTCCCTCCCTAGCAAGGTACATTTCGGGGGAGACCTTGATGGAGGCAGTTGCTTAAGACCTTATGAGTAGGGATGAAGCATTAAAATAGTTGAAATATCATCTCCATAGAGCCCAAGACCAAATGTCTAAATATGCTAATACTTATAGGAAACAAGTCCACATTCAAGTAGGGGACTAGGTGTACCTAAAAATCAAGGCCCATAGGTAGGTTTCCATGCCTATTAAACTGCGCCCTAAGCTGTCAGCTAGGTACTATGGACCTTTTCTGGTGATCAAACAGATTGGAGATGTAGCATTTAAGCTACAACTCCCTGAACAGGCTCGTATGCATCATGTCTTTCATGCATCTCAATTGAAAAAAATTGTAGGAACCAAGACAGTTGAAACGGAATTGCCAACTGAACTTCAAGGAGAGCCTATACCTTATCAGCCAGAGAAAGTGTTAGGCTACCGAGTGGTTACTCGTACTGGGGAACAATCAAGTGTTGGTGCAATGGCTAGGGAAAACACTTGAAGAAGCTACATGGGAGGATGTTGAGGCCATTCTAGATCAGTTTCCTGACTTCAACCTTGAGGACAAGGTTGCTTCTGGAGAGGGTGGCGTTGTTAGGACAGCATACCCATCTATTGAAGGTCCCAGACCCATGCGGGTTTACTACAGAAAGAGACTAAGGGGATCAATGGGGGAAAGGCCTAGCTGGCCTTAGCTGTCACTTAGCTGGCCTTAGCTGTCACATCAGTTATTAGTTAGGATCACTGCCAGTTGAGTCAGCAAGTTAGTATGCACCCAAGGCTATAAATAGGTATCCTATAGTGAGAATAAGCAGCATTTGATCATTTGCTTAGTTGCTCGACTGAGAATTGCTCAGTGAAAAGGGGAGTGCCCCTTGTGTAGTGATATTATAGTGTTCCGGTGTAGTCCAATAGTCATATACAGAGAGGAATATTGATTCCTATTCAGTTCTTTCTTCATTGTTCTAGCCTTTCTAGTGATTATAGTGCTGTAACTTGTGTGGATTCCTAACACTCTCACAAAGTATCTCAATGATATAGGTGTCATTCATCGTCTTATTTGCCCACACACTCACCACCAAAATGGTGTGGTTGAGCGTAAACATAGACTCATTGTAGAATTGGGCTTAACCTTACTTAGTCATGCATCCCTACCACTCCAGTTTTGGGATCATGTCTTCTTGACAATCGTTTATCTCATTAATCGGCTACCAACTGCTTCTCTTCAGTTTGCAGCACCCTACACTACTCTATTCAAACAATCTCCTGATTATAAGTTCTTAAAATTTTTTGGATGTGCTTGTTTCCTTTTGCTGCGTCCTTACAATGTACATAAGCTTGATTTTAGGTCTCATGAATGCATCTTTTTAGGATACTCAACTTCACATAAGGGATACAAATGCTTGTCTCCAAATGGAAAGGTATACATTTCCAAAGATGTTTTTAATGAATCACGTTTTCCCTATCAAGAACTCTTTCCTCCTAAATCTACACCATCATCTTACTCTATTACTTCCATTCCTACAGGAATCCCTCTTGTCTCTAATGTCCCTACTTCCTCTAATTCATCAAGTCCTCAAGCTCCTTCTCTTGTTATGTCTAACCCCAATCATAACCAACTCTCTCCCTCACAAATTCCTTCCTCCCCCTCGAGTCAAACTCTCAGTCCAACACCTGTTCCTTCTCCCATTCCTGTACAAAGTCCACAAGATAACTCATCTTCCTCCTCTTCAACTCAGTCAGCCATTCCTTCTAATGTTCATCACATGCAAAATCGGTCCAAAAATGGTATTTTCAAACCTAGACTTCATCCCACCTTACTTTTGATTCATGTAGAACCTAAGAGTGTAAAACAGGCCCTAAAGGACTCCAAATGGCTTGCTGCAATGAAAGAAGAATATGCATCCCTTATGAAAAACAATACCTGGTCCCTTGTTCCTTTGCCTCCTAATCGAGAACCCATAGGCTTCAAATGGGTTTTTCGAGTTAAGGAGAATGCAGATGGTTCTCTCAATAAATACAAGGCGAGGCTTGTTGCTAAGGGGTTTCATCAAATGCATGGATTTCCTATCTAAAACTAACATGGTGGAAGCCAATGCCATATCATCTCCTATGACCTCAAGCTGCAAGTTATCAAAAGCGGGCAGTGATGTGCTTTGTCCTCACTCACACGCTTCCCAGGAAAACTTCCAAGGAGGTCACCCATCCCAGAATCGCTCCAAGTCAAGCTCGCTTAACTGTGGAGTTCTTAAGTGATTGGCTACCGAAAAGAAGATGCATCTTGTTAGTATAGGTAGTACTAATCAATTCATAAAGCCTTCCTCAACTGTATAGTCCCATACCTACACAGTCTCGGGATCCCTCTCATTCGGGTGTGTAATCGGTTCATTCATGCGTCCCTCCGCCTAGAAGCCTGCTAGGAGCCGCTCCTTGTTCGTGCCTTCTTGCACCAGCGATCACTCCCCACCCTCGTCGGCACCCGGGTGATACAGCAAGTTATCAAAAGTGGGCAGTGATGTGCTCCCTGACTCCACTCTATACAGGTCTGTGGTTGGGGCACTACAATATGCCACAATCACAAGACCCGAACTCAGCTATTCAGTTACCAATGTGTGCCAATTCATGGCAGCACCTCTAGAATCTCATTGGGTTGCTGTAAAACGCATCCTAAGATACATCAAAGGCACCATTCATCAAGGACTCAAGCTGTCCCCTACTGTTCCTAATCGACCACTCAGTCTCCAAGCCCTTTGTGATGCAAATTCGGCATCAGGGGCAGCCATCTTCCTTGGCCCAAATTTGATATCTTGGTGGTCTCGCATGCAACATGTACTTGCTAGATCAAGCACCGAAGCTGAGTATTGCAACTTGGCACAAACTAAATCAGATATCCTTTGGATACATACCCTCCTTACTGAACTGGTCATTGCTTTCACCTCTCCCAAAACCTTTTGTGACAATCAAAGTGTTGTTGCACTTGCCCACAATCCAATCCTTCATGCAAGGACCAAACATATGGATATTGATCTGTTTTTCGTTAAAGAAGAGGTGCTACAATAGCAACTAGAGGTGGTGCACATCCCCGCGCAAGACCAGTGGGCTGATACCCTGACAAAACCCTTGTCTCTTACTCGATTCCTTCAACTTAGGGACAAGCTCAATGTGGTTGAGTTAGCCATTGTCACTCACCCACCTTGAGCTTGTGGGAGGGGAGGGGTGGGGGTGGGGGTGGGGGGGGTATATGAAATGTAAATGCATAAATCTATTACAATATTAGTTATAGTTGTTAGATTTGGTTGACCCCTTGCCCGCTCCCTATATAAACTACTCAGGGTCACTCTTGTATCACAAGAATCATAATCAATACATTTCTGATTTTTTTTCTCTTAGCTTTCTCTTAGTTCTAATGTTCTGTGATACCTAATATTTTCCATTGACATAAGATGCCATATTTTCCATCAAGTTTAATTAGAAGTCTTCACATAAACATTCAAAGAGTAATGAATATATATCTTTCTGACAGAATTAGAAAACAAAAATAGTGACAATTCAAAAATAATTAATAATGCATACATTTTAATAAATAATAAGAGCATTCAAAAACCATCAAGAAAATCACTTAGTATGAAGTGAAGCATGATGATCATAAGTGCTCAACATACTGACCCGCCTTTCCATGACACGCGTTGGATTTGCCCTTTATTGTAGAACCTCCACTGTATCAATTGTTCCATTTGGAAGAATCACATGCAAAACTCTTTCTTCTACTGTTGGAACTAAACCACTTGTCAACCTTTCAATATAATCAACCTCCAAACCAGTCAAATTATCTAAAACAATCTGAATTTGAACCTAAAACTGCTGTAATTGAACCCAAACACGGTCAGCTAGCAGCACTCCCCCCGCTTGGGTTCAGACCAAGGTGTTACTATTACTATTAGAAAAAGTATCCTATTGAAGTTTCCTCCTAAGAAAACAATATTTGCATATATCCAAATATACACTTCTATAACATATTCCAAATGATCCAACCTATCATTGTTGTCATATCAAATACAGATTAAACATTTTGAACAGAGGCAACTTGAAGCATTTTGATAGCTAATAAATACAGGACGCCAGCACAACCTTGGTACCAAATTGTTGGAGTTATTGCCCCTAGCACAACCTTTTCTTATTCATTTTCGGGGATTTTATTTCATAACATCTAATTTGTCTTTTGACAATTAAAGCAGGGTTACAGCTCAAGTTGTCATGGCTAATTGGGGAGTTATTAACCCATACACTGCAAGATGATGTGACACAGCCATTCCAGTGAAACCAATCCCATTATATACCCATGCAATTGAGTTCTTTGCATGTATATCCCAAGGGATTTGGATCGTTATATAGAGATGGGTAGATGAATATTTTGGCTGTTGTTATTTGGAGAATCAAAAATATGAAACTTTTCAATAGAAACTTTTCAAAAATAGGAACAATCTAAGGCTGTACAGATTCCATAGCATTGTAAGTTAAGCATCAAAAGGTAACTTATTGGTTTATGTTCAAAAGAAAGTATAAATTCACTTAATGCACATTATTTAGAACAAGCTAAAGGAGATAATCTGAGATATAGTTGAACTATTATAAGCTAAAGTCAAAGGTTACTTGTTCTTTTAAAGAAGAACAAACAAAGTGAGGAGGAATGAAACTTTATTGACAAAAATTGAGGAATGCTAAAAAAATGAAGCTTGAAACCTAGCTCTTCCTCCAAAAAAGCTGAAAGTATTAGTAACATACATTTTTAAGTATTAGAAAAGCAAACAAAGAACAAAAGATAAGATGACCGTAATATGCTAAAACCAAACTAGTTCCCCCTAGAGTACTGCAGCTACAACTATTTTACCTATAGAGAGGGGACAACTTGATGTGCAGTGTCTTGAATCCATTAGCACTTTAATTGAGGGCAACAATTATTATATAGTGAAGAGCTCTATCACATCACATGCAACGAAGTATGTAAAATATGTACAGAAAGCTACCGTTTTTGTCAGACAAGAAAGTAATTAAAGATCTAAAAACAACTCTAGCCAGTGGTTTTGTTTTTGGAACATCATCTCCGTAGCAAGGTTGTTATGGGATATGAAACTGCCACCTATAGCCATCATAGTACTTAGTAGCCTTGGGACAATAGTTTTATAATCTTCAGGAAAAACAATCATACACCTGCAAGTAACAGCTAAAATGAAGTGCTTCTAATATACTACTCAAACATGCAAATTTAGTTAGTATACTTTATGCTTGCTGATTTTTCCAGTAGGCTGGCTTGGAAAATGAAAGTCCATTAGCATCAAGGTTTTAGTACAGCTTTATTAGTAATAAAAAAACTTTGCAGGGAAAAAAACCTTGAAAATTAACATGGATCTGTAGACGTTATAAAACAAATGATTGTTTCATGTGCAATGTAAATTACATCCATTTCATGATTCAATGCTTCTACACCAGTTCACACCAATCCCTTCAACACACCACCACCCCATCAACCCCATCACCAAAACCCATCATAGAATCCACATCTTCTCTTAAAAATGCTTAACAATTATATTAATTTTTGAAATTATTTTCTCCAATTGTGCTCAACTTTTGTCATAGCAGTGAGCATCAAGCTCTGCTTTTAATACTAATAATGCCAAGAAGAGGAAAATGATTGAAAAGATGCTTTTTGATGGTAGAGCCATTTGGTTAAAAGTGAAATTGATAAGGAATTCAATAACTGGAAAGTGAGGATTCAATGAATACTCCAAGAACATATATGCTATATATAATAATAGAAATTTATCTACACTAAAAAACTCATGTTTAAAGCAGAATATTAGTCTAGAAGCCACACAACACTAATGTGCTTTGAAGCCACTCGATGTTCGAATCCTAGTCTAGAAGTGCAAAATATTGACTTCACTTTTGTGTTGCTTCAAGACTATATCAACCTAAACACAAAATACATCATCGTGGGTAATCAAGCTTGTAGAAAAAGAGACTTACCCACTCCCTAACTTCTTTGGTCTAATCAAGCCAAATATGCCATATATGTTGCATGGACAACATATTCCTGCATGGGAGAAAAAAGGCAACAAAAGTAACACCATTAGTAAACCAAATAAATAAACACCAATTAATAACAAATGGCAAAACTAAGTTAGGAGAACATTGCAGTACCTATTTTGACCAATAAACCGTACACTTTTCCCAAACAAATGTCTCATTGTGTATAAACCCAGAAGGGTCAAATGAGGACTTTATATCTTTTGTTCTTAATGGTAAACAAAACATTATGTAACATCTGATCGTTACATAAAATAAAGAAAATGTCATTTTAGAAACTTCTATATAAAATCATACCAGAAACAAAGCCTGTAACAAACCAAAGCTAATAAAAACATGTCAAAAGCACCATTGAACAGAAAGTTTAGAACATGAATGCTTATGTCATGTAACCTTAAGACAAATGACATTTCTAACCCACCTTCCAGATGCCACTGTATCCCTTAAGCTTCAATTCCTCTGCCAAGTCATGAAATCTATCAACCTCCTGGAAGTGATAATATGGAATCAAAATAGAATATTCTTTCTAATTCTGCAGTCAATCAGAAAGTCCAGGTGCCCATAATTAAGACTAAACGATGACATAATCAGAACATAAGGCTTGAGAAAATTTTTAAATATCCAAAGATATGTCTTATTGAGATGTCAATGCAACTTAAAATCTTGTTTGGAAACAAATGTTAAGTATATTTCGGAAACTGAGGTAGAATATGTTATGTAAAAGTCCAATCATGCCATCAATAATCATAAGCGAAGAATCACTCTCACAATGTTTTTTAATAAAATGTGATAGCCAAGTACAACATCTATTCTTTGGTTCATCTCATGATTAAAAACATGTTAAATGAACATATTTGAGCATTCTATCAAAAAGAAGAAAAAGGAAATGAATATATTTGAGCAAGGAGTAAGCATTGTGGTGTAATATGTAAAAGATTGATAACCTAAAAACACATGATATCGGCAGACCACAATCCAAGCTCAAAAATTATACTTCTCTTTCTCCGCTGCCAGTCTAATATGTAACGAGGTATGTGAAAGTAAAGCTTCCTCTGGTGGTCCAAAGAAAGGTAATCACTAATCAGTCAATATATTAAATGAAAGAACTTTAAACCGTTCTGTTGAGCAAGAAAAACAAAATTAACACACAAATCAGTATGATGATTTAGAATTCCTAAACAATCAATTATGATCAACGAAGTGGGAGTTTAAAATTTGATAAATAACAAATATTAAGCCTATCCTCCTCTCACTACCAAAATCATCAAACATTACAATATTTTCATTTATGTAGTTTCAGCTCCTACTTAGGGTGCATTTTTAGTAAAAGATAACCACACATTTCTTTTTGTTCTTACCACAACTCACCCTCATTGTGGCTCCTTCAGATTGAAACATTGAACCAGACAATTCTTCCGAACTCGAGGTGGATCCTTCAGATGTGCAAAAGGAAAAAAAAAAAAAGCAAAATGTGTTGCTGAAAATAACCAGCGTGTCACACACTCCAACTCTGTAAGTTTACTTATGTCCACTCAAGGTAAAGTTGCCCTGTTTGAATTTCATAAACACTATTTATTTAAAATAAAACTAAAATCCAAAATAATCACAATTCATTACTGTTACAGGAACCCAGGAACAGTAATGAAAAAGTTGACAATTGTTCATATGTATTGATTGATGTATTGATGATGTATTGATTATATTTTTGTCTAATTAAATTATTTCTAAAATTTTATCAGTCAATATTAGTATTTAATATTAGTTTTTAATATTAGTTTTTATGTTAAGAGGATGGAGTGGGGTTTTAACTCCTTACCTTCAAGTGAACATGGAGTCTCCTTATGTCCCTTAGCATCACCAAGTGAGCTACCTAAGTGGGACGTGATTGGTGTTATTGAAGCACATGTATGAAGAAATAGTAATTACATAGTGAAACTTTATATGGCTGCGTGTAAACTTTAAATATTTTGTATTAATCAATCACTTTTGAAGTGTTTGCATATAAATATATAATGGCTTTGTGGATTTGATTCATAAAGACGCACTCAAGAGTTCTTTCAAATCAAATCAACATTAATCAGATACAGTAAAAAGTGTTTGATGTTTTTGGTTGCTTGGATCACCAAGGTTTGGCTATGGTTGCTAATATTTATCGACCAAAGAAGAAACTGCAAGCGTAATTTAAATTAGTAGATGGGCCATCTTTATCATTCATCAGCGTTGTCTTGAAGACAAGACTATTACTATTTCTACTATTTTTAACAAAACCTGCTGATAACCAATAAGAAAATAACATTGGCATGCTCTTGGAACAAAATTAGGCAAGAAGATGCATATGGTGCTTGTCTTATCACCACATGAGGTGTTAGTGTCTTGAAAACGAATGAAAGTGCTACACTTATTTGATTAACTCCATGATTGTGTACTCATATCTCTCACCTACTATTTACTGCTAAAATTTGGGATGTGGATTTTGATCCACTTGACATGCTACGACTGTGGAAATATTACTTTAGCAGCAATAGCTGCACAACCAATGTTACAACAGGTATCCAGTGAGTGTGTAGTTCAGCTGGCACATTCTAAATTTTTCAACTGTGATGATGTTGATCATAAAAGTTTCACACTTCACTAGACTGCTTTTTCTCTCTCTCTCTCTCTACCTAAGTGGTTTGTATGTCCTGTATATGTAACTAAAAATATTATACTTGGCACATAAAAGAGGGGGAAAAAATGATTTTGTTCTTGCCTATACTTGAGGTGGGTGATTCAAGACTACCAAGTGATATAGGAGATTTGGTTTTGGATCCTCTCTGGGTTGAGGTAGAGGTGTAATAGGGCTTGGGTTTAGGGGTGTAATTCATCGGCTCGTTGCTGAGTATACTCCTGGTGACGCAGCTTCATCATATCAATGAGCTTTTTCATGTCAGATTGCATGTCTTTGAGGCAGGTATTCTCAGCCATAGTGGTCAATGAAAGCACCAAATGTAAGGGGTAGTATGCAAGAACTCAACAAGTACCGAATATTCGCTTATATTGATTGGGATAAAACAGTAAACAAATAAGCATAACTATGCAGACTACTGCTGCCAAGTACAAATAGAAAATAGGTAATATAGAAATCCTAGGACATAATGAAGAATTTCAGAGGAAGGAGTTAGAGAATAATAGAGTACAGCTAAGTATAGCTTGAGTGTTGTCCTGCATAACTGAAATGTGCTGACTAAGCACATTCGATTATGACAGTTAGATTAACTGTCCAACTGTAACAACTGTAATCTAGCAAGACTATGTAGACTATACAAGTCTGATTGTAACACATTGTTCATTATGAAATGAAAATCTCAATCTACGAATTCTAGTTCTCTCTCTTTTTCTCTCTTACACTGTTGGGTCTTATCGTTCCCATTATCGAAAGTGGCTCTGATACCACTTGTTGGGGATTTGATCGTCGCCACGAAACCTCCATAGAGGTAATGCACCATGAAAACAAGCAAGCAAGAACGTTAAAGCATGCAAATCAACCATAACAAGAACTAATCGAAAACTAAAGAAGATAAAACGGTAAAAGAAAAGATGAACACCGGGATTTTAGTGGTCGGTCATTGATGACCTACTTCCACGGGAGGGAGCACAACAACTCTTTTTCTCCCCTTCACTATCTTGATCATAGAGATACAAGTGCTTTACAACAGAAACCTCCCACAATCTTTCCTCCTAGTCTTGCCTTCCATGTCTCTACCATGGTATCTCCAAGAACTACCACAAGATTGATGTTTCCACTCATATACACTTTTCCCTATCTCTCACCTAATCAATACATGATTCTCTCAAGATAGAATTGCCTAGCACTCAAATCCCTCTTTTCTTTTTACACATTACATTGTGTCACTCATGTGAATGTGATGCCTCACCTCTATACATGATGATCTATTTATAGACTAATATAGCCAATCATAGTGAAGCTTTAGGATCCAAGTTAGTTATGCCTAACTAACTAACCAACTTCAAATTATTGATTTAGAGGCATATCTCAACATACACTATTCTATCAGAGAAGAAAGCCATAGAGGGAGAGGTACAGAGTCAACCATTCTACACCCTATTCACGTCACTATTCTTCTCTCTCATATCACGAAATCAGCATATTTTCGGTTAGGTACTTTTATTCTATTCCCACTTCTTGCTTCCTGGATCATGCTCCAAGTGTCCCTCCTTTCTAACAAACTCTGATGGCCCGTATGAAATGTTGTGGTGTCATTTAGATTTATAACAGTGCTTCAGGTTGTTCACAGAGATGTAAAGCCAAGCACTTGGTGATTTTGGTCTTGCAAAGACTTGAGAACATGGAATCAATCCACATACAACACATGTTGTAGGAACACTAGAGTACATGGCCCTTGAGCTCACAAAGAATGGGAAAGAAACAACAAGCTCAGATGGACAACACATGTTGTAGGAACACTAGAGTACATGGCCCCTGAGCTCACAAAGAATGTGAAAGAAACAAGAAGCTCAGATGTATGGGATACTCATTCACAGCGAAACTTCTACCCTTCAAATTCTACAGTGACCTCATCAAAATACTATATTCACCCTACTTCTATGATATAAACCACTAGATAAGCATTAAAATAGGAAGAAATGAAAAAACATTAATCTCATAAATTTTAAAATCACGTGCCTATTTCATTTGAAATAAAATGATATTCTGACACACAGTAGTTCCAGCAGTGGCTTGACATAGTCATGCATTCACATGGCTTGATGTAGAATTAGTTGCTCATGTATTCTGAATTTCTCTTTGAGCCTCTTGATCTACAAAACCACAAAAAAGTTGGACATTTAGAGAAGAACAGAAAGTTGCAATCTCTGAAAATCTCTCATTAGAAAAACCATGTCATATGAATTATGAAATACCCTTTTTAGTTCAATTTCTGTATCTCTCTTCTGCTGCCCCAACGAGTGTTGCAGATTGGTTATGTCAAAAACATTATCCAGATCATCCTCAAAAGCAGATTCTAGGTCTTCACGAAGAAGTGCAGGCAACTTGTCCACAATGGGCATCAAAAGGAAACAGTTGAACTGCAAAATAGTAGGTATAAGCAGTGCAGAAAGGATAGATAAAAAAAATAGGATGCGAATTCTAAATTATTGATATGACAACAATCCCAAATTAATGCATTAACAATGTTTTGTGTTTTGAGTCTTGACATACTATCTTGTAAATTGTGGTTGCAGCCAACTTGAACCGTAAACATAAAATTATAAAGAAGATAAGAAAAATACATGCAAGGCATAAAAAATCAAACCTTTGTTTCTAAGCTCACTCTAGCATCACTCTCCAAAAAAACCTTATCTTACTCCAATGAATGTTATCACTCTCTCCCTCCCTTCCACAAACCCCTTCTCCCTCTCTCCCTTCCCAAAACGCTTCAGACTCAAATCTCAATCCTCCTTACAAGTCTCTTCCCCCTCTCTCCAAGCCCCGCCACTTCCCAAGAAAACTGGAGTAATCATCATCGGCGCTGGCCTCGCTGGCCTAGCCGCTGCCACCCACCTCAATTCCCACAACATACCCTTCATCCTCCTCGAAGCATCCGATGTCGTCGGCGGTCGCGTCCGCACCGACACCATCGACGGCTTCCTCGTCGACCGCGGCTTCCAAACCTTCATCACCGCCTACCCAGAAGCCCAGAAGCTCCTAGACTAACAATCCCTCAACCTCCAGAAATTCTATTCCGGAGCTCGAATCTTCTACAACAACCAATTTCACACCGTCGCAGACCCTCTCCGCCATTTTTTTGACTCTACAAAATCCCTCACCAACCCAATCGGATCCCTCAAAGACAAATTGCTCATTGGATCCTCCAGAATTAGGGTCCTTAACAAATCCAACGAAGAAATCCTCAATCCTGATGAGGTTCTCACCATTGAGTTGCTCAAGAAGCTAGGGTTTTCCGATTCCATCATCGCGAGATTCTTCAGACCGTTCTTCGGTGGAATCTTCTTCGACATGGAGCTCGAAACGACGTTGCGGCTGTTCAATTTTGTCTTCAAGTGCCTCGTACTCGGAGACAACATGCTTCCGGTGAATGGCATATCGATGATTCCGGAACAGCTGACGGCGAGGTTGCCTTCCGGTTCTGTTCTGCTGAACTCGAAGGCCGTTTCCATCGATCTCGACCACTCGGAATCGTTTACGAGGAGTGTGAGGTTGCAGAATGGTGACATTTTAAGCAGTCAGCTGGGAGTGATCGTCGCGGTTGAAGAACCGATGGCGGTTCAGTTACTAGCGGGAAGGATAAGTCCAGTTGAGAGAAAACCGGTCTAAAGCACAGTTTGTCTGTACTAGTGTAGTTGTCCGTACGCACGGGCTTTTATTAGATAATTATTTTCTTAATATTTATAAATAATTTTAACATAACAATAATCATTGTGATAAATTTTTAAATATAAATTAATACTATGATGTACAACAAATTGATACATTATATTAAATAGTTAATGAATAACAGGCTACATGACAAATTTTACATGATAAAAATTTTAGTAAAACCAATATAAAAAATAAAATAAAAGTATAGGACCAATTTACCTATTTTGTCTAATAAAAAATAAAAAAGAGAAAAAATGTTAATATCGATTTGTGAAAATATTATTGAATGTCAACATAAAATTCCTTTACCTGACAATCTAATATAAAAATTAAAGTCTATTAGTAGTAAGCTGAAAATTAACTAAGTGAATTCATTTGTCATTTATAAATTTTTTTCAATTTTTTTTAAAATAACAATAATTTACCCAGTGTAATAATAATTTTTAAAGGCAAATACCTAATGCAAAATTACAGTTACACTTTTGAAGAATTTATCATATCTAATTTACCATTATATTCGCCGATATTTAAGGAACACAGAAAGTGACACCGAAACTTTTTAAAAATCAAACTCTCATAAAAGAGTTTAAACCATAAACGCACAAGTACTGCATCCTCCACTGTTATACACAAATTTAAACAAAAAAAAAACTTGCATCATCAGCTCAAAATGTACACAGGTTAACTTTGTGGGTGTACTAATCAATCAATTTCATAATTTCCATATGCTTTTCTCAGGTATCGAAATCTGGAAGAGGCAAAGAGCCATACGTGGTATCTACAAACTTGCATTTGAAGAGACAATATTAATATATCATCACGCTGACAAACTTGTAAATTCATTACATAATAACATACTCGTTAAATAGTAAACAAAGTTTATTTAAAAATAACATACTTATTTAACCTAGGTCGGTTCGGTTGGCCCTCAGAACCGGCCTTGCTTAAAACCGGTCTCAGAACCATCGAACTGGTTGAAAACCGATAAAACCGGTTATAATCGGTTGTGGACCGGCCTGAACCGGTTTCCCAAAAAAAATTTAAAAAAATTTAGTATAAAAGGATTTTGGTCATCCTAGCCAAAACCCAATTATTTTGTTTTCTAACATATGTGGGCTGGTTGTAGATTTTGGGTTGGTTTTCCCTATGAAGATGATTTTAACATATATCTTTATATTTATTTAGTTTAATTTCAAAATAAAAAAATTGCTTAATAAATTTAGTTGTTATGTTGTTTTTTTGTTTAATATTGTTATAAATATTATATTAAAAATTAAAATAATATTATTTAATTATAACCGGTTCAATCACGGTTCAACCTCGGTTGGACCATTGAACCTTGAACCGCTGCCTTCACCGGTTCGATGGTCGGTCCGGTTTTGTAAACCTTACTTTTATCAAGTCTCCCTCACGATAACCATCAAACTCTGTATAACTTAGACAAACAAAAAAAAAGCTATAATAAACTTAAAAGTATTATATTGGTGCCTATATTCTACAAAATCCAGGAAAGTTGTTAAATTTAAAATAATATTTGATAATTGATTAGAGTTAATTTCACTAACATATAAAACTCAATAAAAAAGGATGATTTATATAATAAAATAGAGAATAAGGCTTAACAAAAGCAGCTCCATTTCCGAACTCAGTCGCCATGAGCAAATGCAACAAACATACTCACGTGCTTGTTGATTGATTTATGACTAATAGCTTTGTAAATATTAGGGTATCACGCACAGGCGCACAGCCAGATATGATAGAATAATCAACCAAACCATCAGACCATACACAAATAGAAGTTCAAATAACGTAGAATAATCATGAAAAAAAAAACACTACTTACTCCAGGGGTGGGCTTCTGACAACTCACAAGTGAATTCTTAACTCTCAGTTGCTATCAAAACAAATGAATAATTCTCAAATCCGATCTTAAGTGGAAACAATCACAAGAAACAAAAAAGGCTTCTATGGCATTTCAAATCTCATGTTTGTCGTGAGAGATTTACATTAGACAGAATATTACATAGAAGTAAAGGGAAAAATACCTTCATATGTGAAAATTTAGTAGCACAGGCATCAAACTTCTGCTTAGCACCCTGCTTGCAATCTTAGCACCATGCCTCACTGAAGTTTAGACTATTAGCATGGGCCATGGGCATTCTTCTCCTCCCTTTCACTTTTTGCTTGCTGCATTTAAGAACTACAGTTATAGAATATTAGGAGGTTCATTAGTCATACGCTTCAGCCTTTTTCTGCTATCTAGATTAATATCCTATAAGAAACCAAAACACTGACTTCATTTTTGCTTTGTGTTATAACTATTTCCGGCTATAACTTCCTTTGACATGTTTAAGTACAAGTGTACAGTGGATTCAAGACAAACCCATCCAGAAGTTACATCCCCTTTTGACATGTGCAGAAACATGAGTCTCAAGATGCAAATGGTGGCCAAAACATTCACTTATTTTCATATTAAACAAAAATTGAAAAACTTTCTGCCATTTCAATCAACCACTTATTGAAATCCAATTTAAATGGTGAGTGTATATCTTTATGATAAAGGGGAAGCTGAAAACCATTGCTAAAGGAACATTGCGCATGGTAAATGTTGCAACATTAGTAGCATTTCAGTTTGAAACTTCCCTGAAGACCAAATAAAAGAAGAAGTTGGCACATGTTCAAATAAAACTTATGAGCATTTCAACTATAAGAAAAGTTCAATTTCACCTGCAGTTGAATGGAAAAAATCATTTAACACCTTTCCATGTTCTGCCACAAAGAACAAATATAACTTGAGATACTTAGCATTACAAATCATATTACAAGTAGAATTCAGCTCATAAAAAAGCTTGAGAATTTTCGACAAGTAGAATAAAAGTAGAATTCTACTCTCATACAATTCAGCTTCTATAAGATAGATAAAAGAGATCAGTAAATGAATGATTCAATATGCCAAAACCAGATAGAAAAAGAGATAAAAAAAGAAAATTGAAATTGAAAACACCAACCTTGAAACTGAATCTGGTGAAGGCAAATCAACGCCGCCACTTGACATCTGTTGAAATTGAGGAGGCAACACCTGAGGCAAATTTTCCCATTTTCATTCCTTTATTTGATTTTCAATCAAAACCTAACCTAACAAAACAAACAAATATCCCTTCATTAGGTAATAAATTAAAAAATACAGTGCCTAGAAGTGAAAAGGCTTTTCACCCTAAGCATGTATTGGCCTCCCAACCTTTGTTAAACAGAGCTAATTACTCATAGGAATAGACTAATTATCAAGGCTCATCAGTTATAGTAGTTCCACATGTTGTGAAATGATGATTAATTAAAACTCATCTAATCTTCATAAACAATCCCTTAACCATATTAGAGTCAACTTAGAAGCAGAAGTATCCACCCAAAAAAAAAAAACTAACAAGCACAAATAAATGAAAGAAATCCCAAAAAAGAGACCTCATCGGGTTGGTTGAGAAGAACTATCCTGCAAAATGAATAAAATATTGTTTGAAATTAGCCCAGATATGGAAAAGCCCAGAATTTGAAAAGGCCAAACAGAGAAACCCTAAGCGTAGGGTTTTGAATTGCAATGGAACGGAGAAACTCACCATCGTCAACTCTCTTCACGCTTGCTTTTGCGGACCTTTCTTCTCCAATAGCCTTCGTTAGTGTCGTCGGAGACGGCGACCTTGTAGCAGTTGCAGCGAAAGTAAGCAGAGAGAGAGAAAGTACCAAGAGTTCCAAAATCTCAATCAGAAAGTAACGGCCATATCACCACCAAGTACGGTGGCCTCACCCTCCGCCTCGTCCCTCACCGCAACTCGTTTTCTGCCGCCTTCATGAAAGACGAGAAAGGAAGATGAAGACGGAGGTTTTGGGAAGAGAAGAGAGAGAGAGAGAGAATGAGTTGTCCTTTTCAATCTTTTCTCAATAGTAAACACACTCAACTCAAACTCTCATCTATACGCAACCTTTCGACAGTAAAAGGGAGCTGAATTTCCCTTTCTTTAAAAAAAATGCAAAAAACACCTTTTAATAAAAAGACAAAAACGCCTTTTAACAAAGTGGATCCGTCGAAGCCGCCAGGTGTCGGCCAATGAGTGTTCTGCAGTGAATAATAGATCCCCTTATTAATATATTATTGATTTTACTGCAAACCAGGATCAGATCCCGGTTCGAGATCCGGTTCTTCTGAATGGGTCGGGCAAAGGGATTGTGAACAACATGTTCTTTGCTACAAATGTGGCTCCATTTTATGGCCCACCTGAAAAAGCTTTGGTTTCAGTGTCACTGATCGGGTTGTTTGAGGATGAGACTGATGATTATCTAGCAGGCAAGGTGGTCCAAGAGCTTTCGGGTTGGTTCAGTGAGGAAATGGTTAGGGAATGGAAGCACTTGAAAACTTATCGGGTCGGGTTTGCACAACACAATCAGAGCCCACCCACAGATCTAAACAAGAACCCGAGAATTGAATCGGGTTTGTATGTGTGTGGTGATTATTTGACCTCAACAACTTTTGATGGGGCTTTGGTCTCTGGGAGGAGAGTAGCATAATGTTTGTTGAAGGATAAAGCCTTCACTACAACTTAAAGTGTACTCTGCATCATCTACTTTCATCAAATTGTTTATATTTAGATAGTTAACTAATTATTATAGATTTAATTTGAATGAAATATCAGAATAAATTTTTATACTCCACTGTCCTGTAATAAAAAAATCTTTGATTTTCATTATAATTGCGCACATCTCTCTCTTCTTTGTTTTGTACATGATATTATTTTGATTGGTGAGGCGTCAATTGAACAACCTCATATTATTCAGCATTGATTGGATCTATTTTGCATTAGCACATGCCAGTCCATTAGTAGGGAGAAAATCCGGATTATCTTTTCCCATAATGTTCGTAGGCAAGAAATTAGTGAAACCTTGGGGTTTTCTAGAGCTGTTGATTTGGGTAAGTATCTTGGCATGCCTCTCCACCATAAAAAAGGTGACCAAGAATACATACCAATTCCTCCTTAACAAAGCGAATAATAGGTTCAGTGGATGGAAAGATAAGTCGCTATCTCTTGCGGGTAGATTAACCCTTACTCAGTCTGTCCTTGTTGCCTTACCAATCTATACCATGCAAACTGCATGGATTCCACGACGTATTTGTTTTGAGTTGGACAAAAAATTTAGGAGCTTTGTGTGGGGTTCTTCGAATGATCAGAGGAAGATTGATTTGATCAATTGGAGCACGGTTTGCCAACCTAAGGTTCTAGGGGGTGTTGGTCTCCGGAAGTCTTCTCTGATAAACACAGCCAATACGATGAAGGTTGGTTGGAACCTTATTCATCGCAAAGAAGACCTTAATGGTTCAGTTATTTTCTTTATATGTATTTTATGATTTTATCTTTCCACAAGATTCCATTTTTGATTAAATATAGTGTAATTATATCAGTCCAAAATAGTTAAGTTTTTTTAGGAAATTTATTTGTCTTAGTTAAAATTTATTTTAATAATATACTTGGATAATTATCAATTACTATTATCCAAAAGTATTCTCTAATAATAAGATTTCATATGATTTGCTTTGTCATTAAACAGGTGTGCTTTTGTATTAACTACTAGAGTATGTGGGGATTCAAATTTCTAGCATTTAGAAAATCACGCATTTACCCTCTCATCCCCTCCTGAACCAAACATGAAAGTGTTACTTACCCTCCCCTCATCTCAACCAAATGCAATGTCTAATTAAAATCCCTCCCTCCCTCCCTTCCATTCCCCTCCCCTCCCCTCCCCTTTATTAAAACCTCTCCCTTCCCCTCCTTTGAACCAAACACAATAATATTTCACTGCTCTCAACGTTGTAAGGTATGTAAGTTTCTTTAGTTTTGTTTGTCTTACGATTCGATGAGATATGAGGTATGCCACTTGGTTTGTGGTTCCAAGTATGGTTAAACTAAACAATATTGTGAGATGTTAGGGATTGAAAGTGTGCCTAAAGAGTTTGATCAAGAATCTTGGAACTGCTAGCTTCAAATATTTGACTCCCGTCAAGTTTTGTAATTTCTTGATGTCGATTTCTTTCTTTCACTCTATTTTCATGTGTATAATTATGCACTTTGAATCCTCTCCCGTCGTCTGGTTGTCTATAGCCAAATTTCCTTCGTTCCTCCCATATGCAAAACTAATACCGCCTGCGATACCTTTTAAAAACATTCCGCTGCGTCGGTGGAGAGGATCCGGGCCCATAATCATGTATTAATTGCTGCAAGAATACGAAAGAACAAAGGTTTGTTGGGTCATTATCAATTGTAAAGATGATCGGTGGCGAACCTACCTTATGCCCAGGGTGTGCGGCTTATAATTTTGCCCCCTATTTTCTAAATAATTGCACCCATGCCTTTACCATTTATGATATATATAAATTAATTGCAGGTGCACCCATGAAATCATGTAAAGGACAATTATTAGATATGTAAATTATTTGATTAGATATATTAAAATTTTATGATTTTAACATTTATGCCTTTATATATCTTCATATGTATGTTAGCAATTTATTATTAATTCTTTTGGAAATAAATTTCCCTCGGGCTTTGGGTCCAAGATCCGCTGCTAAAGATGATCGCGTGATCCACTAATGACCGAGCATGTTCATGAATTATATGTCATTGTCAACCGAGGAGGAACTAATTTATCATGTGGGAACATAAATTAGGGAGTGAACTCTTGAGGTCTTATGGATATTTACTCTTAGGGAGTGAATAATGCATTTAAGACTAAAACATAGCTCAGAAGTATACTTTCCCTTTAAACATACTATCATGATTTGGTCCTGGATTATACTTGTTGGCCTTGATTTCTTCCTAAGGAAACGGGAAGGAACACTCTAATGTGGAAGAGTTTGGCATGAGAAATTGTATAGAGAAAAAGAGTATCAAAGTTCATCAATTGAATTGCAGTTTATTGTAAGCTGCTAGCATATATTCTTGTAATATTATAAGGGAAACAAGCAAGTAGCATGCCTTTCCGATGCAATGTCAATAAGACATTAACTACCAGTATCTGATATTTGATGGCTTGATGCTATTGAAGTTATTATTATTATTATTATTATTATTATTATTATTATTATTATTATTATTATTATTATTATTATTATTATTATTATTATTATTATAAAGATAAATATCTTGAAGGTTGTATATGGAAGGGAAGAGCTTCATCCAACTCGTCTCTCCACTATGTCCAAATCTGAGGTAAACAATCAAAAGATGTATATTTATCACCATGTCCTTTTAACACCTGATCAGCAATTGAGTCTTTCTTCTTGGGTTGTTTAGGCACAGTCGTTCAGATCACCTACGAGTGTAGGATCAAGCATACATGACCGAAATAGCCGCACTGCTAAGCAGCTCTCAGCAGCTACTGAATATAAAGATGCAGTAGTCATAACATCCCAACCAGCTTCACCTGTTAAACATGAACCTCACCATACCCTTGCCAATCCCAACACTTTCAATGACTGGTCACCCTTGGATGATGGCATTGAGGTTGTCCTCCCAAATGGTTCAGATGAAGCTCCATCAAGGGAAGACATTGAGGCACACATTCTGAGTACTCTCCATGGCCCGACTACTAGAAGGAGACTTCCAATATTTGAGAAAATTTGTTAGGGGCAATGATCCCCTATGATTGATAAAAGACCTCCTCATTTGATGGAGGTATTATTGTACATCCTCTTGAGATACTCTCAAAAGTCAAAACCATAGTTTCTTGTGGCATTTGAACAATTTCCCCCACATTCAGTGCATACAATTTTGGTTGGCTATTGATAAGTATGTATAAATGTGGTGACAGCTAATGATCACTTGATCGCCAGATTAGCTTTGTTGTCCATACATTTCAGAATAAAATGACATCTCTATAAGAAAAACAGAGTAAGCATGTGTGGTTTGTTTGAATAGGTATTCTCTTCATTTTATGGACAGAGGGAGTAATTTTTCTCCATTTTATGAAAAGTTTATGATATTCTCAAGTAACAAAAACCATGCTTTTTACCCAATTGAGTTTCCCCTGAAACTACATTTACCATTGTGATTATAGTTTTACAGCATGATGACTATCCTCCTTACTATAGTGTTTTCCCTCCAAATGGTGACTTTTCTCCAAAGACACACTTTGTAAGAATTCGTTTGGTTTCTAGTCCACGTAAGGACATGCATGCATGATTGCATCAGCATCACCAAAACGAAGCAAAGAGCCACATCCACCAGAATCAAAGTCCTCTTGTGAAAAATGGCATTGATCATCATCAACCCAAAAACCTTATCCAACTCCAATGACTGTTATCACTCTCTCCCTCCCTTCCACAAACCCATTTTCCCTCTCTCCCTCCCCAAAACGCTTCAGACTCAATCCCCAATCCTCCATACAACACTCTCCCCCTCTCCAAACCCCGCCACTCCCCAAGAAAATTGGAGTTATCATCATCGGCACCGGCCTCGCCGGCCTATCTCCCGCTACCCACCTCAACTCCCACAACATTCCTTTCATCCTCCTCGAAGCTTCTGACCCTGTCGGCGACCGAGTCCGCACCGACACCGTCGACGACTTCCTCCTCGACAGTGGGGTTCCAAATCTTCATCACCGCCTACGCGAAAGCCCAGAAGCTCCTCGACTACCAATCTCTCAACCTCCAAAAGTTCTATTATGGAGCTCGAATCTTCTACAACAACCAATTCCACATCATCGCTGACCCTCTCCACCATTTCTTTGACTATGCAAAATCCCTCACCAACCCAATCAGATCCCTCAAAGACAAATTACTCACCGGTTCCTCTAGAATTCGGGTCCTCGCCAAATCCGACGAAGAAATCCTCAATGTCGATGAGGTTCCTTGTAACATCCCAATTTTTGCATATATGAGTGGATAAGTATCTCGATAATTTTTTTTTTATGTTTTTTAGTTTGAGTAATTTTATTTACTCATTTAAATTATATTATTGGTTGCGTTAACATTGCGTTACTGCAGTGTACACACGCTTGCAAGGTAATAATATTACGCTATTGCCAATATTATTATTTGTTTAGAAAAATATTTTAAATAATATGATTGGAATTAATATTTTCAGATTTTACTCTATTTAATTTTAGATATAAAAATAAATCAGTTTATAATCAATCGGATATTAATTTTGGATCATTGATTTCCTTGGTTGATCAATTCAACCATCAATCTCTACTCTAATTAAAATTTTGAAGATTTAGATTTATCCATCTTTATTTTAGATGCAAGGGCCAAAATTTATTTATTTTTATAGACTCAATTTCAATCGCTCGAATTTTACTCACAACCAAAACATAAACAAATATATGCATTTTTTTTCTTCCTCTAGCGCAGGACTACGAACGTGGACGTCCTCTCCCCTCACCTTTTTCTTTTTTTTCCTTCTTCCTCTCATTTATGTTCTTTCTTCTTCCTTCAAACACACATCTTCTTCCTCTCTCTAAAACTTCAGTTTCGTTTGGTTTGAGAAAGAAAGTAAGAGGGAAAAAAATGGAAGGAAAGAAAGTGAGAGGAGTGAAAAAGAGTAGAAAATGAGATGATTGTTTGGTAGGAGAGAAAATGAAATGTAAGAAAACTAAAATTTCTCTCCTGTTGTTTGATTGTGTAGAAAGTGAGAGGAAAGAAAAAAAAATATACATATAAAATGACAAATATCCTTGAGTAAAAATTAGATGTGATAAAAATATAGGGATAGTATGGGAAAGACATACAATTTTTGTCTTTTAGTGACTTTTCTTGCCACTTGTGGAGGGAAAGAAAACCTGGTGGGTCCCATGTGCATTTTTTGTTTTCCATTCTCTTTCATGCTTATTCCAAACGATGGAAAAGCTTCATTTTATGTGTTTTGCATTTCTGACTTTTCTTTCCTATCTGTTTATTTCATTCCAAACGGTGCGTTCAAGTTCCCCCCTTCTCTCTAGCTCAGTCGCGCGACAACCGCCATTAGAGAAGCTTCGGTCGCAGTGAGACACCCCGTTGTGCCCCATTGTATTATTAAATTAAAACCTTGATATTTATTTACTTAATAGCGCGCTTACTGTTGAACATACGTAGAAATTAAAACTTAATTAATAATTATATAACTTCTACAAATATAAAACACACCAAACTATATTACATAAATACACACATAAGTATCCTTTATTTTACACAACACTGTTTAGGGTATCCTCTCATTAGGATCCCACACAGGCACTTATTTATACAACTTGCTTATAACTACGGAAAACAAAACATCTTATGTGACTCACTGGCCCTAAACTTACTACGCTACATTATTAGGATCAGTAGGTTGTTCTTCAGCGTCAACTTCATACGGAACGTCATTCAACTCCTCAACAACCTCCGTCTCGTATGGGATTCCATCCATCTCCTCAGTAACATAGTCGTCCATCTGGTCTTCTAACGTAACAATGTAGACATACACAAAAATACAGAAATAGGGAGATAAGAAACAGTTCTATCATCATAAGTGGAAAAGATTCATAGCATATAATACAATAATAGTTACAAACATGCATCACTCACAATCTACAATCATCCATACTTTATAACATCATCCTCTACCCTCCAACTCATGCAACTAAACCTTTATGCTGACGTGGCCACTACTAATCCTGTCACACATCCCTCGTTAGGAATGTCAGTCAGTCGTCCAAGTGACACGCTCCCAACGCCGGTGCACATTCTCATCCATGGTAAGAATGCTTATGCAAAGCAATGACACTATAGCTGCATAGTACCGTCCGTGTACACCGTGATTCTCTCTCTCACTCTGTCAAGGGTGCTCATGCATAGCATTAATGACACTATAGTTGCACAACTTAACTTCTAATTTGGAACGGTCCACGAGAACTTCGGACCTCGTGTATCTCAAATACACGGTTATGAACAACAATAAAACACATGATTCTCACTGACTTCTATCAATAACAACCTAGTACCTCAAGCTTTTCCTCATTACCTTCACTTACACTCTATATACCATCACTTCTATAAAATAATAGCGAGGCACCTCTAATTCATATTCAAAACTCTCACCCAAACAAAATACCTCCGAGCAATATATATCTTTCCTTAAAATCATCTAAGCATAACATTAAACCCAGGTAGATCATGCATAACACATTAATCAACAGAATATTCAAACATCTCAATATCATATAAGGCGATTTATCACAACCAACTCATAATAGTCCAATCAAATAAATAACAAGTCAGACTCTGTCACGGCCTGGCCGTGATAGCCATCACGGCCGTGATAGACAACAAAGGCAAGTCAGATTCTATCACGGCCGTGACAGACACTGCAAATCCTCAATATTCTAAATATTCAAACGCCGTATAAAACGTCACATGCAGATGGAATACCTCAACCAGTGGATCACAAACAGTCAAAAGTAAATAAATCAGACATCCTCAAATATGAATAATTGACCAAAGGCGATAAACCTACAATTCCCAAATCGTCATTGGTATTACGGAAAAGTTTCCAATACGATTTTGGTATTGTCGATTACTCGACCACTAGTAGGGTTTAGGTCGCCCTACACCATTATTATAAATTATATGCTACTTATCGGTTCCGACGATAGAATGGTTCTTTCTCCCACCTGAGTTATCACCGGAAACACGTACACGACGATCCTCGTTATCCCACCACGAGTTAACACAACCACCTTCAACCAAACAACATAACTATAATTAATCAACTAACAACCATCTATGACACTTTAGGGTTAGGTTCGACCAAGACTTAGAAAATAGGTTTAGGATTATCTTCTTAATGCCATCTTTTGGATCCTAGTTACTAGAGTCTTACTAACATAGATTACTTATTACAAGACTAAAATTTGAAACAAAATCCTCTAACCTTTAGGGTTAGGGTTTAGGCCAAGGGCTGAATTTTAGGGTTCAAAATCCTTAAAATTTCTAATCATGATTAAGTCATAGCTTAATGGTCCTTAATCAACCAAGATCATTAATGAAAACTTTGAGCAAAACTCATCAAATCTTACCCATCTAGGGTTCGGCCCACATAGAGATTTTTGAGTAAAGATTTTCATTTTAATTAACTAGTCATGGGTTAAAGTGTGTAGGCATACATGTCATATGGAATACATGATCATACATGAAAACACATGAACAAAACTCTAACAAACCTATTCTAATAGATTCGGCCAAGGCTAGGTTTTTAGGAAAGAAATTTTTGATTACATCATGCTCTTGGATTTAGATAATATGCATGATATCAAGAATATAGAAAGTGGTTTCAACATTATGAGATTTTTCTAGAATTTATTATGACTTTTCAAAGTTCTAGGTTTTGAAACTTAAAAGTGATAAACAAATATGAAACAAACTTTGAATCAAGAAATTTATTTAAGAACATATATATGATTAAGGAAGAATATTAGGATTCACCTCTTGAAGATCAAAGACAAAGGAAATCCAAGAACTTGCTTCACAATTTGATGCTAAAAGACTTGTAACTTAAGAGTTTTTGAGAGAAAGGCAATAGGAAGAAAATGAAATGTGAAGGAGGGTATTTATAGAGATGGGTGGCGCCATCTTGGAAGGATCTAGAAAGGATGAGTTGTCTTGGTCAAAGGATTGAAATGCAAATACTTCCTAGGGACCATTTTGCAAAGATTCCAAAAGTATAAGGACTATTTTGCAAATTGCCAATAAATTGTAATGATGACTATTTGCCACATTAAATGTGGTCTTATCTTGACTATTTTGGGCTGATTTTGTCATAAGATATTTTAGGAAGACTCAAGAAGAGTTTAGAACATTATAGAAGATGGTAGAATAATGTAGAATCATGTAGAAGAATGTAGAACATTCTAGAACATTCTTGGCTCATCCAAAAATTATGAGGGCAGCCCCTTCTCCCTCATGGGCTTGCGCATGGGCCTAATATATTTGGGCTTGGATTCATTTTTGTGGGGCCCACTAAAAGATTTAAGCTTAAGTATGACATTGGAAACTTATATGGTTTCAAATGGGCTTTATGGAATTAATCCATGGACAAGAAATTTGGGCTTCATAGCCACGGTCCAATAAGAGGTTGGGAGCAAGGGTTCTGGCCCAATTCACTTAAAAAAAACTTAGAAACTAACTTAGGGACCGAAATGTAATTAATAGAAAGTTCAGGGGCTTAAGCGTAAAATTCATAAATTTTCACTTTAACCCTGTAGAACCTTCTAGAATTAAAAGTATGATTCATCCCCATGAATCATCACAAAATCCTAAGATAAACTCTTTATCTGCTCTTGGAAACTCCGAAATCTATTCGGCCGCGCACCCGATTACGTATTTCGTCCGCAAAACGTAAATTATTTTATTTTTTCTGAAATAATTCTAAAAATACAGAATTGTAGGAAATAAAATAAAAACCTTAAGTATTTCGTTCACGAATTAAAAGTAGGTCTTTTGAGCAGTATAAATATACTATCAGTGAAAATAGCGGGCCGAGATTCGCCCGTCGTTTCAACCTAAATTTTAATCGCAGCTTCCTACATTCAAGTAGGATTGAGTGATGGACTCCGTTTATTTAAAATAATTTTCTAATACTCATATAAATATATACAAATAATCGTTCGCATTTCGATTATTTTGAAACAGTGAAAATCGGGGTGTTACACGCAGCACGTCGTGGAGGAGGTGACCACGCAAACCGCCGGCTTTTGGTTCATCCTTGCTGCTGCTATGCTGCCATCTCCGCCGCGGTAAGCTCCTAGGCCACCACCCAAGGTGGTTTTCATCTTCCTTGTTAGTCTTTGAGTTCCTTTCTTCATCCCTAAAGTTTACCCTTTCTTTTTGGCTCATGGAAGCTTTAAAGACACTGTACTGCCGCCGTTCATCGCCACTGCCACCTCGTCGGAGCCGCCGTGATGCCGTCGCACCGATGGCTGGCCACCGCATCCTCTCCCCTCCACCTTGGGTGAGTGTTTTACCCCTAATCTCTTCTAGTTGTAAAAGCCCCAAATTAATTTTCAAACCCTAACACTAGCTTTTGATTTCAGTTCTCAAAATGTAAAATTAATTGGTGTTTTATGCAATTGAGGTTATGATTAAGTGTTTCTCTAAACCAATTTTAAAAGAAAAATAGAAAAAGTCAAAGAGAAAAAGAAACAAAGAAAGTATACAAAAGTGAGAAAAAGGTAAAATAGAAAGATGAAAAAGAAAAGAATGAAAAGAGAATGAAACAAGAAGAAACAAAACAAAAGAATAAAAGAAAAAGAGAGTTATAAATAAAATAAAAAGGGAAATAGCACAAATTGTGTGCTATGTGCTTGTGTATTAGCTAAGTAAGGGAATCCCCAAGAGAGTCCACATTCCTTGAAGCCAAAGTATTTTAGCCTATATACTTGATTTTATCCACCCATACCTTAGCCCCATTACAACCAAATAAAAGACCTCATGATATGTGTTGCATTGACATTTATGATGTGTGTTCTTAGCATCTTGTCAATATTAGGATTGGGGGGTGCATGATGATTGGAATTGAGAGCAAATAATACCCAAGTAAGGATGTGTGAAACACTTGATAGAGAGGTTGTAAGAGAATATTTTGTGCATTCAATGGAGCTACTTTTGTAGTATGTTTGATTGTTTTAAAGCATGAAGCATGTGATCAATTGGAATTAATGCAATGATTGTGTGATGCTTGTGCATTTTGAAAAAGTGTTAAGGAATTGAAGTTTTGCATGAGTAATGTGCGTCACAAGAGAATTGAACATGAAAATCCATCTCTCAACCCTTGTGTGAATATAATTGTTTGCTTGAGGACAAGCAAAATCTCTAAGTTTGGGGTTGTGATGAATGTGCAATTTATGTTAGTTTGGAAGTGTAATTGGGAAAGAATTTGTAAATAATCTTAGAAATCATAGGAAAAGTGATAGGAAAATACATACTTTGATATGAATAAAGTTTGGATTAGAGTTTTGATCTTTTTATGTGAAAATTATACTCAAAATATGTTGAAAATATGTAGGATTGAAGGCCGAGCGCTCAGCTCTGGAATCGGGTGCTCAGCCCGGACAGAAACAGAAGAAAACATCAAGAGCAGGAGGCTGGCCAGCACCCAGCGCAAGTCACCAATGCCAAGTGCTGGCGTGCTGGAAAAGACCTGGCGCCCAGAAGCTGCGCCCAACACTAGCAGAGACATAGAGCAGGTTTTTGTAGAGCTCAGGGGCGCCCAGCACTGGGATCAGGACGCTCAGCGCCGGGCGACGTGCAGCAACTCTATAAATTCGATTTTGGACACAGTTTGAGGGATCTTTCACTCATTTTTCACATTTTCTCACCTTGGTTCATCACTTCCTCTCCACTTCCTTGAAGATTCAAGCTTGGGAATAAGATTTGGAGCTTCCATGGAGTCTTCCACACTCTTCCACTCATGTTCTTCTCTTTTTTCCCTTTCTAATATGAATAGCTAGATCATTTAGGTTAGGCTTAGGATGATTTCAATTTGAAGCTTGATGTAATTGACTTCTATCTCTAATTTCAATTCTACTTCATTCAGTTTGGTTATTCTCTTCCATGCTTAATGCTTTTCTTGGATTGATCAACCTAGAATTGATTTTGGATTCAATTTCATAATTGGAAAATAGGTGATTGAATTGGAAATGAAGTTGATTAATATTGTGTTGTTGATTCTAGGAATAGAACTATATTGCAATACATTCTTGTGAATCCAATGCTTAATGTTTGTTCTAATCTTGCATCACCTAAGGAATTAGGGTTCTTGATTTGTAACAAAAGGATTATCACCTAAGGAATTAGGGATAAATCTAGGTTAGTGATTTGAATGTCAATTGTATGGAATGAATTGAAGTTAGGATTAAATAAGGTTACGTCAAGTGAAGACTGGATGATTCTGATGCCTAACCGCTTTTACCTATATTGAATTCATTCCTTAATTGCATTTGTTTCATTCATTGTTGTGACAACTTGTAATAAAAAATTCATAAAAATTCTTGGAACCATGACATTCATTCATTCAAATATCAATTGCCTAGGCCACGTTGTTACTTGAAACACTACCATTGTGGGCTAGCTTTTGGAACTGGCCATAGGTGTCCAGAAAAGAGCCCGAGGGTCGTGATTTTAGCTGAGGATGAGAAAATGAATGATGCAGGGGATATAGTGGCCTCACATTGACTGGATTAGTCCCAGCTTTGATGGTGAAAACCTTAATATCTTCTAAAGCTCTTTTGAAGGTACCTGAGGTGGAGGCTATGTCCATGTTGTGGGTGATGGGCCCTAACAGGGAAGGAAAAGATCAAGGTGGGAGTGAGGGAATTGCTGTTGGACAGCAGAAGCAAATCCAGCAAGTCCTACAGGAGTTTGAACAGGTGTTTGCAATACCCGAAGGGCTGCCACCTAGTAGGGAAGTGGATCACAGAATTCCCATCAAAGCTGGGACTGATCCAGTCAATGTGAGGCCCTACTGGTACCCACACTTATAGAAGAATGAGATAGAAAAGTAAGTGGCCGAGATGTTAGCTTCGGGCATCATCAGACCTAGCAATAACCCATACTCAAGCCTTGTAATTTTGGTAAAAAAGAAGGATGGGAGCTGGAGGTTCTGTGTTGACTATAGAGCCCTCAATAAGGCAACCATCCCAGATAAGTTTCCCATCCCAGTCATCGAAGAATTGCTGGATGAATTAAATGGGGCTGATTATTTTTCTAAAATTTATTTAAGGGTTGGGTATCATCAAATCAATATGTATGGGGAAGACATACCAAAGACTGCATTTAGAACTCACCAAGGCCACTATGAGTTATTGGTCATGCCTTTTGGGCTAACTAATGCCCCTACAACATTCCAGTGTGCCATGAACTCAGTTTTGAAAGAGTTCCTAAGGAAGTGGGTGTTGGTGTTCTTTGATGACATCCTAATATACAGTAGGTCATGGACTGAGCATATGGAACACTTAAAGTTGGTTTTATAGAAATTGCAGCAACAACAGTTTGTGGCCATCCGAAGGAAGTGCAGTTTTGGACATAAACAGATTGGGTACTTGGGCCATATTATTTCTCGGGAAGGAATGGCCATGGATCCACAAAAGATAGAAGCAATCATGCAGTGACCTGAACCAAAATCTATCAAAGCGTTGCGTGGGTTCTTGGGTCTAACCGGGTATTACTGGAGGTTTGTATGGAACTATGGAAAACTGGCCAAACCTATGACATATCTGTTGAAAAAGGGAAAGTTCAAGTGGGATGGGGCTAGTGCATCAGCATTTCAGCAGCTGAAAGAAGCTATCACTACTGCCCCAGTACTAGCAATGCCGAATTTCTCTCAGCCCTTTTCCATTGAATGTGATGCTTCAGGAAAAGGGTTTGGGGGCAGTACTAACACATAACAGAAGACCCATAGCATTCTTTAGTAAAGAACTGTTCGAAACGACTCTTACCAAATCAGTTTATGAAAAGGAGCTTATGGCACAGGTGCTAGCCATCCAACATTGGAGGCCATATCTTTTAGGAAGGCAATTTGTGGTGTATACTGATCAAAAGAGTTTAAGGCACTTGCTGGAGCAACGAATTACCACCCAGAACCACCATAATTGGCTTGACAAATTGCTAGGATATGAGCTTGATATCATTTACAAGGTTGGGGCATCCAACAAAGTAGCTGATGCTTTGTCCCGAAGAGAGGAAGATCTAGAGTTGACTATGGTCTCAAGGCCCTATTGGCAGGAAATTTCTGAAATTGATGAGGAGGTAAGGAAGGATGATGTGATATCCAAAGTAATTATAGAATTACAACAAGATGCAGATACTCACCCAAACTATACTTTAGAGAATTGGAGGCTTTATTACAAAGGAAGACTAGTATTATCTGCTTCCTCTGTATGATACCAAAATTACTAGAAGATTTTTATGCCTCACCTATCGGGGAACACTCAGGGATCTACAGGACGTATAGGAGGATGGTTCAATCCTTATTTTGGCCAGGAATGAAAGCTACTATCACAAATTATGTTGCAAGTTGCCATGTGTGTCAGAGGAGTAAGTATCAAGCATCATCCCCTGCAGGCTTATTACAGCCACTACCAATAACAAATGCTGTTTGGGAGGAATTGAGCATGGACTTCATTGTGGGATTACCCAAATCCAAGGGTTTTAATCCTATATTGGTGGTAATGGATAGACTAAGCAAATATGGGCATTTCATCCTGATCAAACACCCATATTCAGCACGATCCATTACTGAAATTTTTGTGAAGGAGGTAATAAGACTGCAAGGAGTACCCACCTCCATTGTTAGTGACTGAGACCCCACTTTTGTTAGTCATTTTTGGCATGAAATATTCAGGTTACAGGGCACTAATCTCAAAATGAGCACTGCCTATCATCTAGAATCTGATGGACAAACTGAGGTGCTCAACAGGACCCTAGAGACCTATCTTAGATGTTTTATCTCAGAACAACCTAAGGTTTGGGGTGACTTTCTACCCTGGGCAGAATACTGGTACAATACCAGTTTCCAAAGTGCAGCTGGATGCACCCCATTTGAAGTTGTGTATGGCAGGGGCCCTCCCTCCCTAGCAAGGTACATTTCGGGGGAGACCTTGATGGAGGCAGTTGCTCAAGACCTTATTAGTAGGGATGAAGCATTAAAATAGTTGAAACATCATCTCCATAGAGCCCAAGACCAAATGTCTAAATATGCTAATACTCACAGGAAACAAGTCCACATTCAAGTAGGGGACTGTGTGTACCTAAAAATCAAGGCCCTTAGGTAGGTTTCCATGCCTACTAAGCTGCACCCTAAGCTGTCAGCTAGGTACTATGGACCTTTTCTGGTGATCAAACAAATTGGAACTGTAGCATTTAAGCTACAACTCCTTGAACAGGCTTGTATGCATCCTGTCTTTCATGCATCTCAATTGAAAAAAATTGTAGGAACTAAGACAATTGAAACGGAATTGCCAACTGAACTTCAAGGGGAGCCTATACCTTATCAGCCAGAGAAAGTGTTAGGCTACCGAGTGGTTACTCGTACTGGGGAACAATCAAGTGTTGGTGCAATGGCTAGGGGAAACACTTGAGGACAAGGTTGCTTTTGGAGAAGGTGGCATTGTTAGGACAACATACCCATCTATTGAAGGTCCCAGACCCATACGGGTTTACTACAGAAAGAGACTAAGGGGGATCAATGGGGGAAAGGCCTAGCTGGCCTTAGCTGTCACTTAGCTGGCCTTATCTATCACAACAGTTATCAGTTAGGATAACTGCCAGTTGAGTCAGCAAGTTAGTTAGATGCACCCAAGGCTATAAATAGGTATCCTATAGTGAGAATAAGCAGCTTTTGATCATTTGCTTAGTTGCTCGACTGAGAATTGCTCAGTGAAAAGGGGAGTGCCCCTTGTGTAGTGATATTGTAGTGTTCCGGTGTAGTCCAATAATCATATACAGAGAGGAATATTGATTCCTATTCAGTTCTTTCTTCACTGTTCTAGCCTTTCTAGTGATTATACTGCTGTAACTTGTGTGGATTACTAACACTCTCACAAAGTATCTCAATGATATAGGTGTCATTCATCGTCTTATTTTCCCACACACTCACCACCAAAATGGTGTGGTTGAGCGTAAACATAGACACACTGTAGAATTGGGCTTAACCTTACTTAGTCATGCATCCCTACCGCTCCAGTTTTGGGATCATGCCTTCTTGACAGTCGTTTATCTCATTAATCGGCTACCAACTGCTTCTCTTCAGTTTGCAGTACCCTACACTACTCTATTCAAACAATATCCTGATTATAAGTTCTTAAAAGTTTTCGGATGTGCTTGTTTCCTTTTGCTGCTTCCTTACAATGCACATAAGCTTGATTTTAGGTCTCATGAATGCATCTTTTTAGGATACTCAACTTCACATAAGGGATACAAATGCTTGTCTCCAAATGGAAAATTATACATTTCCAAAGATGTTGTTTTTAATGAATCACGTTTTCCCTATCAAGAACTCTTTCCTCCTAAATCTACACCATCATCTTACTCTGTTACTTCCGTTCCTACAACAATCCCTCTTGTCTCTAATGTCCCTACTTCCTCTTATTCATCAAGTCCTCAAGCTCCTTCTCTTGTTATGTCTAACCCCAATCATAACCAACTTTCTACCTCACAAATTCCTTCCTCCCCCTCGAGTCAAACTCTCAGTCCAACACCTGTTCCTTCTCCCATTCCTGTACAATGTCCACAAGATAACTCATCTTCCTCCTCTTCAACTCAGCCAGCCAATCCTTCTAATGTTCATCACATGCAAACTCAGTCCAAAAATGGTATTTTAAAACCTAGACTTCATCCCACCTTACTTTTGACTCATGTAGAACCTAAGAGTGTAAAACAGGCCCTAAAGGACTCCAAATGGCTTGCTGCAATGAAAGAAGCATATGCATCCCTTATGAAAAACAATACCCGGTCCCTTGTTCCTTTGCCTCCTAATCGAGAACCCATAGGCTGCAAATGAGTTTTTCGAGTTAAGGAGAATGCAGATGGTTCTCTCAATAAATACAAGGCGAGACTTGTTGCTAAGGGGTTTCATCAAATGCATGGATTTGCTATCTAAAACTAACATGGTGGAAGCCAATGCTATATCATCTCCTATGGCCTCAAGCTTCAAGTTATCAAAAGTGGGCAGTGATGTACTCCCTGACTCCACTCTATACAGGTCTGTGGTTGGGGCACTACAATATGCCACAATCACAAGACCCGAACTCAGCTATTCAATTACCAAGGTGTGCCAATTCGTGGCAGCACCTCTAGAATCGCATTGGGTTGCTGTAAAACGCATCCTAAGATACATCAAAGGCACCATTCATCAAGGACTCAAGCTGTCCCCTGCTGTTCCTAATCGACCACTCAGCCTCCAAGCCCTTTGTGATGCAGATTGGGCTTATGATCCTGATGATATAGGAAGTCCACATTAGGGGCATCCATCTTCCTTGGCCCAAATTTGATATCTTGGTGGTCTCGCAAGCAACATGTACTTGCTAGATCAAGCACCGAAGCTGAGTATTGCAGCTTGGCACAAACTAAATCAGCTATCCTTTGGATACAGACCCCTGTAACAGCTCAAGGCAGTGTTCCCGCTCCCTATATAAACTACTCAGGGTCACTCTTGTATCACAAGAATCATAATCAATACATTTATGAATTTTTTTTCTCTTAGCTTTCTCTTAATTCTAATGTTCTGTGATACCTAATATTTTCCATTGACATAAGATGCCATATTTTCCATCAAGTTTAATTAGAAGATCTTCACATAAACATTCAAAGAGTAATGAATATATATCTTTCTGACAGAATTAGAAAACAAAAATAGTGACAATTCAAAAATAATTAATAATGCATACATTTTAATAAATAATAAGACCATTCAAAAACCATCAAGAAAATTAATTAGTATGAAGTGAACATGATGATCATAAGTGCTCAACATACCGCCCCGCCTTTCCATGACACGTGTTGGATTTTCCCTTGATTGTAGAACCTCCACTGTATCAATTGTTCCGTTTGGAAGAATCACATGCAAAACTCTTTCTTCTACTGTTGGAACCAAACCACTTGTCAACCTTTCAATATAATCAACCTCCAAAGCAGTCAAATTGTCTAAAACAATCCGAATTTGAACCTAAAACTGCTGCAATTGAACCCAAACACGGTCAGCTAGCAGCACTCCCCCCGCTTGGGTTCAGACCAAGGTGTTACTTTTACTATTAGAAAAAGTATCCTATTGAAGTTTCCTCCTAAGAAAACAATATTTGCATATATCCAAATATACACTTCTATAACATATTCCAAATGTTCCAACCTATCATTGTCGTCATATCAAATACAGATTAAACATTGTGAACAGAGGCAACTTGAAGCATTTTGATAGCTAATAAATACAGGACGCCAACACAACCTTGGTACCAAATTGTTGGAGTTATTGCCCCTAGCACAACCTTTTCTTATTCATTTTCGGGAATTTTATTTCATAACATCTAATTTGTCTTTTGACAATTAAAGCAGGGTTTCAGCTCATGTTGTCATGGCTAATTGGGGAGTTATTAACCCATACACTGCAAGATGATACGACATAGCCATTCCAGTGAAACCAATCCCATTATATACCCATGCAATTGAGTTCTTTGCATGTATATCCCAAGGGATTTGGATCGTTATATAGAGATGGGTAGATGAATATTTTGGCTGTTGTTATTTGGAGAATCAAAAATATGAAACTTTTCAATAGAAACTTTTCAAAAATAGGAACAATCTAAGGCTGTACAGATTCCATAGCATTGTAAGTTAGGCATCAAAAGGTAACTTATTGGTTTATGTTCAAAAGAAAGTATAAATTAACTTAATGCACATTATTTAGAACAAGCTAAAGGAGATAATCTGATATATAATTGAACTATTATAAGCTAAAGTCAAAGGTTACTTGTTCTTTTAAAGAAGAACAAACAAAGTGAGGAGGAATGAAACTTTATTGACAAAAATTGAGGAATGCTAAAAAACTGAAGCTTGAAACCTAGCTCTTCCTCCAAAAAAGCTGAAAGTATTAGTAACATACATTTTTAAGTATTAGAAAAGCAAACAAAGAACAAAAGATAAGATGACGTAATATGCTAAAACCAAACTAGTTCCCCCTAGAGTACTACAGCTACAACTATTTTACCTATAGAGAGGGAACAACTTGATGTGCAGTGTCTTGAATCCATTAGCACTTTAATTGAGGGCAACAATTATTATATAGTGAAGAGCTCTATCACATCACATGCAACGAAATATGTAAAATATGTACATAAAGCTACCATTTTTCTCAGACAAGAAAGTAATTAAAGATCTAAAAACAACTCTAGCCAGTGGTTTTGTTTTCGGAACATCATCTCCGTAGCAAGGTTGTTATGGGATATGAAACTACCACCTATAGCCATCATAGTACTTAGTAGCCTTGGGACAATAGTTTTATAATCTTCAGGAAAAACAATCATACACCTGCAAGTAACAGCTAAAATGAAGTGCTTCTAATATACTACTCAAACATGCAAATTTAGTTAGTATACTTTATGCTTGCTGATTTTTCCAGTAGGCTGACTTGGAAAATGAAAATCCATTTTAGCATCAAGGTTTTAGTACAGCTTTATTAGTAATAAAAAAACTTTGCATGAAAAAAAACCTTTAAAATTAACATGGAACCGTAGACGTTCTAAAACAAATGACTGTTTCATGTGCAATGTAAATTACATCCATTTCATGATTCAATGCTTCTACACCAATTCACACCAATCCCTTCCACACACCACCACCCCATCCACCCCATCACCAAAACCCATCACAGAATCCACATCTTCTCTTAAAAATGCTTAACAATTATATTAATTTCTGAAATTATTTTCTCCAATTGTGCACAACTTTTGTCATAGCAGTGAGCATCAAGCTCTGCTTTTAATACTGATAATGCCAAGAAGAGGAAAATGATTGAAAAGATGCTTTTTGATGGTAGAGCCATTTGGTTAAAAGTGAAACTGATAAGGAATTCAATTACTGGAAAGTGAGGATTCAATGAATACTCCAAGAACATATATGCTATATATAATAATAGAAATTTATCTACACTAAAAAACTCATGTTTAAAGCAGAATATTAGTCTAGAAGCCACACAACACTAATGTGATTTGAAGCCATTCAATGTTCGAATCTTAGTCTAGAAGTGCAAAATGTTGACTTCATTTTTGTGTTGCTTTAAGACTATATCAACCTAAACACAAAACACATCATCACGGGTAATCAAGCTTGTAGAAAAAGAGACTTACCCACTCCCTAACTTCTTTGGTGTAATCAAGCCAAATATGCCATATATGTTGCATGGACAACATATTCCTGCATGGGAGAAAAAAGGCAACAAAAGTAACACCATTAGTAAACCAAATAAATAAACATCAATTAATAACAAATGGCAAAACTAAGTTAGGAGAACATTGCCGTACCTATTTTGACCAATAAACCGTACACTTTTCCCAAACAAATGTCTCATTGTGTATAAACCTAGAAGGGTCAAATGAGGACTTTATATCTTTTGTTCTTAATGGTAAACAAAACATTATGTAACATCTGATCGTTACATAAAATAAAGAAAATGCCATTTTAGAAACTTCTATATAAAATCATACCAGAAACAAAGCCTGTAACAAACCAAAGCTAATAAAAACATGTCAAAAGCACCATTGAACAGAAAGTTTAGAACATGAATGCTTATGTCATGTAACCTTAAGACAAATGACATTTCTAACCCACCTTCCAGATGCCACTGTATCCCTTAAGCTTCAATTCCTCTGCCAAGTCGTGAAATCTATCAACCTCCTGGAAGTGATAATATGGAATCAAATTAGAATATTCTTTCTAATTCTGCGGTCAATCAGAAAGTCCAGGTGCCCATAATTAAGACTAAACGATGACATAATCAGAACATAAGGCTTGAGAAAATTTTTAAATATCCAAAGATATGTCTTATTGAGATGTCAATGCAACTTAAAATCTAGTTTGGAAACAAATGCTAAGAGTATTTCAGAAACTGAGGTAGAATATGTTATTAGATGTAAAGGTCCAAGCATGCCATCAATAATTATAAGCGGAGAATCACTCTCACATTGTATTCTAATAAAATGTGATTGCCAAGTACAACATCTATTCTTTGGTTCATATCATGATTAAAAACATGTTAAATGAACATATTTGAGCATTCTATCAAAAAGAAGAAAAAGGAAATGAATATATTTGAGCAAGGAGTAAGCATTGTGGTGTAATATGTAAAAGATTGATAACCTAAAAACACATGATATCGACAGACCACAATCCAAGCTCAAAAATTATACTTCTCTTTCTCCGCTGCCAGTCTAATATGTAACGAGGTATGTGAAAGTAAAGCTTCCTCTGGTGGTCCAAAGAAAGGTAATCACTAATCAGACAATATATTATATGAAAGAACTTTAAACCGTTCTGTTGAGAAAGAAAAACAAAATTAACACACAAATCAGTCTGATGATTTAGAATTCCTAAACAATCAATTATGATCAACGAAGTGGGAGTTTAAAATTTGATAAATAACAAATATTAAGCCTATCCTCCTCTCACTACCAAAATCATCAAACATTACAATATTTTCATTTATGTAGTATCAACCAAGGTTTGGCTATTGTAACATCCCTGACTGCTCTATGGATTGACGACTGTCCCCACAGACCAACACGGGTCTTTTCAGCGTGCTTTGTCCTCACTCACACGCTTCCTGGGAAAACTTCCCAGGAGGTCACCCATCCCAGAATTGCTCCAAGTCAAGCACGCTTAACTATGGAGTTCTTAGGTGATGGGCTCTCGAAAAGAAGATTCATCTTGTTAGTATAGGTAGTACCAATCAATTCATATAAACCTTCCTCAACTGTATAGTCACATACCTACACAGTCTCAGGACCCCTCTCATTCGGGTGTGTAATCGGTTCATTCATGTGTCCCTCCGCCTAGAAGCCTGCCAGGAGCCGCTCCTTGTCCGTGCCTTCTTGCACCGGCGATCACTCCCCGCCCTCGTCGGCACCCGGGTGTTACTTGCCCACCAGCTTCCGCTTTGGTTCGTCCCCAAACCACACCGTACTGGGAGAGGTGCCGCTCTGATACCATTTATAACATCCCTGGCTGCTTTATGGATTGACGACTGTTCCCACAAACCAACACGGGTCTTTTTGGCGTGCTTTGTCCTCACTCACACGCTTCCTGGGAAAACTTCCCAGGAGGTCACCCATCCCAGAATTGCTCCCAGTCAAGCACGCTTAACTATGGAGTTCTTAAGTGATGGGCTCTCGAAAAGAAGATGCATCTTGTTAGTATAGGTAGTACCAATCATTTCATATAAGCCTTCCTCAACTGTATAGTCACATACCTACACCGTCTCAGGATCCCTCTCATTCGGGTGTGTAATCGGTTCATTCATGTGTCCCTCCACCTAGAAGCCTGCCAGGAGCCGCTCCTTGTCCGTGCCTTCTTGCACCGGCGATCACACCCCGCCCTCGTCGGCACCCGGGTGTTACAGCTATGGTTGCTAATATTTATCAACCAAAGAAGAAACTGCAAGCGTAATTTAAATTAGTAGATGGGCCATCTTTATCATTCATCAGCGTTGTCTTGAAGACAAGACTATTACTATTTCTACTATTATTAACAAAACCTGCTGATAACCAAGAAGAAAATAACATTGGCATGCTCTTGGAACAAAATTAGGCAAGAAGATGCATATGGTGCATGTCTTATCACCACATGAGGTGTTAGTGTCTTGAGAATGAATGAAAGTGCTACACTTATTTGATTAACTCCATGATTGTGTACTCATATCTCTAACCTACTATTTACTACTAAAATTTGGGATGTGGATTTTGATCCACTTGACATGCAACGACTGTGAAAATATTACTTTAGCAGCAATAGCTGCACAACCAATGTTACAATAGGTATCCAATGAGTGTGTAGTTCAGCTGGCACAGGCTAAATTTTTCAACTGTGATGATGTTGATCATACAAGTTTCACACTTCACTAGACTGCTTTTTTTTCTCTCTCTCTCTACCTAAGTGGTTTGTCTGTCCTGTATATGTAACTAAAAATATTATACTTGGCACATAAAAGAGGGGGGAAAAAAGATTTTGTTCTTGCCTATACTTGAGGTGGGTGATTCAAGACTACTAAGTGATATAGGAGAGTTGGATTTGGATCCTCTCGGGTCGAGGTAGAGGTGTAATAGTGCTTGGGTTTAGGGGTGTAATTCATCGGCTCGTTGTAAATTGTCGGCTCGTTGCTGAGTATACTCCTGGTGACGCAGCTTCATCATATCAATGGGCTTTTTCATGTCAGATTGCACTTTTTTGAGGCAGGTATTCTCAGCCATAGTGGTCAATGAAAGCACCAAATGTAAGGGGTAGTATGCAAGAACTCAACAAGTACTGAATATTCGCTTATATTGATAGGGATAAAACAGTAAACAAATAAGCATAACTATGCAGACTACTGCTGCCAAGTACAAATAGAAAATAGGTAATATAGAAATCCTAGGACATAATGAAGAATTTCAGAGGAAGGAGTCAGAATAATAGAGTACAGCTAAGTGTAGCTTGAGTGTTGTCCTGCATAACAAAAATGTGTTGATTAAGCAGATTAGATTATGACAATTAGATTAACTGTCCAACTGTAACAACTGTAATCTAGCAAGACTATGTAGACTATACAAGTCTGATTGTAACACACTGTTCATTATGAAATGAAAATCTCAACCTACGAATTCTAGTTCTCTCTCTTTTTCTCTCTTACACTATTCTATTAGAGAAGAAAGCCATAGAGGGAGAGGTACAGAGTCAACCATTCTACACCCTGTTCACGTCACTATTCTTCTCTCTTATATCACGAAATCAGCATATTTTCGGTTAGGTACTTTTATTATATTCCCACTTCTTGCTTCCTGGATCATGCTCCAAGTGTCCCTCCTTTCTAACAAACTCTGATGGCCCATATGAAATGTTGTGGTGTCATTTAGATTCATAACAGTGCTTCAGGTTGTTCACAGAGATGTAAAGCCAAGCACTTGGTGATTTTGGCCTTGCAAAGATTTGAGAACATGGAATCAATCCACAGACAACACATGTTGTAGGAACACTAGAGTACATGGCCCCTGAGCTCACAAAGAATGGGAAAGCAACAAGAAGCTCAGATGTATGGGATACTCATTCACAGCGAAACTTCTACCCTTCAAATTCTACGATGACCTCATCAAAATATTATATTCACACAAGCTTTGAAGTGGTGATGTATGCTATTAAGGTCACAAGGTTGACTTTATAGATTTTGTTGTAAATAGGAAAGCTTATTAAAGAACCACTTTGAGTGAGCTAAAGATATTTCCAACCTTATTATCAAGGAAAGCAACCAAGATTCAAAATGAACCAGAATGTTCAAAGACACAATGTGTAACATCCTAAAATTTTAATATAGTCTTTTTAATTAAAAGATTAAGATATCATGAGATTTAGTGGAATGAATTGATAGTATAAAATTTTATTGGAATGATTTAATAATTATAAAATAATAAATAAAAAAAGGTGGTGATTTGGCTAAAGCCAAATCAGTGTTGCACCGCAACACATAAGGAGGAATTCGTTTGAATTCCTAGAAGATAGGGTGGCGGGTCCCACCTATATTTAAAATGAATTAAAGGAGACTGAAGCAAATCTTCAATCATATACCATAATGTATGCAAGATTTATTTGTTTTAGAAATATAGAAAGATATTGGTTTTAGTAGATAGAAGGTCATCAATCAGTTACCATAATGTACGCAAGATTTATTTGTTTTAGAAATATAGAAAGATATTGGTTTTAGTAGATAGAAGGTCATCTCTGTAACGTTTTTAAACAGCAAAAATCATTAAGGTGCGCACACTGCCTTGTGAAATTGCTCTCCGTACAGATCCAAAAATATTAGTGGAGAGAAGAAGAATTATTTTTAGAACGCCAGCTTGTCTTAAGTTTTTCTTTAGAGCTTTTTGGAGGTTTACGAGAAGTAAGTAAACACCTATTTTCTTAAACTTTCATGGTATAGAATTTTAAATGGTTTGATTATGAAATTAAGAGTAATTATTTGGAGGTTTTGTCTTCAAAATAAAATTGATTAAATTGACTTTTTGATATGAAACACATTCTTGGTATTTGTATTGGTTGATTGATATGCTTGTTGATGTATATTATTCCTTGTGTTTATGATTTCTATATTGTACTCGTTTACGTGATAACATGATATTTGTCCAATAGATATTTATGAGTTTATTATATGATGAGGTGGAATTGTAGTGGTTATATGCTTTGAAAAGTTTGTTAATTGTGATTGATGGTTTTATGCTTCGGAATATGGATGAATGAGTATATGCTTGATGTGTGGAATTTGTTGATATGCCGCCTACGAATGGGGCATTGGCTTGTAACATCGCCATTTAATGAGATGTCGAAAAATAAGATATGGGGCAAGGAATCCATTTTAAGAACGAGGCTCTCGGGTCACCGTTAATGGGAGGCAAGGAACCAATTTAATTACGAGGTTCTCGGGTCACCATAGGGGCAAGGAGTCAATTCTAAAATGGGATTCGCGAGTCACCATGGGGGCAAGGAACCAATTCTAGAACGAGGTTCTCGGGTCACTATAAAGTGGGTGGCAAGGAATCAATTCTAGAACGAGGTTCCCGAGTCACCGCAGACAAGGGGCAAGGAACCGATTTAATGAGGTTCTCGAGTCACCGAATTGGGCAAGAAACCAACACAGAGTGGGGTTTCCAAGCTACTTGAGGATTGTGTTATTGTGTGATGTGTGATTACTTTGTTTAATTAATATATGATATTTGATTATGTTGTCGTTATATGATTGTTGTAAGTAAATGTATTTTTTTTTTAATGAACATTATTTTGGAAAATTAGCGGGTACCATGGTTGTTTTTCTGGTTACCACGCCGGCTGAAAGTAACATCTTTTCGAAAACCTTTTAGAACTGTGTTTACTTACTGTGATTAAAAATCTCATTGGTGGCGTTGTCTTTCAGAGTTTGCATGTGATGAGATGGATGATACAATGGTTGAGAGAGTCTTGAAGATATTAGTTATAGTTTATTTATTTGTTCTTTTGGGTTTATTAGACGTCCATGTTTTGAGACAAACAATTGTAATAGAATTATGTGGATTTTATTAAAAAAAAATTGAGGCTTTATTTTATTTGGATATAATGTTTTATTTAGCACTAATACTTTATTCATTTATTTTGAATATACGAGATACTTTCACAAGTGATTTTTGTGAAAAATTTTATGATTAGATTATTTAATTTAAATATTTTTAAAGGCTTCACTAGAAAATTAATTGGGTTACTAATGTAACGAAGGGAGTTACATTTATGGTATCAGAGAAGTTCGATTCTAAATCGGAATGTGGTAATGGTGCTTTTTCTAAAATTAAAACATGGGCGCATAGGGTTAATGTTAGAGTTATAAAAACTGCATGCTATTCTTTTAGATGTTGGGCCTGGCCGACCTAATATTTGATTGGTGGTGTATGTATTTATGACGACTAACATGTAAGGGTATGGGTTTTGTTAGTGAGAAAAAAAATCTTTTTAAATTTTGTTGTGTGTGAGAAACTTTGGAGTTGACTGATGCATTGATTGCTTCTTTTTCGTGTGTTGTTTACCTTCACTCCCTGTTTAATTTGTTCTTTGGTGTACAAGATTTGTTTTATGCTTATTATTTTGATTAATTATTGATTGTGGTTGAACCTACCTGAGATTGTTGTGCTAAAAAATTTTGATGATTATAATTCATGTTTCTGTAATGTATGTAAATCAATTTATTTTCTAGTTGTATGTTTATTTAATTTTTTTTTTCTTTTTATGAGTATTTAGAAATTGAAATTTCGAGGACGAAATTTCTTGAAGGGAAGGAGAAATGTAACATCCTAAAATTTTAATAGTCTTTTTAATTAAAAGATTAAGATATCATGAGATTTAGTGGAATGAATTGATAGTATAAAATTTTATTGGAATGATTTAATAATTATAAAATAATAAATAAAAAAAGGTGGCGATTTGGCTTTAGCCAAATCAGAGTTGCACTGCAACACATAAGGAGGAATTCGTTTGAATTCCTAGAAGATAGGGTGGTGGGTCCCACCTATATTTAAAATGAATTAAAGGAGACTGAAGCAAATCTTCAATCAGTTACCATAATGTACGCAAGATTTATTTGTTTTAGAAATATAGAAAGATATTGGTTTTAGTAGACAGAAGGTCATCAATCAGTTACCATAATGTACGCAAGATTTATTTGTTTTAGAAATATATAAAGATATTGGTTTTAGTAGATAGAAGGTCATATCTGTAACGTTTTTAAACAGCAAAAATCATTAAGGAGCGCACACTGCCTTGTGAAATTGCTCTCCTTACAGATCCAAAAATATTAGTGGAGAGAAGAAGAATTATTTTTAGAACGCCGGCTTGTCTTAAGTTTTTCTTTAGAGCTTTTTGGAGGTTTACGAGAAGTAAGTAAATACCTATTTTCTTAAACTTTCATGGTATAGAATTTTAAATGGTTTTATTATGAAATTAAGAGTAATTATTTGGGGGTTTTGTCTTCAAAATAAAATTGATTAAATTGACTTTTTGATATGAAACACATTCTTGGTATTTGTATTGGTTGATTGATATGCTTGTTGATGTATATTATTCCTTGTGTTTATGATTTCTATATTGTACTCGTTTACGTGATAACATGATATTTGTCCAATAGATATTTATGAGTTGATTATATGATGAGGTGGAATTGTAGTGGTTATATGCTTTGAAAAGTTTGTCAATTCTGATTGATGGTTTTATGCTTCGGAATATGGATGAATGAGTATATGCTTGATGTGTGGAATTTGTTGATATGCCGCCTAAGAATGGGGCATTGGCTTGTAACATCGCCATTTAATGGGATGTCGAAAAATAAGATATGGGGCAAGGAATCCATTTTAAGAACGAGGCTCTCGGGTCACCGTTAATGGGAGGCAAGGAACCAATTTAATTACGAGGTTCTCGGGTCACCATAGGGGCAAGGAGTCAATTCTAAAATGGGATTCGCGAGTCACCATGGGGGCAAGGAACCAATTCTAGAACGAGGTTCTCGGGTCACCATAAAGTGGGTGGCAAGGAATCAATTCTAGAACGAGGTTCCTGAGTCACCGCAGACAAGGGGCAAGGAACCAATTTAATGAGGTTCTCGAGTCACCGAATTGGGCAAGAAACCAACACAGAGTGGGGTTTCCGAGCTACTTGAGGATTGTGTTATTGTGTGATGTGTGATTACTTTGTTTAATTAATATATGATATTTGATTATGTTGTCGTTACATGATTGTTGTGAGTAAATGTATTTTTTTTAATAAACATTATTTTGGAAAATTAGTGGGTACCATGGTTGTTTTTCCAGTTACCGCGCCGGCTGAAAGTAACATCTTTTTGAAAACCTTTTAGAACTGTGTTTACTTACTGTGATTAAAAATCTCATTAGTGGCGTTGTTTTTCAGAGTTTGCAGGTGATGAGATGGATGATACAATGGTTGAGAGAGTCTTGAAGATATTAGTTATAGTTTATTTATTTATTCTTTTGGGTTTATTAGACGTCCGTGTTTTGAGACTTTAGAGTTTGCAGGTTATGTGGATTTTATTAATTATATTTTTTTTGAGGCTTTATTTTATTTGGATATAATGTTTTATTTAACACTAATACTTTATTCATTTATTTTGAATATACGAGATACTTTCACAAGTGATTTTTGTGAAAAATTTTATGATTAGATTATTTAATGTAAATATTTTTAAAGGCTTCACTAGAAAATTAATTTGGGTTACTAATGTAACGAAGGCCGTTACACAATGTGCTTTAATTCTGCACATGAATAAAATCAAAGCTTACTTGAGGGAGAAAAGATGATTTTTGGTTAACTACAGCAAATGGTCATCATATTGAACATCTATTCACCCTACTTCTATGATATAAACCACTAGATAAGCATTAAAATAGGAAGAAATGAAAAAACATTAATCTCATAAAATTTAAAATCACATGCCTATTTCATTTGAAATAAAATGATATTCTGACACACAGTAGTTCCAGCAATGGCTTGACATAGTCATGCATTCACATGGCTTGATGTAGAATTAGTTGCTCATGTATTCTGAATTTCTCTTTGAGCCTCTTGATCTGCAAAACCACAAAAAAGTTGGACATTTAGAGAAGAACAGAAAGTTGCAATCTCTGAAAATTGCTCATTAGAAAAACCATGTCATGTGAATTATGAAATACCCTTTTCAGTTCAATTTTTGTATCTCTCTTCTGCTGCCCCAACGAGTGCTGCAGATTGGTTATGTCAAAAACATTATCCAGATCATCCTCAAAAGCAGATTCTAGGTCTTCACGAAGAAGTGCAGGCAACTTGTCCACAATGGGCATCAAAGGGAAACAGTTGAACTGCAAAATAGTAGGTATAAGCAGTGCATAAAGGATAGATAAAAAATAGGATGCAAATTCTAAATTATTGATATAACAACAATCCCAAATTAATGCATTGACAATGTTTTGTGTTTTGAGTCTTGACATACTATCTTGTAAATTGTGGTTGCAGCCAACTTGAACCGCAAACATAAAATTATAAAGAAGATAAGAAAAATACAAACATGCAAGGCATAAAAATCAAACCTTTGTTTCTAAGCTCACTCTAGCATCACTCTCCAAAAAAAACCTTATCCTACTCCAATGACTGTTATCACTCTCTCCCTCCCTTCCACAAACCCCATCTCCCTCTCTCCCTTCCCAAAATGCTTCAGACTCAAATCTTAATCATCCTTACAAGTCTCTTCCCCCTCTCTCCAAGCCCCACCACTTCCCAAGAAAACTGGAGTAATCATCATCGGCGCCGGTCTCGCTGGCCTAGCCGCTGCCACCCACCTCAATTCCCACAACATTCACTTCATCCTCCTCGAAGCATCTGATGCCGTCGGCGGTCGCGTCCGCACCGACACCATCGACAGCTTCCTCCTCGACCGCGGCTTCCAAATCTTCATCACCGCCTACCCGAAAGCCTAGAAGCTCCTAGACTACCAATCCCACAACCTCCAGAAATTCTATTCCGGAGCTCGAATCTTCTACAACAACCAATTCCACACCATCGTAGACCCTCTCCGCCATTTCTTTGACTCTGTAAAATCCCTCACCAACCCAATCGGATCCCTCAAAGACAAATTGCTCATCGGATCCTCAAGAATTAGGGTCCTCAACAAATCCGATGAAGAAATCCTCAATGTTGATGAGGTTCCCACCATTGAGTTGCTCAAGAAGCTAGGGTTTTCCGATTCCATCATCGTGATATTCTTCAGGCCGTTCTTCGGCTGAATCTTCTTCGACACGGAGCTCGAAACGACGTCGCAGCTGTTCGATTTCGTCTTCAAGTGCCTTGCACTTGGAGACAACATGCTTCCGGCGAATGGCATATCGACGATTCCGGAACAGCTGACGGCGAGGTTGCCTTCTGGTTCTGTTCTGCTGAACTCGAAGGTCGTTTCCATCGATCTCGACCGCTCGAAATCGTTTACGAGGAGTGTGAGGTTGCAGAATGGTGACGTTTTAAGCATTCATCTGGGAGTGATCGTCGCGGTTGAAGAACCGGTGGCGGTTCAGTTATTAGTGGGAAGGATAAGTCCGGTTGAGAGAAAACCGGTCTGAAGCACAGTTTGTCTGTACCGGTGTAGTTGTCGCACGGGCTTCTATTAGATAATTATTTTCCTAATATTTATAACTAATTTTAACATAACAACAATCATTGTGATAAATTTTTAAATATAAACTAATACTATAATGTACAACAAATTCATACATTATATTAAATAGTTAATGAATAACAGGCTCCATGACAAATTTTACATGATAAAAATTTTAGTAAGACCAATATAAAAAATAAAATAAAAGTATAGGACCAATTTACCTATTTTGTCTATTAAAAAATAAAAAAGAGAAACAATGTTAATATCGATTTGTGAAAATATTATTGAATGTCAACATAAAAATCCTTTACATGACAATCTAATATAAAAATTAAAGTCTATTAGCAGTAAGCTGAAAATTAACTGAGTGAATTCATTTGTCATTTATTAATTTTTTTGAATTTTTTTTCCAAATAACAATAATTTACCTAGTGCAATAATAATTTTTAAATGCAAATAACTAATGCAAAATTACAGTTACACTTTTGAAGAATTTATCATATTTAATTTACCATTATATTCGCCGATATTTAAGGAACACATAAAGTGACACCGAAACTTTTTAACAATCAAACTTTCATAAAAGAGTTTAAACCATAAAAGCACAAGTACTGCATCCTCCATTGTTATACACAACTTAAAAAAAAAAACTTGCATCATCAGCTCAAAATGTACACCGGTTAACTTTGTGGGTGTACTAATCAATCAATTTCATAATTTCCATATGCTTTTGAGGTATCGAAATCTGGAAGAGGCAAAGAGCCATATGTGGTATCTACAAGCTTGCATTTGAAGAGACAATATTAAAATATCATCACGCTGACAAACTTGCAAATTCATTACATAATAGCATACTCATTAAATAGTAAACAAAGTTTATTTAAAAATAACATACTCATTTTCACAGTTACATCAAGCATATTATAATAAATTACACAATTTCTTTTCCTGTCATTTATTTTAACTCCTGGAAGCAATTGTAATACTTTACACCTGAATGCCGCCCCCACCCCCATCCCCACCCCTCACCATTGTATTATGTGTCCAGCGATAGTCAATTGAGAATGTATACTAACTTAAGCAAAAAGATAAGAAGAACGACAACATGTTTTTTTTCCTCAAAAAGTCAAATTGATGTGTGAAAAGGATGAACTCATTAAGAAATTCAATTAAGCTCAATAAATGACAAATTTCTAGTGATCATATTCTAGAGAGTAGTTTTATGATATCTCATAGCAGATTTAGTTTATTATTTATTACTTAATCATATAAAATAAACACCAAACCATGCACAACACAAAAATTCAACAGTAAGCAAGACTTCCCCTATGCAGATGGTTATATCAAACATTTGTACAACTGACCAAAACTACTACCCAAAGTTAATCTTAAGTAAAGTATATCAACCTCGGTAAGTTCGGGTTATGTTCCATTGGGAAAATGGACTTAAGTCACATTCTTTTATTCTTGAACAAAGTCACTGAAAGAGGTAATGTCAATACATGCAAATTAATGAATTCTCCTTCTGACACATTTTCCCAAAAGCAATGAAAAACCAACTCACCAATTAAAATGAATTAGATATCCACGGCAGTGAATTAGAGTCACAGAGAAACATACAAACACAAGAAACCCAATGTACCTAAAATGGAGTCATGCAAAAGAACCTATTCAAAATTCATTGTATTTAATATTTAAAGAATTCAAGAATATATTTAAAAGCATATGTTTAATATTTTTGAAACTTCATGTCTAAGAGGAGGGGGAGTTAATACATCACAAATATTAGATCACATAAAATGAATTTATAGTACACAACATGATCATTTCTCTGTAACCATTCATAAATGAAAAAGGGCATCTCAAAAGGTTAATCACACACAAAGAAAACTAAACATACTCATTACATAAAACACATGGGGTATCACCCAAAATGTGATAATGTTACCTAGAAAGAGAGCAAAACCTATACTTTTATCTAGTCTCCCTCACGATAGCCATCAAACTCTGTATAACTTAGACAAACAAAAAAAAAAAGCTATAATAAACTTAAAAGTATTATACAGGTGCCTATATTCTACAAAATCCAGGAAAGTTGTTAACTTTAAATGAATATTTGATAGTTGATTAGAGTTCATTTCACTAACATATAAAACTCAATAAAAAAGGATGATTTATATAATAAAATGGAGAATAAGGCTTACCAAAAGCAGCTCTATTTCCGAACTCAATCACCATGAGCAGATGCAGCAAACATACTCACGTGCTTGTTGATTGATTTACGTCTAATTGCTTTATAAATATTAGGGTATCACGCACAGGCGCACAGCCAGATATGATAAAATAATCAACCAAACCATCAGACCATATGTGACACCCTAAACTCGGGTCGTCACATGGTTACCCGTTTGCGGAAATAAAACTTAATTTGCTGGTTACTTTCGGAAAATAATGTTTTCTCAACATTCATCTTTTCAAAATATGGTGATAATTTTTTTTTTCTTTTAACCTCATAACAACAACAACGTAATCAAATTACACTTAAATTCACAATGTATATAAGTCATACAACTATACTGCCTCATATGTTTTCATACCTAACTCATTTTCAGTTTTATCCTCAAAACATAATAGGACCTAAGCTGGTCGTAACTAACAGACACTACAGCCAATAGGAGCAGCACATCACACTTCCAACTAGACAACCTTCCTCTTCTTGTAGGGATCATACCCCTTGTACGTCTCTGAGATGTGTTGTAAGGGTGAGACACCAATATATGGATTTATCACCATAACTAAATGCGCAACACAAAAGAAGGCACATACACATATACATATTTATAACAACATACTCATTCATATTATATCACATTGTTTGTCAATGGGTTTCACACCCCAAACATCAACGTTGAAAAACTATGCATGAACACTTCAAAACATCATCTAAACATTCATACCTAATCTCATGAGATATCCCCAACTTCGTGGTGAGTTGATAAGACTTGATAGTTACTGGCGCACAGCCACAGGCACACAGCGAAAACCCATCACACACTGTCCAACATCGTGGCACAGGTGTCACAACGTAGATGGGGCCTCATTGTCCACCAGGCATAATAAGAACATCTTTATGATCTACCATGACGCCGCAAGGTAATCACTCGTATAAAACCCATCACACACTGTCCAACATCGTGGCACAGAGTGCTAACAACGTAGATGGGGCCTCATTGTCCACCAGGCACAATAAGAACATCTTTATGATCTACCATGACGACGCAAGGTAATCACTCGTTTGATCATGGCACGTCTGCCAAATGCATGCAAGAAAAACATTTTGTTCTCAACACTTTTCTTTGTGTTGTATCTTTATTTGTCAAAGCTCTCGAAAGCTTTCGACCCATCATCGTTTTTAAACATCAAAGCTCTCAAAAGCTTTCAACTTATCATCGTTTTAAACATCGAATGCTCTCAAAAGCATCATCATTTTCAACATCGAATGCTCTCAAAAGCATCATCATTTTAAACATCTTTACAACTTTTATTAACAACACAGGACCTCAAAGTCCGAGTGCTCAATCATGAAGCCCCTAGACCGTTGCAATCAGTCTTAGGTTCGTGGTAATAGAAAACATCACAAAACGTTTTAACTTCTTTACGTAGATACCCAGTCTACAACACAACGAACCTTAATACCCCGACGTCTCGGTTATTAAGTTCCATAACATCGTTTTACATCGTTTTGGTCTGTGAAAAACAAATCCAAAATAATACAACGTCATAAGAACACTAGCACCCCGACATCTCGGTTACTAAGTTCTATATCGTCGTTTACGTCGTTAAGTAAAACTCATTTACAGAAAATCATTTCTACTTGAAATTCGTTTGTAAAACGTCAACTCATCAAAAACTCTTTTACTGAAACTTCAGCTTTAAAATTAAATCAATTCAGATTAAACCTCTTCTCAAAACAAGTACTGCTATTTTTAAACTTTCACCGTAAATAATTTCAAAATTTGCCATCGTTTATCATTTTCCAAGAAAATATTTTTAAAGTCAAACTTTGACTTCTTCTTTTTTTTATAATAATTTTTTTATAATATTTTATTATTTTTTTTTATAAATAAGATATTTTCGAATATTAATTTCACAAAATAACTTTTTATAATATTACGTAATTTCTTACGTAAAAATTAGCAGTACTAAAAAAATTTCACGGTTACGCTCTCACCGTGACTCATAAATTACTTTTACACTAATAAATCATTAAAATAATAATATTTCTCAAAAACTCATTATATTTCCAAAATAATATTTTCCACCATTATTATATTCCAACATTTCCCATAAAACATTGAATATAATTTTCACAGCTTATTAAATCTTTTATCTGATTAATTGGTTGTGCACTGACCATTGTCAGGCCTCTCAAACAACATTCAACAACATCATCATCATTATATCACCAGGCAGATCATGCATCATAGCAACATAATATACTACTGCAGATAATTAAATAATTTAAAAGCAGATAAATCACCGATACACAGATAAACAACACCACGTAAACAACATAAACAAATAATCACAACCACAGATAAGTCATATAAACCACACTAAAAGCAAATAGTTATTGAGAAAATCCCTCAGGTAAGCTCCCCTTACCTCTTGAAGATTGAACTAACCGTTCCTGTTAATCTCCTGATCCCGATCCGATTTTTCTCTCTGTCAACGTAAATCAGTTAACTCAGTTGTTTCCTTCAAACGAATTGCAACCAAAATAAATTAAATCAAACAACAATACACGTGGCTCATGGAGGTTAGGGTTCAGCTTCACCCAATTTTCTAGGTTAGGAAAATTAAAATTTGGTTAACTTAGGGATTAATGATCCATAAGTTACTTAAGCATGATTAAACACTTAAACCAAGATTATGAACCAAGAACATGAACTAAAACTCATCTAGTTCTAAGAACTAGGGTTCGGTTTTCTCAAGATTCATAGTCTAGAAATTTTAAAATTTCTTCAACTCCTGGATTTAATCAACATACAAAACTTCGAGTTGGATTCAAGTGTTATAAACAACTTTTGAATCACAAAACCATCAAGTGTTTATACCTAGGGTTTCGGCCTTGATTGAAACAAATAGGTTAGAGTTTGTTTTTTTTTTTTTTTGATTTTATATGTACTTACATACAAGAACTATCAAGGTACTAGAAGATTGAATCATGAATCAAGACATGGAAATGAAACAAAACCCATGAACACAATATTGACCTAGGTTCGGCCCAGTCCAGAAATTAGGGAAAGAAATTTCTCGTGATCTTATGCTTCTAGATGATGAAAATAGAGATGATTATAAGATCATAGCAATTGGTTTCATGTCAAAAGGATTTTTCTAGAATTAGTTATGAATTTTCAAAGTTCTAGATCTAGAAACTTAAAAGTAATGAACATAGATCAAATAGACTTTGAATCATGAAACTTATTGAATAACATAGATATGATTAGGGAAGGAGAATAGGATTCACCTCTTGAAGATAAAAAACAAGTGAAAATCCAAAGACTTGCTTCACAAGCTTTTGTGTTCTTGAAAAGTTTAGAGCAGTTTTGGTAATTTGGAGATATCTCTCAATATACTTATCCGTTTTTGGTGTTCTTTATGTCGTTGGAAAGAAGAGAGAAAGATGAACAACATTAATGTTGAAAGTTTTTCGAGATTCAGAATAGAAAATGGTCAGAATAGCTAGCCAAAATCTGACGAATATGAACACTTATGAATGTTCTTGAAGTTCTTAAGGCAAAAGCTTAACTTTGAGAGAAAATGACTTCAAAATGGAAATGAAACTTGCTTAAGTGAAGGTGACAAGTTGGAGCCGTGGGTTTTGGGTGGATTTGGTCAAAGTTCTCAATGGCATTGGCTTGTAATTTTCATGAAGAGCCAAGGGTAAAATGGTCATTTCCAGGTAAAATATTCCTTTCGCCATAAATGCACCATTATGGCCATTATGATGCGGATAAGCTCGTCATAAATGCTCGTCAAGTCGGTCAAGTCCATCACCTCAGCTACGTTGCCGACTCCTTGGTTCATCTGGCGCAAGCTTTTCCTAGAGATATCTCGACGTATATGCCCGCAACAAATATAATATTTTAATTTTTTTCACCAAAATTTTCAAAACTTCCAGTATAGTAGTAAATATGATGAAAACATTTTTCATCCCGTTCACGAGTTAAAATTAGGTCTTCTGAGTAGTAAACTTTTACTGTCAGTGAAAACACAGAAAACGGCAGACCGGTTTCCGTCTGAATTTTCAACCAAAAACTTCCCTGTAACCCCATGATAATAAGTATAACATGGAAATGACCTTGGTTTATCCAAAATCATTTTCTAAGTCCCGGATAAAAAAATATATATTTATATATTTATTACCGATATTACGAAGCATCGAAAATCGGGGTGTTACACCACACACAAATAGAAGTTCAAATAACGTAGAATAATCATGAAAAAAAAGCACTACTTACTCCAGGGGTGGGCTTCTGACAACTCACACGTGAATTCTTAACTCTCAGTTGCTATCAAAACAAATGAATAATTCTCAAATCCGATCTTAAGTGGAAACAATCACAAGAAACAAAAAAGGCTTCTATGGCATTTCAAATCTCATTTTTGTCGTGAGAGATTTACATTAGACAGAATATTACATAGAAGTAAAGGGAAAAATACCTTCATATGTGAAAATTTAGTAGCACAGACATCAAACTTCTGCTTAGCACCCTGCTTGCAATCTTAGCACCATGCCTCACTGAAGTTTAGACTATTAGCATGGGCCATGGGCATTCTTCTCCACCCTTTGCTTGCTGCATTTAAGAACTATAGTTATAGAATATTAGGAGGTTCATTAGTCATATGCTTCATCCTTTTTCTGCTATCTAGATTAATATCCTATAAGAAACCAAAACACTGACTTCATTTTTGCTTTGTGTTATAACTATTTCCGGCTATAACTTCCTTTGACACGTTTAAGTACAAGTGTATAGTGGATTCAAGACAAACCCATCCAGAAGTTACATCCCCTTTTGACATGTGCAGAAACATGAGTCTCAAGATGCAAATGGTGGCCAAAAAATTCACTTATTTTTCATATTAAACAAAAATTGAAAAACTTTCTACCATTTCAATCAACCACTTATTGAAATCCAATTTAAATGGTGAGTGTATATCTTTATGATAAAGGGGAAGCTGAAAACCATTGCTAAAGGAACATTATGTATGGTAAATGTTGCCACATTAGTAGCATTTCAGTTTGAAACTTCCCTGAAGACCAAATAAAAGAAGAAGTTGGCACATGTTCAAATAAAATTTATGAGCATTTCAACTATAAAAAGGTTCAATTTCACCTGCAGTTGAACGGAAAAATTCATTTAACACCTTTCCATGTTCTGCCACAAAGAACAAATATAACTTGAGGTACTTAGCATTACAAAGCATATTATAAGTAGAATTCAGCTCATAAAAAAGCTTGAGAATTTTCGACAAGTAGAATAAAAGTAGAATTCTACTCTCATACAATTCAGCTTCTGCAAGATAGATAAAAGAGATCAGCAAATGAATGATTCAATATACCAAAACCAGATAGAAAAAGAGATAAAAAAAGAAAATTGAAATTGAAAACACCAACCTTGAAACTGAATCTGGTGAAGGCAAATCAACGCCGCCACTTGACATCTGTTGAAATTGAGGAGGCAAAACTTGAGGCAAATTTGCCCATTTTCATTCCTTTATTTGATTTTCAATCAAAACCTAACCTAACAAAACAAACAAATATCCCTCCATTAGGTAATAAATTAAAAAATACAGTGCGTAGAAGTGAAAAGGCTTTTCAGCCTAAGCTTGTATTGGCCTCCCAACCTTTGTTAAACAGAGCTAATTACTCATAGGAATAGACTAATTATCAAGGCTCATCAGTTACAGTAGTTCCACATATTGTGAAACAATGAATAATTAAAACTCATCTAATCTTCATAAACAATCCCTTAACCATATTAGAGTCAACTAAGAAGCAAAAGTATCCACCCAAAAAAATAAATAACAAGCACAAATAAATCAAAGTAATCCCTAAAAAGAGACCTCATCGGGTTGGTTGAGAAGAACTATCCTGCAAAATGAATAAAATATTGGTTGAAATTAGCCCAGATATGGAAAAGCCCAGAATTTGAGAAGGCCAAACGGAGAAACCCTAAGCGTAGGGTTTTGAATTGCAGTGGAACGGAGAAACTCACCATTGCAAACTCTCTTCACGCTTGCTCTTGCGGACCTCTCTTATCCAACAGCCTTCGTTAGAATTTCAGAGGAAGGAGTTAGAGAATAATAGTGTACATCTAAGTATAGCTTGAGTGTTGTCCTACATAACTGAAATGTGCTGACTAAGCACTTTCGATTATGACAGTTAGATTAACTGTCCAACTGTAACAACTGTAATCTAGCAAGACTATGTAGACTATACAAGTCTGATTCTAACACATTGTTCATTATGAAATGAAAATCTCAATCTACGAATTCTAGTTCTCTCTCTTTTTCTCTCTTACACTATTCTATCAGAGAAGAAAGCCATAGAGGGAGAGGTACAGAGTCAACCATTCTACACCCTGTTCACGTCACTATTCTTCTCTCTTATATCACGAAATCAGCATATTTTCGGTTAGGTACTTTTATTCTATTCCCACTTCTTGCTTCCTGGATCATGCTCCAAGTGTCCCTCCTTTCTAACAAACTCTGATGGCCCGTATGAAATGTTGTGGTGTCATTTAGATTCATAACAGTGCTTCAGGTTGTTCACAGAGATGTAAAGCCAAGCACTTGGTGATTATGGTCTTGCAAAGACTTGAGAACATGGAATCAATCCACAGACAACACATGTTGTAGGAACACTAGAGTACATGGCCCTTGAGCTCACAAAGAATGGGAAAGAAACAAGAAGCTCAGATGGACAACACATATTGTAGGAACACTAGAGTACATGGCCCCTGAGCACAAAAAGAATGGGAAAGAAACAAGAAGCTCATATGTATGGGATACTCATTCACATCGAAACTTCTACCCTTCAAATTCTACAGTGACCTCATCAAAATATTATATTCACCCTACTTCTATGATATAAACCACTAGATAAGCATTAAAATAGGAAGAAATGAAAAAACATTAATCTCATAAATTTTAAAATCACATGCCTATTTCATTTGAAATAAAATGATATTCTGACACACGGTAGTTCCAGCAGTGGCTTGACATAGTCATGCATTCACATGGCTTAATGTAGAATTAGTTGCTCATGTATTCTGAATTTCTCTTTGAGCCTCTTGATCTGCAAAACCACAAAAAAGTTGGACATTTAGAGAAGAACAGAAAGTTGCAATCTCTGAAAATTGCTCATTAGAAAAACCATGTCATGTGAATTATGAAATACCCTTTTCAGTTCAATTTCTGTATCTCTCTGCTGCTGCCCCAACGAGTGCTGCAGATTGGTTATGTAAAAAAAATTATCCAGATCATCCTCAAAAGCAGATTCTAGGTCTTCACGAAGAAGTGCAGGCAACTTGTCCACAATGGGCATCAAAAGGAAACAGTTGAACTGCAAAATAGTAGGTATAAGCAATGCATAAAGGATAGATAAAAAAAATAGGATGCGGATTCTAAATTATTGATATGACAACAATCCCAAATTAATGCATTAACAATGTTTTGTGTTTTGAGTCTTGACATACTATCTTGTAAATTGTGGTTGTAGCCAACTTGAACCGCAAACATAAAATTATAAAGAAGATAAGAAAAATACATACATGCAAGGCATAAAAAATCAAACCTTTGTTTCTAAGCTCACTCTAGCATCACTCTCCAAAAAAACCTTATCTTACTCCAATGAATGTTATCACTCTCTCCCTCCCTTCCACAAACCCCTTCTCCCTCTCTCCCTTCCCAAAACGCTTCAGACTCAAATCTCAATCCTCCTTACAAGTCTCTTCCCCCTCTCTCCAAGCCCCGCCACTTCCCAAGAAAACCGGAGTAATCATCATCGATGCTGGCCTCGCTGGCCTAGCCGCTGCCACCCACCTCAATTCCTACAACATTCCCTTCATCCTCCTCGAAGGATCCGATGCCGTCGGTGGTCGCATCCGCACCGACACCATCGACGGCTTCCTCGTCGACCGCGGCTTCCAAACCTTCATCACCGCCTACCCAGAAGCCCAGAAGCTCCTAGACTACCAATCCCTCAACCTCCAGAAATTCTATTCCAGAGCTCGAATCTTCTTCAACAACCAATTTCACACCGTCGCAGTCCCTCTCCGCCATTTCTTTGACTCTGCAAAATCCCTCACCAACCCAATCGGATCCCTCAAAGACAAATTGCTCATCGGATCCTCCAGAATTAGGGTCCTCAACAAATCCGACGAAGAAATCCTCAATGCTGATGAGGTTCCCAACATTGAGTTGCTCAAGAAGCTAGGGATTTAAGATTCCATCATCGCGAGATTCTTCAGGCCGTTCTTCAGCGGAATCTTCTTCGACATGGAGCTCGAAACGACGTTGCGGCTGTGCAATTTCGTCTTCAAGTGCCTCGTACTCGGAGACAACATGCTTCCGGTGAATGGCATATCGACGATTCCGGAACAGCTGACGACGAGGTTGCCTTCCGGTTCTGTTCTGCTGAACTTGAAGGCCGTTTCCATCGATCTCGGCCGCTCGGAATCGTTTACGAGGAGTGTGAGGTTGTAGAATGGTGACGTTTTAATCAGTCAGCTGGGAGTGATCGTCGCGGTTGAAGAACCGATGGTGGTTCAGTTATTAGCGGGTAGGATAAGTCCAGTTGAGAGAAAATCGGTGCGAGAAGCACGGGCTTCTATTAGATAATTATTTTCCTAATATTTTTAAATAATTTAAACATAACAACAATTATTGTGATAAATTTTTAAATATAAACTAATACTATAATGTACAACAAATTCATACATTATATTGAATGTCAATATAAAATTCCTTTACCTAACAATCTAAAATAAAAATTAAAGGCCATTAGCAGTAAGTTGAAAATTAACTGAGTGAATTAATTTGTCATTTATAAATTTTTTTGAATTATTTTTCAAATAACAATAATTTACCCAGTGCAATAATAATTTTTAAAGGTAAATACCTAATGCAAAATTACAGTTACACTTTTGAAGAATTTATCATATCTAATTTACCATTATATTCGCCGATATTTAAGGACCACAGAAAGTGACACCGAAACTTTTTAAAAATCAAACTTTCATAAAAGAGTTTAAACCATAAACGCGCAAGTACTACATCCTCCATTGTTATACACAACTTTAAACAAAGAAAAAAAAAACTTCCATCATCAGCTCAAAATGTACACAGGTTAACTTTGTGGGTGTACTAATCAATCAATTTCATAATTTCCATATGCTTTTCTGAGGTATCGAAATCTGGAAGAGGCAAAGAGCCATATGTGGTATCTACAAACTTGCATTTGAAGAGACAATATTAATATATCATCACGCTAACAAACTTGTAAATTCATTACATAATAACATACTCATTAAATAGTAAACAAAGTTTATTTAAAAATAAGATACTCATTTTCACAGTTACATCAAGCATATTATAATAAATTACACCATTTCTTTTCCTGTCATTTATTTTAACTCCTGGGAGCAATTGTACTACTTTACACCTGAATGCCGCCCCCACCCCCACCCCTCACCATTGTATTCTGTGTCTAGCGGTAGTCAATTGAGAATGTATACTAACTTAAGCAAAAAGATAAGAAGAATGGCAACATGTTTTTTTTTCCTCAAAAAGTCAAATTGATGTGTGAAAAGGATGAACTCATTAAGAAATTCAATTAAGCTCAATAAATGACAAATTTCTAGTGATCATATTCTAGAGAGTAGTTTTATGATATCTCATAACAGATTTAGTTTATTATTTATTACTTAATCATATAAAACAAACACCAAACCAGGCACAACACAAAAATTCAACAGTAAGCAAGACTTCCCCTATGCAGATGGTTATATCAAACATTTGTACAACAGACCAAAACTACTACCCAAAGCTAATCTTAAGTAAAGTATATCAACCTTGGTAAGTTCGGGTTATGTTCCATTGGGAAAATGGACTTAAGTCACATTCTTTTATTCTTGAACAAAGTCACTGAAAAAGGCAATGCCAATACATGCAAATTAATGAATTCTCCTTCTGACACATTTTGCCAAAAGCAATGAAAAACCAACTCACCAACTAAAATGAATTAGATATCCACGACAGTGAATTAGAGTCACAGAGAAACATACAAACACAAGAAACCCAATGTAACTAAAATGGAGTCATGCAAAAGAACCTATTCAAAATTCATTGTATTTAATATTTAAAGAATTCAAGAATATATTTAAAAGCATATATTTAATATTTTTGAAACTCCATGTCTAAGAGGAGGGGGAGTTAATACATCACAAATATTAGATCACATAAAATGAATTTATAGTACACAACATGATCATTTCTCAGTAACTATTCATAAATGAAAAAGGGCATCTCAAAAGGTTAATCACACACAAAGAAAACTAAACATACTCATTACATAAAACACATGGGGTATCACCCAAATTGTGATAATGTTACCTAGAGAGAGAGCAAAACCTATACTTTTATCCAGGGTTTACAAAACCGGACCGGACCGGCCGGTCCGACCGATTTAACCGGGACTCGGGACCTAGGCCGGTTCGGTTGGCCCTCAGAACCGGCCTTGCTTAAAACCGGTCTCAGAACCGTCGAACCAGTTCAAAACTGATAAAACCGGTCATAACCGGTTGTGGACCGGACTAAACCGGTTTCCCAAAAAAAAATTAAAAAAAATAATAGTATAAAAGGATTTGGGTCATCCTAGCCAAAACCCAATTCTTTTGTTTTCTAACATATGTGGGCTGGTTGTAGATTTTGGGTTGGTTTTCCCTATGAAGATGATTTTAACGTATATCTTTATATTTATTTAGTTTAATTTCAAAATAAAAAAAATTTCGCTTAATAATTTTAGTTGTTATGTTGTTTTTTTGTTTAATATTGTTATAAATATTATATTAAAAATTAAAATAATATTATTTAATTATAACCGATTCAACCACGGTTCAACCTCGGTTGGACCATTGAACCTCGAACCGCTGCCTTCACTGGTTCGATGGCCGGTCCGATTTTGCAAACCTTTCTTTTATCAAGTCTCCCTCATGATAACCATCAAACTCTGTATAACTTAGACAAACAAAAAAAAAGCTATCATAAACTTAAAAGTATTATATAGGTGCCTATATTCTACAAAATCCAGGAAAGTTGTTAACTTTAAATGAATATTTGATAATTGATTAGAGTTCATTTCACTAACATAAAAAACTCAATAAAAAAGAATGATTTATATAATAAAATAGAGAATAAGGCTTAACAAAAGCAGCTCCATTTCCGAACTCAATCGCCATGAGCAGATGCAGCAAACATACTCACGTGCTTGTTGATTGATTTATGTCTAATAGCTTTGTAAATATTAGGGTATCACGCACAGGCGCACAGCCAGATATGATAGAATAATCAACCAAACCATCAGACCATACACAAATAGAAGTTCAAATAACGTAGAATAATCATGAAAAAAAAACACTACTTACTCCAGGGGTGGGCTTCTGACAACTCACAAGTGAATTATTAACTCTCAGTTGCTATCAAAACAAATGAATAATTCTCAAATCCGATCTTAAGTGGAAACAATCACAAGAAACAAAAAAGGCTTCTATGGCATTTCAAATCTCATTTTTGTCGTGAGAGATTTACATTAGACAGAATATTACATAGAAGTAAAGGGAAAAATACCTTCATATGTGAAAATTTAGTAGCACAGACATCAAACTTCTGCTTAGCACCCTGCTTGCAATCTTAGCACCATTCCTCACTGAAGTTTAGACTATTAGCATGGGCCATGGGCATTCTTCTCCGCCCTTTGCTTGCTGCATTTAAGAACTATAGTTATAGAATATTAGGAGGTTCATTAGTCATATGCTTCGTCCTTTTTCTGCTATCTAGATTAATATCCTATAAGAAACCAAAACACTGACTTCATTTTTGCTTTGTGTTATAACTATTTCCGGCTATAACTTCCTTTGACACGTTTAAGTACAAGTGTACAGTGGATTCAAGACAAACCCATCCAGAAGTTACATGCCCTTTTGACATGTTCAGAAACATGAGTCTCAAGATGCAAATGGTGGCCAAAACATTCACTTATTTTTCTTATCTTTATTCGCGTTTAGAACTTGAATTGGGATCATCGATCGAATATTGCACGAGAGTGAGTAGGAGATCGGTGCAACCTTATAGGGAACAAGAATTAATAGAGTTTGATGATTAGGATTATGAGACCTAGTAAGTAATTAATCCAATCTTCGAATACGTCCTAATGAGCACAACAGTGGATTTAGGAGAATTTGGGGGTCCCGGTTGACATTGTAATTGAACTTAGGGAGGAATTCATCATCACTTGGGTATGCATGATTGGGTAGGTGGATTTGTGACCTTGGACATTTTAATTTCAGATTTTAATAGCTTAGTTTTATTAGATTTGATAATTGAATTTCGATCCAATTTTCTCTCTCTCTCTCAACCTCTTTCCTCGCTTGACCAAACGTATCGGATTTCCCACGGATTAGTCGAATTGGTAGCCCAATCCTTGTGTTCGACCTCGGTAAATTCTTACCGTGTTTATTTTATTACTTGCGACGACCCGGTACACTTGCCGGTGACTCATCAAGTTTTTGGCACCGTTGCCGGGAATGACACAACCAATTTTCCTAATTTTTAGGGAATTTGATTAGTTGGTTAAGTGATTTTTATTTTTATTTTTTTTACTATTATCTCTCTCTACTTCTTTGATTCCACTTGGTCTTGCCTTGTTTTGTATGCGAGGTACACGAGGGAATGCTTCCGGGTTGTGAATATTGTAATGGAGACCATGACACTTGGAGCTGTCCGTTCTACTTCTCTCAAGAATATGTGGACTCATGCCATAATTTCTATGACAGTGTGCCCCAGGACAACTATCAGAGTCAGAATAAGTATTGGGGTTATATGAGGGGAGACCATCCGGGTTTTGCTTGGAGTAATGCTGGCGATGGTCTAGCTTGGCAACCACAACCTCAACAGAATTGGCAACAACAACCTCAACAGGATATTGGAAGACAACCTTGGGAGTTAGCTCTTGAGAGGCGGCAATTGATAAGTTGTCAATCTATACAGAGAAGGTGAATGCGACAGTTGACAAGTTGGCAACGCATACAGGGGCGGCAATTCACAATCTAGAGACGCAGGTTGCTCAGCTCGCAAGGCAACTAAATGAGCGTCTCCTAGGCACCTTCCCAGGTGATACCGAGAACCACCCTAAGAACCAATGTGATGCCATAACAACTATAAGCAGTGGGGTGTTGGGATCTAACTGGGATGCAACTAGTTCTCAGGGAATTGAGGAAGACAAGGCCCCGGAACAACCACATGTTGAGGAAGACCAACCTGAGAAAGAGGAATTGACAAGTGACAAGGCCCCAGAACAACCACATGTTGAGGAAGAGCAACCTAAGGAAGAGGAGTTGGTAAGGGACAAGGCACCGGAGCAAGAGGGGAGAGTTCAAAATGCAGATAAAGTGGTAGTGGATTTCACCATGCTTGCCAAGCAACCTGAAATTACTGCATTGGATAACAATGTTGGCTTACATGCATGTGTGGACATTGGTAAGTTAGACCCTCCCACTTGTCTGGCACACTTCCTCGAGAAAACACCATTTGACCCGAGAGGAAGTGAGTTCATAATTACAGAGGTCAAAGAAGTTTTCACACTCAGGCTAGGTGGAATTATGGATAGAGTCGTATTGCTTCTGCAAGGGCCACTTCACAAACCATGGGATCCGGGTGGAGGATCTCACATGATGAGCGTCTCTTGGCCCATGTGCCACAGGCTATGGGATCCAGGTGGATGCTTCTTAATAAGTCAAGCTAGTGACGTTAAAGAAGCGCTTATTGGGAGGCAACCCAATCTAGGTATCCTTTAATTTTAGTTTCTGTCATTTTCATATATATATTAAATAATAATAATAATAATAAAAAAGAAAAAAAGAAAAAAAAAGAAGCTTGATTCGCCACGCGAATCCATAGTGGCCCCGCGAGACAGAAGCCCTGAATCTCAGAGGCTTGCTCATGCTTCTGTCTCGCGTCGCGAGGGATGCTTTCGCCTCGCGATTCTGGGCAGCATCATCTATTGGAATTCCAGATTCGCCTCGCGAGATACTACTCGCCTCGCTATTCTGGAAAGTGTGAAAACAATTTTTCCAGATTCGCCTCGCGAGAAGATCTCTCGCCTCGCGAATCTGCAATTAAGGTTTTAATTTGCAGGAGTTCTTCCAGGATGCTATGCAACAGAAGGGAGCCCGTGAGACCAATTGGATGAGGAGGCAACCATGGAAACTTGATCAGGGAGCACCCTCTCCTCTCCTCACTTTTGTTTTGTTTTTGTTTTTGTTTTTGTTTTGTTTGTCACTCTTGAATAATTTGAGAAGATCAAGAGTTTTTGTATGAATGTTGTGTTGGCAAGCTTGTTAGATTTTAATTAAATTTAGCATAGATTGATTGCATGAATTATTTTGACCATTGATGATTTCTCCCTAGGTTCTGAAAATAGAAAAGTTGATCCCCATGTGAAAAATTGAAAATTGAACTTTGAGAATTTTATTGTGATTACTTGATTTATGATAAGTTTGGGGTGAGGGGGTGCACACACTAGGAATTGTATCTCGGTCAAACAAATTGCAAAAATGTCCAGGTGAGGATTTGAGCCTCCAACTTTGTTTTTGATTGTGTGAATCACTTTTAAGTTGCACTTTCCCGGATTTGCTTGAATCTCTTCATGGTTTGCATGTTTATGTGTTGCATCAAATGATTTAGGCAATTTTCTTTGAATAACTACTTGGCCTAAAAAGAACCATCCCTAATACATGTTCCCTAGTTAGCCACATTGAGTCTAATTAGCCTATTGTTTCTTGATGACCCTATATTATAAGCCAAAAATCTGAAAAACCATGTTAACCCAATCTTAGGATTAGGAGAGCATGGACACTTAGCAAGAGAAGGATTGTGAGAAACTAAGTTTGGGGTGGCTACAAGGTGATATGTCATTTTGGGTTGAGAAAAAGAAAAATAAAGGTTGAAACCCAAGGCAAAAAGAAAAAAAGAAAGAAAGAAAGAAAGAAAGAAAGAAATTGCCAAAGGAAAAGGGGCAAAACAAAAAGATTAGCAAGGAAAAGGTTGTAGTCACCCGAGGCAAAAAGAAAAATGGAAAAATGAATTTGAGTGGAATGTGTGTCAAATGCTCATGCTCTCTTAGTTCCTAGGGACTTAAGCCTAGTATCCTTGAATATCCTACCCTCAGCCAGGCCCCATTACAACCTTTATAAGACCTTCTGATGTTGCATGCATGTTTTCGTGGGAACCATTTTTGAGATGAAAATCAAATTCATGGGAAGTGCTCTTGATATGTGAAATTGAGTGAAAAGTTGATAGCCTAGACGAATTTGAGCGAATAAGTGAAATTTTACATACCCTTGTGAGGAAGGCAATTGTTTGAAATTCGTGATCTTCCTTTTGTGTGTGACTCTGATCCTCAACTTAGATTAATGATTACATGAGTGATGAAGTTCTTAATTGTTTAAAGTAAATGAATGTGGGGATTACATTGATGCAAAGGGGGAAATCATTGGAGAAAAACTATTTTGTTAAGATTGCATGAAATTTGTGCGAAATCGATTGAATCCCTTAAGCTTGCCAAGTCTTGAGTCCTTTTTGAGTTTTAGCTTGCTTGGGGACAAGCAAGGTTTACGTTTGGGGTGTTTTGATAAGCCTCTGGCTTATCTAGTTTTATAACTAGATGGACTGTGGTTTCTGTGCTAATTATTCGAGTTCAATCTCGTTTTCGCCCAAATTTGGCATTGTTTTGTTCCTAAGTAGACTTTGACTCGTTCTAGGCAATTTTTGTAGTTTTTAGTCTATTTTGAATAGAATTACGCTCTTTGTTTCTTTTTATTGTTTCAGGTTAGAAGTGAATCTCCGAGAGTCAAGGAAAGTCAAGAAACAATGGAAATTGTCATTCTGGAGGTACTCGCCCCGCGAGCCTGAAGATCAGCAAAGCAGCAACAGTCATCAATTCTGTCTCACCTCGCGAGTCACATGCTCGCCTCGCGAACCTGAAGGCCTGACTGTGCCAGAGAAGTCATCCTTTTGGGATCGTCTCGCCAATCACAGTTCGCCTCGTGATCATTCAAACTCAGGATGGAGCCAAAACTGAAATTCGCCCCGCGAAGATACTCTCGCCTCGCGAAAGTCCCAATTGAAAGCGCGCCATTTTTAATATTCGCCTCGCGAAAGCATGTTCGCCTCGCGAGTGCGCGCAGAATCAGAACTCTATAAATTGCTGTTTCAGAACCAGAAAAGGAGCTCTCTGGATAGATCCGAATCCTAGTAGTTTTTCCACTTGTTTAGAGTAGCGTTTAGGACGATTTCTTTTCTCTTTGGAGCTGCGTCTCCTCTTCTCTTTTCTTTTTCTTATTTTATTATGGTGGTTATGTCCGATTGTTTGTCTATGAGCATGAGGAACTAATCCCCTCGTCTGAGGGAACAATGAAGCCACCCATGGCAGTGTAGATTCGATGTGATGTATGTCTTTCTCCCTTTTTCTCAATTAATGTTTTCCAATTATGATTTGATTGTGTTGATCATATGCATGCGCGATTGACTTGTTAACGTTGATGAGGCTTAGTCAGCGATTCGCGTTTAGAACTTGAATTGGGATCATCGATCGAATATTGCACGAGAGTGAGTAGGAGATCGGTGCAACCTTATAGGGAACAAGAATTAATAGAGTTTGATGATTAGGATTATGAGACCTAGTAAGTAATTAATCCAATCTTCGAATACGTCCTAATAAGCACGACAGTGGATTTAGGAGAATTTGGGGGTCCCGGTTGACATTGTAATTGAACTTAGGGAGGAATTCATCATCACTTGGGTATGCATGATTGGGTAGGTGGATTTGTGACCTTGGACATTTTAATTTCAGATTTTAATAGCTTCATTTTATTAGATTTGATAATTGAATTTCGATCCAATTTTCTCTCTCTCTCAACCTCTTTCCTCACTTGACCAAACGTATCGGATTTCCCGCGGATTAGTCGAATTGGTAGCCCAATCCTTGTGTTCGACCTCGGTAAATTCTTACCGTGTTTATTTTATTACTTGCGACGACCTGGTACACTTGCCGGTGACTCATCATGATGAATGTGTAATTTATGTTAGTTTGGAAGTGTAATTAGGAAAGAGTTTGTAAATAATCTTAGAAATCATAGGAAAAGTGATAGGAAAATACATACTTTGATATGAATAAAGTTTGGATTAGAGTTTTGATCTTTTTATGTGAAAATTATACTCAAAATATGTTGAAAATATGTAGGATTGAAGGTCGAGCGCTCAGCTCTGGAACCGGGTGCTCAGCCCGGACAGAAACAGAAGAAAACATCAGGAGCAGGAGGCTGGCCAGCACCCAGTGCAAGTCACCAACGCCAAGTGCTGGCATGCTGGAAAAGACCTGGCACCCAGAAGCTGCGCCCAACACTAGTAGAGACATAGAGCAGGTTTTTGCACAGCTCAGGGGCGCCCAGCACTGGGATCAGGACGCTCAGCGCCGGACGACGTGCAACAACTCTATAAATTCGATTTTGGACACAGTTTGAGGGATCTTTCACTCATTTTTCACATTTTCTCACCTTGGTTCATCGCTTCCTCTCCACTTCCTTGAAGATTCAAGCTTGTGAATAAGATTTGGAGCTTCCATGGAGTCTTCCACACTCTTCCACTCATGTTCTTCTCTTTTTTCCCTTTCTAATATGAATAGTTAGATCATTTAGGTTAGGCTTAGGATGATTTCAATTTGAAGCTTGATGTAATTGACTTCTATCTCTGATTTCAATTCTACTTCATTCAGTTTGGTTATTCTCTTCCATGCTTAATGCTTTTCTTGGATTGATCAACCTAGAATTGATTTTGGAATCAAATTCATAATTGAAAAATTGGCGATTGAATTGGAAATGAAGTTGATTAATATTGTGTTGTTGATTCTAGGAATAGAACTATATTGCAATACATTCTTGTGAATCCAATGCTTAATGTTTGTTCTAATCTTGCATCACCTAAGGAATTAGGGTTCTTGATTTGTAACAAAAGGATTATCACCTAAGGAATTAGGGATAAATCTAGGTTAGTGATTTGAATGTCAATTGTATGGAATGAATTGAAGTTAGGATTAAATAAGGTTACGTCAAGTGAAGATTGAATGGTTCCGATGCCTAACCGCTTTTACCTATATTGAAATCATTCCTTAATTGCATTTGTTTCATTCATTGTTGTGACAACTTTTAATCAAAAATTCATAAAAATTATTGGAACCATGATATTCATTCGTTCAAATATTAATTGCTTAGGCCACGTTGTTACTTGAAACACTACCATTGTGGGATAGCTTTTGGCACTGGCCATAGGTGTCCAGAAAAGAGCCCGAGGGTCGTGATTTTAGCTGAAGATGAGAAACTGAATGATGCAGGGGATATAGTGGCCTCACATTGACTGGATCAGTCCCAGCTTTGATGGTGAAAACCTTAATATCTTCTAAAGCTCTTTTGAAGGTACCTGAGGTGGAGGCTATGTCCATGTTGTGGGTGATGGGCCCTAACAGGGAAGGAAAAGATCAAGGTGGGAGTGAGGGAATTGCTGTTGGACAGCAGAAGCAAATCCAGCAAGTCCTACAGGAGTTTGAACAGGTGTTTGCAATACCCGAAGGGCTACCACTTAGTAGGGAAGTGGATCACAGAATTCCCATCAAAGCTGGGACTGATCCAGTCAATGTGAGGCCCTACTGGTACCCGCACTTATAGAAGAATGAGATAGAAAGGTTAGTGGCTGAGATGTTAGCTTCGGGCATCATCAGACCTAGCAATGGCCCATACTCAAGCCTTGTAATTTTGGTTAAAAAGAAGGATGGGAGCTGGAGGTTCTGTGTTGACTACAGAGCCCTCAATAAGGCAACCATCCCAGATAAGTTTCCCATCCCAGTCATCGAAGAATTGCTGGATGAATTAAATGGGGCTGAGTATTTTTCTAAAATTGATTTAAGGGCTGGGTATCATCAAATCAAGATGTATGGGGCAGACATACCAAAAACTGCATTTAGAACTCACCAAGGCCACTATGAGTTATTGGTCATGCCTTTTGGGCTAACTAATGCCCCTACAACATTCCAGTGTGCCATGAACTCAGTTTTGAAAGAGTTCCTAAGGAAGTGGGTGTTGGTGTTCTTTGATGACATCCTAATATACAGTAGGTCATGGACTGAGCATATGGAACACTTAAAGTTGGTTTTATAGAAATTGCAGCAACAACAGTTTGTGGCCAACCGAAGGAAGTGCAGTTTTGGACATAAACAGATTGGGTACTTGGGCCATATTATTTCTCGGGAAGGAATGGCCGTGGATCCACAAAAGTTAGAAGCAATCATGCAGTGGCCTGAACCAAAATCTATCAAAGCGTTGCGTGGGTTCTTGGGTCTAACCGGGTATTTCTGGAGGTTTGTATGGAACTATGGAAAATTGGCCAAACCTATGACATATCTGTTGAAAAAGGGAAAGTTCAAGTGGGATGGGGCTAGTGCATCAGTATTTCAGCAGCTGAAAGAAGCTATCACTACTGCCCCAGTACTAGCAATGCTGGATTTCTCTCAGCCCTTTTCCATTGAATGTGATGCTTCATGAAAAGGGTTTGGGGGCAATACTAACACATAACAGAAGACCCATAGCATTCTTTAGTAAATCACTGTTCGAAACGACTCTTACCAAATCAGTTTATGAAAATGAGCTTATGGCACAGGTGCTAGCCATCCAACATTGGAGGCCATATCTTTTAGGAAGGCAATTTGTGGTGTATACTGATCAAAAGAGTTTAAGGCACTTGCTGGAGCAACGAATTACCACCCAGAACCACCATAATTGGCTTGCCAAATTGCTAGGATATGAGCTTGATATCATTTACAAGGTTGGGGCATCCAACAAAGTAGCTGATGCTTTGTCACGAAGAGAGGAAGATCTAGAGTTGACTATGGTCTCAAGGCCCTATTGGCAGGAAATTTCTGAAATTGATGAGGAGGTAAGGAAGGATGATGTGATATCCAAAGTAATTATAGAATTACAACAAGATGCAGATACTCACCCAAACTATACTTTAGAGAATTGGAGGCTTTATTACAAAGGAAGACTAGTATTATCTGCTTCCTCTGTATGATACCAAAATTGCTATAAGATTTTTATGCCTCACCTATCGGGGGACACTCAAGGATCTACAGGACGTATAGGAGGATGGTTCAATCCTTATTTTGGCCAGGAATGAAAGCTACTATCACAAATCGTGTTTCAAGTTACCATGTCTGTCAGAGGAGTAAGTATCAAGCATCATCCCCTGCAGGCTTATTACAGCCACTACCAATAACAAATGCTGTTTGGGAGGAATTGAGCATGGACTTCATTATGGGATTACCCAAATCCAAGGGTTTTGATCCTATATTGGTGGTAGTGGACAAACTATGAAAATATAAGCATTTCATCCTGATCAAACACCCATATTCAGCACGATCCATTGCTGAAATTTTTGTGAAGGAGGTAATAAGACTGCAAGGAGTACCCACCTCCATTGTTAATGACTGAGACCCCACTTTTGTTAGTCATTTTTGGCAAGAAATATTCAGGTTACATGGCACTAATCTCAAAATGAGCACTGCCTATCTTCCAGAATCTGATGGACAAACTGAGGTGCTCAACAGGACCCTAGAGACCTATCTTAGATGTTTTATCTCAGAACAACCTAAGGTTTGGGCTGACTTTCTACCCTGGGCAGAATACTGGTACAATACCAGTTTCCAAAGTGTAGCTGGATGCACCCCATTTGAAGTTGTGTATGGCAGGGACCCTCCTTCCCTAGCAAGGTACATTTCGGGGGAGACCTTGATGGAGGCAGTTGCTCAAGACCTTATGAGTAGGGATGAAGCATTAAAATAGTTGAAACATCATCTCCATAGAGCCCAAGACCAAATGTCCAAATATGCTAATACTCACAGGAAACAAGTCCACATTCAAGTAGGGGACTGGGTGTACCTAAAAATCAAGGCCCATAGGTAGGTTTCCATGCCTACTAAGCTGCACACTAAGCTGTCAGCTAGGTACTATGGACCTTTTCCGGCGATCAAACTGATTGGAGCTATAGCATTTAAGCTACAACTCCCTGAACAGGCTCGTATGCATCCTGTCTTTCATGCATCTCAATTGAAAAAAATTGTAGGAACTAAGACAATTGAAACGAAATTGCCAACTGAACTTCAAGGGGAGCCTATACCTTATCAACCAGAGAAAGTGTTAGGCTACCGAGTGGTTACTCGTACCGGGGAACAATCAAGTGTTGGTGCAATGGCTAGGGAAAACACTTGAAGAAGCTACATGGGAGGATGTTGAGGCCATTCTAGATCAGTTTACTGACTTCAACCTTGAGGACAAGGTTGCTTTTGGAGAGGGTGGCATTGTTAGGACAGCATACCCATCTATTGAAGGTCCCAGACCCATGCGGGTTTACTACAGAAAGAGACTAAGGGGGACTAATGGGGGAAAGGTCTAGCTGGCCTTAGCTGTCACAACAGTTATCAGTTAGGATAACTACCAGTTGAGTCAGCAAGTTAGTTAGATGCACCCAAGGCTATAAATAGGTATCCTATAGTGAGAATAAGCAGCTTTTGATCATTTGCTTAGTTGCTCGACTGAGAATTGCTCAGTGAAAAAGGGAGTGCCCCTTGTGTAGTGATATTGTAGTGTTCTAGTGTAGTCCAATAGTCATATACAGAGAGGAATATTGATTCCTATTCAGTTCTTTCTTCACTGTTCTAGCCTTTCTAGTGATTATAGTGCTGTAACTTGTGTGGATTCCTAACACTCTCACAAAGTATCTCAATGATATAGGTGTCATTCATCATCTTATTTGCCCACACACTCACCAACAAAATGGTGTGGTTGAGCGTAAACATAGACACATTGTAGAATTGGGCTTAACCTTACTAAGTCATGCATCCCTACCGCTCCAGTTTTGGGATCATGCCTTCTTGACAGTCGTTTATCTCATTAATCGGCTACCAACTGCTTCTCTTCAGTTTGCAGTACCCTACACTACTCTATTCAAACAATATCCTGATTATAAGTTCTTAAAAGTTTTCAGATGTGCTTGTTTCCTTTTGCTGCGTCCTTACAATGCACATAAGCTTGATTTTAGGTCTCATGAATGCATCTTTTTAGGATACTTAACTTCACATAAGGGACACAAATGCTTGTCTCCAAATGGAAAAGTATACATTTCCAAAGATGTTGTTTTTAATGAATCTCGTTTTCCCTATCAAGAACTCTTTCCTCCTAAATCTACACCATCATCTTACTCTGTTACTTCCATTCCTACAACAATCCCTCTTGTCTCTAATGTCCCTACTGTTGGGAATTTGCGTATAAAACAAAATAACGCAGCGGAAAAAAAAATTCCCATCGAAGGATCCTTGCGAATGGTCATGATTCATGGTTAGAAGATTTACCTCTTGAAGCGATGAGAATTGATTGAAATCGTCTATCACGAACACCGCACGAACGATGTCTCTAAGGTATCCACACGAGCAGATCCCGTGAACGTCCAACGTCACGAACACGAAGCGTCTCTGCCTCACAGTGCTAGCTTCGAAAACCGAGACCTGCTGCTCACTGTCACTCTCTATGTGCGGCTAAGGTAAAAACCGTGTAGGCACAATAGCTTAAGTGGTCTACTTATAGTAGCGCCTCCTTAAGTGAGTTAGTGAGCAGCGTTTGACCTAAGCCCCATGTACTATGCACTAGGCCCAATAGAAGAGTCCAACTCTCCTTTTAATGCTTCTTTTGATCCGCTCTTATGTTTGTGACCCTATAGGTTCCCAAAACGTTAGTAGTAATATTAAATCCCATTTAATATTACAGACAGTGAGCGGTATCTAGAAATACATCACTGCCACCTAAGTAGTGAGAAAGTCAGTGATTTGACGAAACCTTTGTGACAAATATTCATGTGCATTATTATCCCTTTGTCCATATATCTATATTGAACACAAGACATAGAATGTGTCACCCTTGTATGGTTCAATATCATGTTCCCTGATACCCGAGTAGACTTAACAACAAATGAGGTCAATATCTCATATTGACTCATTTCAGCACGGCCATGCATTTTACAGTCTCACTCTATCAGAGGGCCCGCAGATATTTCTCCTGTTATGTAGGAGGAACAAATTCCATCTAGGTCACTCACATCCCTCTGCATGGCTCGTGGTATGCCCAATGACCGTCTTTATAATCATCCTATTACAGATGACGTTTGACGATATTAAAGCACACAACTCCTCATGTAGTGATCATAGCGATTTCAGGTTGAAGGATTGCATACACCATTGTCACTATGAGAACTACTTATGACACTCACATAACGCTCCATGTAGTGTTCTCATGGTGGGTCAATCCAGTACATCATTACTCTAATGTGTACCTATATGGCGACTCGATATCTCATATCCATGACCCGTGAGATATGGTCATCAGTCTGCACACATAATAGTCTCAATGTATTATTATTGTCCTTATTAATAAAATACTTGACTACGGATATTTAAAAATAGGATTTCATTGTTCAATAGTGTCTCACGATCAAGTCATGTACTTGATATTCCATTAAACTGAAATTTCTATTCTAAGGACTTTATTATGTTTAAACAAGTAACACAATAAACTAGAATGCCTGATATATATATATATATATATATATATATATATATATATATATATATATATATATATATATATATATATATATATATATATATATATAATGGCAAGATACAAATGTAAGTCTAAGAAATACACTGGCCTCTAGGGCTTACACCAACAATCTCCCACTAGCACTAGAGCCAATCAGGCATAAATCTAATGCCCATCGATCTAGTGTGACCTTCGTGCTTCTTTTGAGCAAGAGGTTTCGTAAGTGGGTCAGCAACGTTATCAAGTGTTGGTACTCTGCATATTTTCACATCTCCTCTATCGATAATCTCTCGAATGAGATGGAAGCGCCTAAGTATATGTTTGGATCGCTGATGAGATCTAGGTTCCTTAGCTTGTGCAATGGCCCCATTGTTATCATAATAGAGATCAATGGGGTCCACAATACTAGGAACTGTACCAAGCTCATCAATGAACTTCCTGATCCAAACAGCCTTCTTTGCTGCATTGGAGGCGGCAATATACTCAGCCTCTGTAGTAGAATCGGCGACTGTCTCTTGCTTTGAACTCTTCCAGCTCACCGCCCCGCCATTCAGGCAGAACACATAACCAGATTGCGATCTGGAATCATCCTTATCGGTTTGGAAGCTAGCATCGGTGTAACCTTTTACAGCAAGCTCTTCCTCGCCTCCATATACCAAGAACGAATCCTTAGTTCTTCTCAAGTACTTAAGGATGTTCTTGACAGTAGACCGATGACTTTCACGGGATCGATCGGTACACCTGCTCGTTATGCTTAAAGCATACGATACATCTGGTCGAGTACATAACATGGCATACATGATAGATCCAATTGCGGATGCATATGGAATCTTACTCATGCGATCCCTTTCTTCTTGAGTGGAAGGGGATTGTGCCTTTGATAGGCATATACCATGTGACATAGGCAAGAGTCCTTTCTTGGATTCATGCATGTTAAAACGTCTCAACACTTTGTCTATGTATGTACTCTGACTTAGGCGAAGCAATTTCAGTGATCTATCCCTATAGATCATGATTCCCAATACATAGGTAGCTTCACCCAAATCTTTCATAGAGAAGCAATTCCCTAACCATGTCTTTACATTTTGTAGTGTAGGGATGTCATTTCCAATGAGTAATATGTCATCTACATATAACACCAGAAAAACAACAATGCTCCCACTAACCTTCTTGTAGACACAAGGTTCATCTTCATTTTTGATGAATCCGCATCTGTCTTACAAAGATCATCAAAACGAAGGTTCCAACTTCTGGAAGCTTGCTTCAATCCATAGATTGATCGCTGCAATTTACATACCTTTCCGGCATCCTCTGAAATGCCAAAGCCTTCAGGTTGTGTCATGTACACATCCTCAAGAAGCTTTCCATTAAGGAAAGCAGTTTTGACATCCATCTGCCATATCTCATAATCATGGTATGCAACGATAGCAAGTAAGATCCGGATGGATTTAAGCATCGCAACAGGCGAAAAGGTCTCATCATAGTCGACACCATGAATTTGCTTGAAACCCTTAGCGACCAATCGCGCCTTAAAGGTGTGTACCTTACCATCCATGTCAGTTTTCTTTTTGAAAACCCACTTGCACCCTATGGGTTTCACCCCTTCAGGTGGCTCTACCAAGGTCCATACCTGGTTGGTGTACAAGGAATCCATCTTAGATTTCATGGCCTCAAGCCACTTCTCAGATTCTGGGCCAGTGATGGCCTCCCGGTAAGTCACAGGCTCATCTTGATCCATGAGCAATACATCACCTTGTGGAGTCATGAGAAATCCATCTCTCTCAGGCTGGTGACGTATCCTGTTAGACCTACGCTGGTCTTGTGCTACTGGAGCAGGTTGTTCCTCCACAACATTTTGTGAAGGTTGCTCATGTTCCACCAATGGTAGGTCACTACTTTGTGATTCTTGAATTTCTTCAAGTTCTATCTTCCTCCTACTGGTTCCTATGGAGATAAACTCATTTTCTAGGAATACACCAGTCCGTGCGACAAACACTTTGCCCTCGGAAGGATTATAGAAATAGTACCCCTTGGTTTCTTTGGGATACCCCACAAAGAAGCATTTATCAGATTTGGGATCAAGCTTATTAGAAACTTGACGTTTTACGTATGCTTCACAACCCCAAATCTTCATAAAAGACATGCTGGGTCGTCTACCAGTCCATATCTCATATGGTGTATTTTCTACCTCTTTGGATGGAACACGGTTAAGTGTAAAAACTGCTGTTAATAGAGCATGTCCCCAAAGAGAACTTGGAAGGTTTGCATGACTCATCATAGACCGAACCATGTCCAACAAGGTTCGATTTCTCTTCTCAGAAACACCATTCCATTGTGGTGTTCCAGGTGGAGTGAGTTGAGATAAAATTCCACACTCTCTCAGATGATCATCAAACTTTAGGATCAAATATTCACCACCTCGATCTGATCGAAGAGTTTTAATATTTTTACCAAGTTGGTTTTGTACCTCATTTTTGAATTCTTTGAACTTTTCAAAGGATTCCGATTTATGTTTCATAAGATACACAAATCCATATCTACTGAAATCATCAGTGAATGTGATGAAGTACTGAAAACCACCTGTGACACCCTAAACTCGGTCATCACATGGTTACCCGTTTGCGGAAATAAAACTTAATTTGCTGGTTACTTTCGGAAAATAATGTTTTCTCAACGTTCATCTTTTCAAAATATGGTGATAATTTTTTTTTTCCTTTTTAACCTCATAACAATAACAACTTAATCAAATCACACTTAACAACACAATGTATATAAATCTTACAACTATACTGCCTCATATATTTTCATACCTAAATCAACATCAGTTTTATCTTCAAAACATAATAGGACCTAAGCTGGTCGTAACTAACAGACACTACCACCAATCGGAGCAAAGACAAAGACGCTTCCAACTAGACAGCCTTCTTCTTCGTGTAGGGATCATACCCCTTGTACGTCTCTGAGATGTGTTGTAAGGGTGAGACACCAATATACGGATTTATTACCATAACTAAATGCGCAACACAAAAGAAGGCACATACGCATATACATATTTATAACAACATACTCATTCATATTATATCACATCGTTTATCAATGGGTTTCACACCCCAAACATCAACGTTGAAAAACTATGCATGAACACTTCAAAACATCATCTAACATTCATACCTAATCTCATGAGATATCTCCAACCTCGTGGTGAGTTGATCAGACTCGATAGTTACAGGCGCACAACCACAGACACGCAGTCACAGACACGCAGTCACAGGCACACAGCCAAAACCCATCACACACTGTCCAACATCGTGGCACAGGTGTCACAACGTAGATGGGGCCTCATTGTCCACTAGGCACAATAAGAACATATTTATGATCTACCATGACGCTGCAAGGTAATCACTCGTTTGATCATGGCACGTCTGCCAAATGCATGCAAGAAAACATTTTATTCTCAACATTTTTCTTTGTGTTATATCTTCATTTGTCAAAGCTCTCGAAAGCTTTCGACCCATCATCGTTTTTAAACATCAAAGCTCTCAAAAGCTTTCAACTTATCATCGTTTTTAAACATCAAAGCTCTCAAAAGCTTTCAACTTATCATCGTTTTCAACATCGAATGCTCTCAAAAGCATCATCGTTTTCAACCTCGAATGCTCTCAAAAGCATCATCGTTTTCATTTTCCAAGAAAATATTTTTAAAGTCAAACTTTGACTTTTTATTTTATATTACTATTTTATTATTTTTATTTTTATTTTTATTTTTATTTTTATTTTTATTTTTATAAAGTATATTTTGAATATTAATTTCACAAAATAACTTTTTATAATATTTTGGAATTTCTTGCGTAAAAATTAGCAGTACTAAAAAAATTTCACGGTTACGCTCTCACCGTGACTCACAAATTTCTTTTACACTGATAAATTATTAAAATAAAAATAGTTCTCAAAAAATCATTATTTTTCCAAAATAATATTTTCCACCATTATTATATTCCAACATTTCCTATAAAACGTTGAATATAATTTTCACAACTTATTAAATCTTTTATCTGATTAATCGGTTGTGCACTGACCACTGTCAGGCCTCTCAAACAACATTCAACATTCATCATTCAACAACATCATCATAATTATATCACCAGGCAGATCATGCATCATAGCAACATAATATACTACTGCAGATAATTAAATAAATTAAAAGCAGATAAATCACCGATACACAGATAAACAACACAACGTAAGCCACACAAACAAATAACCACAACCACATATAATTCATATAAATCACACTACACACAAATAGTTACAGAGAAAAATCCCTCAGGTAAGCTCCCCTTACCTGTTGAAGACTCGAACTAAGGGTTTCAAATAATCTCCCGATTTGATCCGGTTTCCTCCGTTGGCTTTAGGTCAAACCAACCCGATCGATTCCTTCATAACGAATTGCAACCAAAATAAATCAAAATCAAACAACAACACACTTAAATCAATGGGGGTAGGGTTCGGCTTCACCCAATTTTCTAGGTTAGGAAACTTAAAATTTGATTAACTTAGGGATTAATGATCCATAAGTTACTTAAGCATGATTAATCACTTTAACCATGATTATGAACTAAGAATCATGAACTAAACCCATCTAGCTATAAGAACTAGGGTTCGGTTTTCTCAAGATCAATAGGCTAGAAGTTTTAAAATTTCACCAACTCTTGAATTTAATCAACATACAAAGCTTAGAGTTGGATTCAAAGATTACAACAACTTTTGAATCACAAAATCATTAAGTGATCATACCTAGGGTTTCGATTTTTGAAGAAACAAATAGGCTCAAGTTTGATTTTTGATCTTCTATATACTTGAATACAAGAACTATCAAGATATAATCATGAATCAAGGCATGAAAATGAAACAAAACCTAAGAACACAACTTTAACCTAGGTTCGGCCCAGTCCAGATTTTAGGGAAAGAAATTTCTCATGATCTTGTGCTTCTAGATAATGAAAATAGAGATGATTATAAGATCATAGCAATTGGTTTCATGTCAAAAGGATTTTTCTAGAATTAGTTATGAATTTTTGAATCTAGTTCCATGAACTTTGAACAAATGAAGAACATGTTGATCTAAGTCATGAATCTACAAAAGTGATGAAGAGAAATGATTTAAATGACAAGAGAATAAGTTATTACCTCTTGATTATCCAAGAAAACAAAGTTTGGATGATGTTCTTAAAGTTTTTCTTATGGTGTTCTTAATAAACTTAAGGGAGAAGATGAACATAGTTAGGGTTTAGAACAGTTTTAGTATTTTGAGTAGATCTCTCAACATACTTGTCCGTTTTGGATGATCTTTATGTCGTTGGAAATAAGAGAGAAATATGAACAACTTTCATGTTGAAAGTTTTTCGAGATTCAAAATAGAAACTGGTCAGAATTGCTAGGAAAAATCGGACGAATTATGAATACTTTGAAGAAGCTTAGGTCTTCAAGAAGATAAACATGGAAATGAAAGATGAAGAGATGCTTAATGAAGAAGGAAATATCCTTAATTAAGAAGGCAAGAGTGAGCCGTGGGTTTTGGATAGGTTTTAGTCAACTTTTCCAATGGCATTTGCTTGCAATTGTCATAAAAAGACAAGGGCAAAATGGTCATTTCATAACAAAATTTCACTTTATCATAAATGTGCCATTATGGCCATTACGACTCGGATAAACTCGTCATAAATGCTCGTCAAGTCGGTCAAATCCATCATCTCTGCTACGTTGCCGACTCCTCGATTCATCTGGCGCAAGCTTTTCCTAGAGATATCTCGACGTATACGCCCGCAACAAATATAATATTTTAATTTTTTTACCAAAATTTTCAAAACTTCCAGGATCGTAGTAAATACGATAAAAACATTTTTCATCTCGTTCACGACTCAAAATTAGGTCTTCTGAGCAGCAAACTTTTACTGTCAGTGAAAACACAGAAAACGGTAGACCGGCTTCCGTCTGAATTTTCAACCAACAACTTCCCCGTAACCTTATAAAAATAATTATAATAAGGAAATGACCTTGGTTTATCCAAAATCATTTTCTATGTCTCGGATAAAAATATATATTTATATATTTATTACCGATATTACGAAGCAGCGAAAATCGGGGTGTTAGACCACCTCTAGCTAATGTGTTTAGGGGTCCGCATACATCGCTATGTATAAGACCCAATAGATCGTTAGCTCTTTCACCTTTTCCGGTGAATGGAGCTTTAGAAATCTTTCCCAATAAACAAGACTCACATATCTCATATGATTCATAATCAAATGAGTCCAAGAGTCCATCTTTATGGAGCTTCGTAATGCGCTTCTCATTTATATGACCTAAACGACAATGCCAAAGATAAGACGGGTTCAACTCATTTGGTTTGAACCTCTTAGTATTTATGTTATAGATGGGCATTTCAAGATCAAGGACATAAAGCCCATTACTCATGTGTGCACTAGCATAGAAAATATCATCCAAATAAATAGAACAACTTTTGTTCTTTATTATAAAAGAAAAATCAATCTTGTCCAAACAAGAAACGGAAATGATATTCCTGCTAATTGCAGGCACAAAATAACAGTTCTCTAACTGAATAGTAAGCCCAGTGGGCAAAGCCAATACATAAGTCCCTACAGCTAAAGCATCAACCTTTGCTCCATTTCTAACTCGTAGGTCGACTTCGCCCTTTGCCAATGGTCTACTCCTGTTTAGATCCTGCACATTTGTACAAATGTGAGAACCACATCCAGTATCTAATACCCATGATGCAGAAGTAGATAAATTGACTTCTATAACAAACACACCTGAAGTGGAAGTCTCACTTCCCTTCTTCTTCTTGATTTCTTCCAGGTATTTTGGGCAGTTCCTCTTCCAATGTCCGGTCCGACCACATTGGAAGCAATTGCCTTCCTTAGCCACACCACCCACAAGCTTCAAGCCAGAAGTACTGGGCTTGATCTTGTTGATGGCCTTTCCCTTGCCCTTGCCCTTTTGTTTATGCGTGGGCTTCTTGGGATGCTTCTTGCTATTTCCAGCCTGGACCATCAAAATGGCCTTCCCCTTTCCTTTGTTAATATTTTATTCAGCAGTTCTCAACATGCTCAACAATTCTGGCAAAGGTTTGTCAAGATCATTCATATTATAGTTCATGACAAACTGACTATAGCTCTCAGGCAACGATTGCAGAACTAAGTCGGTGGCCAACTCTTGGCCTAAAGGAAATCCCAGTCTCTCAAGATTCTCAATGTACTCGATCATCTGGAGTACATGAGGACTCACAGGGCTTCTTTCTGCCAATTTACACTGGAAAATGGCTCTGGAAACTTCGAACCGCTCATGCCTTGCTTTCTCTTGGTAGAGCAGCTTGAGGTGCACGATCATATCGTATGCCTCCATGGTCTCATGTTGCTTTTGCAGCTCAGAGGTCATGGTAGCAAGCATAAGACAGCCGACGTCTAAGGTGTCATCCTGATGCTTCTTATAAGCATCCCTGTCAGCCCTAGGAGCACTTGAAGCCGATGGCTCCTCAGGAATAGGCTCCTCAAGAACATACAGCTTTTTATCATGTTTGAGGACAATCCTCAAGTTTCTGTACCAGTCCAGAAAATTTGTTCCGGATAGTTTGTCCTTCTCAAGGACGGATCGCAATGACAGGTTACTTGATGTGTTTGATGCCATGGTAATCTACAGAGATAAATATGCAAAATATAAGTATCATGCCATGAAGTTATTTAATAAGGTCTTTAATTAAATACGCCTCCCACTATTTTACTCAAAACAATGACCCTCATCATTGATTCGGAAAATCCTGTTGGAAGATTTTCTAGTGGGCCAAGATCCATATTTCACCTAGCTTTAAGTCAGCTTTGACTGATCACTCAAAATTCGGTTATATAGGTAGGAAACACTTTCCGATTGCATCTCATGCAACTCTTGGACAGTTGGGTGAATAACTCTTATTCTAATCCATCACATGGACTAAAGCCCAACTTTTAAGCCTCTAAGCCTTTCAATCCTATTGAAGTTGGCTTAGTTAAGTCAGACCCTATGGATAGCAGTTGAACATTACATTTGTCCCATCGCGTCTTACTAGTATAGATAAAGGTACCCCGCTTTGGCGGACCCACACTTAATCGATCATAGTCTTGACGAGTGCCATGCATTGGAAGGCCTTTAAATGTGACTTAATATTTCCTTTTGAGGGATTTGATTAAAATTTGATCTCATCATTTGTTAAACTCTTTAACTTACTATTGACATACATGCATCTCATACATATATTAGTTAAAAACATAACATAACATAATATATATATAATAAATCACATTTATTGTAATTGATGTTACTATAAATCACATTTATTGTAATTGATGTTACTATAAATCACATTTATTGTAATTGATGTTATATAAATCACATTTATGTAATTGATGTTACTATAAATCACATTTATTATAATTGATGTTGTTATTAAATGGTGACATAAAGAATTTCAAAAATTGAATTTCGAAATAACACACTACGCAGAGGTAGCACGGGGTTCCCGCCTCCTTAGCGGCTAGGGCTTCAACCTCTCAACCCTAATTACCGCAAGGCCCGTGAACACTTCACACTACAAGGAACGGCGGCTAGGGTTTCAACCCTTGGAACCTCAGCCGCAAGAACATGAACTTTTCATATCTGACACCCTTTAACGCCGTCAACAGAGAACTGAAACCGATCATGTTTAACATCAACACTTGACGCCATCGCAGAACATAATAAGGATTCCAGAACCAATGTACATATCGCATATATACACATAAATGTGCTATAGACGCATATATCATATACATATGAAAATTACAGAAACAAGGTTTCGCAAAAACGGATGCAAACGATTTTCAGAAAAGAATTTTCATAAAAACGATTCACATTATTAACATGTTATCATACATAACAGGTAAACCACGTAACAGAATCATGGTTTCGCAAGCGGCTCTGATACCACTATTGGGAATTTGCGTATAAAACAACATAACGCAGCGGAAAAAAAAATTCCCATCGAAGGATCCTTGCGAATGGTCATGATTCATGGTTATAAGATTTACCTCTTGAAGCGATGAGAATTGATTGAAATCATCTATCACGAACACTGCAGGAACGATGTCTCTAAGGTATCCACACGAGCAGATCCCGTGAACGTCCAACGTCACGAACACGAAGCGTCTCTGCCTCACAGTGCTAGCTTCGAAAACCGAGACCTGCTGCTCACTGTCACTCTCTATGTGTGGATAGGGTAAAAACCGTGTAGGCACAATATCTTAAGTGGTCTACTTATAGTAGCACCTCCTTAAGTGAGTTAGTGAGCAGCGTTTGACCTAAGCTCCATGTACTATGCGCTAGGCCCAATAGAAGAGTCCAACTCTCCTTTTAATGCTTCTTTTGATCCGCTCTTATGTGTGTGACCCTATAGGTTCCCAAAACGTTAGTAGTAATATTAAATCCCATTTAATATTACAGACAGTGAGCGGTATCTATCAATACATCACTGCCACCTAAGTAGTGAGAAAGTCAGTGATTTGACGAAACCTTTGTGACAAATATTCATGTGCATTATTATCCCTTTGTCCATATATCTATATTGAACACAAGACATAGAATGTGTCACCCTTGTATGGTTCAATATCATGTTCCCTGATACCCGAGTAGACTTAACAACAAATGAGGTCAATATCTCATATTGACTCATTTCAGCACGGCCATGCATTTTATAGTCTCACTCTATCAGGGGCCCCACAGATATTACTCCTGTTATGTAGGAGGGACAAATTCCATCTAGGTCACTCACATCCCTCTGCATGGCTCGTGGTATGCCCAATGACCGTCTTTATAATCATCCTATTACAGATGACGTTTGACGATATTAAAGAACACGACTCCTCATGTAGGGATCGTAGCGATTTCATGTCGAAGGATTGCATACACCATTGTCACTATGAGAACTACTTATGACACTCACATAACGCTCCATGTAGTGTTCTCATGGTGGGTCAATCCAGTACATCATTACTCTAATGTGTACCTATGTGGCGACTCGATATCTCATATCCATGACCCGTGAGATATGGTCATCAGTCTGCACACATACTAGTCTCAATGTATTATTATTGTCCTTATTAATAAAATACTTGACTACGGATATTTAAGAATAGGATTTCATTGTTCAATAGTGTCTCACGATCAAGTCATGTACTTGATATTCTATTAAACTGAAATTTCTATTCTAAGGACTTTATTATGTTTAAACAATTAACACAATAAACTGGAATGCCTCATATATATATATAATGGCAAGATACAAATGTAAGTCTAAGAAATACACTGGCCTCTAGGGCTTACACCAACACCTACTTCCTCTAATTCATCAATTCCTCAAGCTCATTCTCTTGTTATGTCTAACCCCAATCATAACCAACTTTCTCCCTCACAAATTCCTTCCTCCCCCTCGAGTCAAACTCTCAGTCCAACACCTGTTCCTTCTCCCATTCCTGTACAAAGTCCACAAGATAACTCATCTTCCTCCTCTTCAACTCAGCCAGCCATTCCTTCTAATGTTCATCACATGCAAACTCAGTCCAAAAATGGTATTTTCAAACCTAGACTTCATCCTGTAACACCCTACTTTTTATTTTCCGATTTCTATTTTTTTCAGTAAAAATATTTTCGCTGTATTAACCGGTATAAATGTATTTATTTATATTTTTATCCGAGTTCATGGAGATTGATTTTTATGAAATAAAAATCATATTCATACTCTATCTTAGGGTAGAAGCTTACGATAAAAATTTGGGTTGAAAATTCGACATGAACCCTGTCGTTTTCACCGACAAGTATAATTTTACTAAGCGAGAAAACCTAATTTTGACTCGTGAACGAAATGGTTTATATTTAAATCATTTTTACAACAAGTTTGGTCAGTTTGAAAATTTTCAGTAAAAACGAAATATTACGCTTTTACGCAGCGTAAAACCCTAATCGGGAAACCGACGAGTCGAAAACGGAACTACGGAGACCCATCAAGAGATCGGGATAACGAGTCATACTTGATGACCATGGAGGATGAGTCACCAAGCATTTATGAGCATTAAATGCATGTAATCATGACATTTAGGTAAAAAGACCAAAATACCCCCAAGCTTTCGCGGGTATTAACAAGACGCATCTACGCACTCTTAACCACTCATTTTACGTGGTTGAAAACCTCCCACATCTCTCCAATTTCGTGCATCCACCTCCAATAAATATTACCTATTTCATTTTGCTTTCGTTTCATTATTTTCCTCTCAAAATCGAAATCGGTAAACGATTTGAGTGCGTCACGGAATTTAAGGAACCGCTATGGATAAGATCGATGACTCATTGGTGAGTCATTTTGTGTGGCCCAAAATCAGCCACACCTCCATCAAATGTGAGCCACATATTATTAACCATGGTTAGCCAAAATAACCTTAGTTAAGTTAATTATAACCTTAGTTAAGCTTATATTAATTTAATAATCACAAAACCCATTAAACCAATTCCTTTTAACCAAACAAGGCATAAGATTACTCCTATAAATACCCCAAAACCGTGGCCTCCCTCACCATTTCACTCATCTTCTTCATTCTCTTCATCTTCCCCACCAACTAAGTTACAAAACCCTAAAGAACACCGAATTCCCACCAAACATATGACCCTCTTCCTTTCTGAAACTCGTAAAACACTCAACATAAAAGTTGTTCCTATTTCTCTCTTCTTTCCAACAAGCTAAAGATCATCAAAAACGGATAAGTGGATTGGGAGAAAGGCTCAAAATACAGAAACTGCCCAGAATTCCCAGCAACCCACGAAACAGCATAAAGAAGGCCCTTTTTACCCCTGTTATGATCCGAACCAAATGAAGCCTTAAACACAAAATTTGTTCCTTTTCTTCTTATCTTTCTATCAAGCCAAAGTTCGTAATTTTTGGATGAGTATATTGTGAGATACACTCACAATACCATCACACCCTCAAGCTGTCCAGTTTTCAACATAGTGAAGGTTGATCATTTTCTTCAATTCTTCAATCTTCAAGAGGTAAAAGCTCATCTCCTTGATCATATAAGCTTTCATATTCATGTATTTATCATGTTTATGCCATGAATCATATTTTTCCATTCCTAGATCTAGAACTTCAAATAATTCTAGAAAATTGTAGAAAAATCCTTTTGATGTGAAACCAATTTCTATGATCTTGTGATGTCTTCCACTTTCATTATCCAAGAGCTTGAATCCAACTAAATTTCCTATCCTATTTTCCTAATATGGGCTCGAAACCCTAACCCTAAAGGTTAGAGGATTTTGTTTCAAATTTTAGTCTTGTAATAAGTAATCTATGTTAGTTAAGACTCTAGTAACTAGGATCCAAAAGATAACATTAAGAAGATAATCCTAAACCTATTTTCTAAGTCTTGACCGAACCTAGCCCTAAAGTGTCATAGATGGTTGTTAGTTGATTAATTATAGTTATGTTGTTTGGTTGAAGGTGTTTGTGTTAACTCGTGGCGGGATAACGAGGATCGCCGTGGTACGTGTTTCCGGTGCTAACTCAGGTGGGGAAAAGAATCAACCTATCGTCGGAATCGATAAGTAGTAGATTATATGATAATTGTGTAGGGCGACCTAAACCCTACTAGTAGTTGAGTAATCGACAAGACCAAAATCATATTGGAAACCTTTTCTGTAAAACCAATAGTGATTTGGGGATTGTAGGTTTATCGACATTAGGATGATTTTATCTTATCTGAGGTTGATTGAATTTATTATTATTATTTCATTGCTTATGTGATATTTTGTGGTATTTGAATTATTTTATGATATTGTGTTATGCATGATCTGCCTGGTTTTTAATACTATGCCTAGTTGATTTTAAGTAAGGATATGTGTTGTTCGGGAGATGATTGTTTGGGTGAGAGAATAAAGGTGATTTAGAGGTGCCTAGCCTAATTAAGTGGTTTTATCTAAGAGGAAAAAGGTGTTGAGACTTTGATGGAAGGTTGAGGCACTAGGTTGTTATTGATTTAAATTAGGGAGATTCATTTATCGAGGTATTGTTAGTCACAGCCGTGTGAGTGGAACACACGGGGTCAGGATATCCTATTTTGGGGATATCGGATATTACGGGTGAGTGCCCTACGGATGGGGATGCCGAGGTAGACTACCGTAATACTCTTTAGTTCTTGACGAGTTCTTGGCACTGGACCGTTATGGAATGATATTCCTTAACGAGTTCGTATGTTCTTGGCACTTGACCGTTTTGGAAGGATGTTCCTTGACGAGTTCGAATGTTATTGGCATCGAACCGTTATGGAAGGATGTTCCTTGACGAGTTCGAATGTTCTTGGCACTTGGACCGTTATGGAAGGATGTTCCTTGACGAGTTCGTATGGCACTGAACCATTTTAGACTAATAAGTGTTTAGTCTTTGATGCGTTTGAAAGTTATTGGTACTTGGACCGTTCGGACCTACTGACTAATGTGACGGGAGTGAAGATGGCTATATCAGTATTAAGTTTTAGTTGCATGGGTTGAGGGTAGAGGATGAAATAGTGAATTGAGGATGATTGTTGATTTTGAATGATGTGTGTCTGTGACAATTACTGTATAATTTACTATTACTCTTTTCCGCTTTTTGATGATAGAACTGTTTCTTATTCCCTATATCTTTCTGTGTGTTGTGTTTTATTTCTGATGTGATCGTACGAGAAGACCCGATGGAGGAACCAAATACTGAGGGGTTAGATGGAACTCCTTACGAACCAGATGCTGGAGGTCGAGCTGTGATTCAAGGCGATTAGAGTATAGACAGTATGGCCAGTGTGTCTAAGGAGTATTTATATTTCCGCTAAGTATGTCTGTAGTGCAGTTTATGCCTGTGAGGGATCCTACTGAGAGGGTACTGATGAGCCTCTGTTTGACTGGTTTTATAACTAGTCAAGACCTTGGCTTTGTGCTTATTTTATATCATTTTTACCCAAATTAGACTTGATTGTCCTTAAGTAATATTTTGAGTCTGTAAATTGTTTTTAAGTTAATTTAGTTGATTTAGAGTGAATAAAGTATTTACTTTTATTTTCTGTTTTTCAGGTTAATAAAATAAAATAAAATAAATCTGGAGCCACTCGCCCCGCGAAGGATTTCTCGCCCCGCGAGTATTGCAACTCTGAAAAGTCAGAGACGATCACGGTTTACCCGTGTTGAGGATCACGGCTGTGGCAGTTTTGAAGTTGAAGCGTTCGCCTCGCGAGAATCCATTCGCCTCGCGAGCCTTGAAGTCAGAACATAATTGCTGTCACTGGAACCTGAACTGGTCATGAAGATTGGGCCATAACTTGGGCTGTAGATGTCGGTTGGAACTGAAACTGGTGGCAAATGAAAGATAAAACAAAGAGCTTTAACTCTCATGAAGACCATTATTCCAAACAGAGCCGTTTTGAAGGGCTTTAATCCATGTGAAGTCAGAGGCGTTTCAGCTGCCCTATGAGTTGAATGTGGACATAACTCCCTCATCTTAACTCATAATTAAGCAAATTAAGTGGCTTTGGAAAGCTAAGAGGCAGAGGTTGAAGTTAATAAAAGGGCATTCAGATATTGAGAGATTTTATATAAATAGGAGTCATAGTTAGGCAGAGGAGGAGTCAGTAGGAGTAGTGGTAGTTTCAATAGTTTATTTTCCTTTTCTTTTCTTTTCTGCTTATGTCTGTAATGGAGAATTAATCTCCTAGATTAATCTACTGTAATTGGTTTTTATCCATACTTGAGGTTCTTGTATTTCCTGCTTTTATTTCCTTTTCTCTTTTCAATGCCATGCTTTATATTTTCGTTTGCTTAATTCGAGAGTATATTGTGTTGTGTTGGTTTATCTCGGTGATATCATGTTCCTATATATAATCGCGTTTGCTTAATTCGCGTGTGTACGTTTCGTGTTCGCTTAGTTCACGAAGTGCTTAACCCCGTTTGCTTAATTCGGGAATAGGGATATATATCCGTAGTAGTGGTTCCGCTTGTGAATTATTGCTATAACCGGGAGGGGATTAGAATCTGCTTAGGGCTAGGAATTTGCATGAACCGATGATAGTTGGGAAACCAAAAGCAGTAGGTTAATCGCTTTAGCTTATTTGGTAACTGCTCTATTTTCTTGCTTTGTTTTCTGTTTTGCTTCTTAATTTAGTTTTCAATCCAAAACCCCCAATTCTGACTTTTTCTAAGTTTTTCTGTTAATAATAACAACAACTAAAGAGTCCTTGAGAGACGATCCGAGTTGTCGCTCTATACTACATTATTTTGTAAACGCTCGTTCTTTTTGGCGCGTGGCGACAGCGCGGTCAAAAATTGGCGCCGTTGCCGGGGACTCTTGTTTGTTGTTATTAAAAAAAAAAAAAAAACTTTGCTAATTAGTTTTGTCTGCATTGTCTGGTTGTGAATTTTGCCCTATGGATAATTATATGCGAAATTATGTGCCTAATGTTTATTATGAGCAACCATGCATGTATTATCCTAATTTTAGTGAGCCACCACCATACTATCCTAGCCAAGTGACCACCTCTGCACTTTCCGAACCTTCACAGAGCACCTTGGATGAGATTGCTTCTATGATACAACAAATGGCCGAGAACAATCAACGGATGGCAGTAAGCCAGCAATACCAGCCTGACCCTACACTAGCCCAACTCAATTTGGAAGAAATGCTACAACAAATGGCTGCACAAACGGAAGCATACAATCTTGAATTTCAACAGAGGATGGAGGCAATGGAGGCAAGTAATCGTGAAGCCCAACAGAGGGACCAAGCTGAATCTCAGAAGTTGTGGGCTCTAATTGATCAAGTTACCGCCAACTCAGCTGCAATGCTAACTCCACAGCCCCTTGAGGAACATAAGGATTCACAGATGGTTATTCCTGAAAATATTTTTGAAAATAATTCTGATGATAATGTTTCTGTTGATGATGGTTTATGTGTTGAATCCCCTGATCCTAATGCTTGTTATTGTGACGGAACTGCTTTGTGTGTAGAATGTTTTACAGGTTTATACTTCTCAGGAAAAATAGAAAAGGCAGATCGTTTTGCAGGTTTATTTTTTTCAGGAAACTTAGAAAGTGAGGATCGGGAGGATCAAGAGGGCAGCTGCTCCCCCGTGCCTGAAGATAAAGAAGAACCTTTGGGAGTAGATGATTCAAGTAAAACAATTGAATGTGTTGAGAGTAATGGGGTGGATGAATTGATTGAAGAATTCCCAGACATTCTAACTTTTACTGATTCATTTTCTTGTAATATATGTACTAACTCTAACCTTTGTGTGGTGTGTGCTGAAATTTCTGCGTGTATAGCAGGTGAAAAATTTGTTAATGCAGTGGATGAAGACATTGCAGAAGTTGAAGCAGCACCGGTAACCGTTTCTAACTGTGTACCACCTCCCCCTGAGGAACCAGTGATGGAGTTTAAACCCTTGGATTTGGCACCATGGCCAGTCCAAGCGGTTGAACCCCGATTCTATTGGGGAGACTTTGTTGAGAAGGAGGTCAGCTGTGACCCTAGAGGAAGTGAAAAGTCCGCCGCACTGGGCGAGGTTACTATGATTGTCAAGCACCCACTTCCGCATCAAAGCTGCAAGTTAGGGAGGCTTGGAATGAATTTCAGTCCTTTGGCTACCACGTGGGACTTATGTTACAAGCAATGGGATCCCGGTGGAACCGCCCTGCAATGAGTTTTCTTAACCCTTTCTTCTTTTTAATTTTCTTTTGCTTTGCTTTATTTCTGTTTTATTGTCAATAATGCTCCTGAATAATTTGAGAAGCTCAGGAGTTCTGTTTGTGTCTTGGTTATGGCAAGTTTATTGGTTTGATTGATTTTGCATAGATAGATGGCATGTTATGTTTTGACTGTTTTCCCCCTAGGATTTGAGAAAAATTTTTGGAAAAATGATCCCCATATGATTGAAAACTGAACTTTGGGATTTTGTTATGATGGCATGATTTATGATAAGTTTGGGGTGATAGGAAGCACACACTAGGGATGGAATCTCTTTTAAACAATTTGCAAAAAAAAAAAAAATGTCCAGGTGAGGTTTTGAGCCTCCAACATGTTTTAAATTGTGTGAAATCACTTTTGATTGCACTTTCCTGAATTTGCTTGAGTCTCTTTTTGGTTTGCATGATTATGTGTTTGCTTCAAATGATTTAGGCATTTTCTTTGTAAATAGCTACTTAGCCTAAAATAACCAAATCCTAATGCATGTTCCTTAGTTAGCCCCATTGAGCCTATTAGCCTGTTAATTCTTTGTAACCTTATGTTACGAGCTAAAATCTGAAAAACCATATTAACCCAATCTTAGGATTAGGAGAGCATGGAAGCTTAGTGAGAAATTGGTTGCAAGAAATTAAGTTTGGGGTGGCTACTCGGTGCAATGTGTTGTTTGGGATTGAAAAAAAAAAAAAGAAGAAAAGTGTAAACATAAAAAAAAAAGAAAAAAAAAGAAAGAAAAGAAAAAAATACATATATAAAAAAAAGAAGAAGAAGAAGAAGAAAATTTTTTAAAAGTGAACAAAAAATGCCAAAAAGAAATAAAAAGGCTGTAGTCACCCAGAAGTGTAAAGAAAAAAATAAAGAAAGGAACTTGAGTGAATTTCAAAGTGTAAATGATGTTCATGCTCTCTTAGTTCCTGGGGTCTTCAGCCTAGTTCCTTTGTATATCCTACCCTTAGCCAGGCCCCATTACAACCCATAAAAGACCTTTTGATGTTGCTTGCATGTTTCCTGTGGGAACCATTTTGAGATGAAAATCAAATTTATGGGAAGTGCTCTTAAAAGTGAAATTGAGTGCAATGTTGCTAGCCTGACACAAACTGAGCGATGAGTGAAACACAAATCTCCCTTGTGAGGAAGGCAGTTGTTTGATTTTGGTGATCTCCCTTTGTATGTAACTTAGATCCCCTGCTTAGATTTCTGATTGTCTGAATGATTAATTTCTCAACTGTTTAGAATAAATGCATGTGGGGATTGTTTTGCTTGTAAGGGGGAACATTGAAAGAAAAAATCTTTTGAAAAATTGCTTGAAATCTATGGAAAGTTGATTGAATTCTTAAGCTTGCCAGGTCTTGAGTCTTTTAATTTTTTGAGTGTAGTTTGCTTGGGGACAAGCAAAGTTTAAGTTTGGGGTATTTTGATGAGCCTCTGTTTGACTGGTTTTATAACTAGTCAAGACCTTGGCTTTGTGCTTATTTTATATCATTTTTACCCAAATTAGACTTGATTGTCCTTAAGTAATATTTTGAGTCTGTAAATTGTTTTTAAGTTAATTTAGTTGATTTAGAGTGAATAAAGTATTTACTTTTATTTTTCCTTTTTCAGGTTAATAAAATAAAATAAAATAAATCTGGAGCCACTCGCCCCGCGAAGGATTTCTCGCCCCGCGAGTATTGCAACTCTGAAAAGTCAGAGACGATCACGGTTTACCCGTGTTGAGGATCACGGCTGTGGCAGTTTTGAAGTTGAAGCGTTCGCCTCGCGAGAATCCATTCGCCTCGCGAGCCTTGGAAGTCGAACATAATTGCTGTCCTTTGGAACCTGAACTGGTCATGAAGATTGGGCCATAACTTGGGCTGTAGATGTCGGTTGGAACTGAAACTGGTGGCAAATGAAAGATAAAACAAAGAGCTTTAACTCTCATGAAGACCATTATTCCAAACAGAGCCGTTTTGAAGGGCTTTAATCCATGTGAAGTCAGAGGCGTTTCAGCTGCCCTATGAGTTGAATGTGGACATAACTCCCTCATCTTAACTCATAATTAAGCAAATTAAGTGGCTTTGGAAAGCTAAGAGGCAGAGGTTGAAGTTAATAAAAGGGCATTCAGATATTGAGAGATTTTATATAAATAGGAGTCATAGTTAGGCAGAGGAGGAGTCAGTAGGAGTAGTGGTAGTTTCAATAGTTTATTTTCCTTTTCTTTTCTTTTCTGCTTATGTCTGTAATGGAGAATTAATCTCCTAGATTAATCTACTGTAATTGGTTTTTATCCATACTTGAGGTTCTTGTATTTCCTGCTTTTATTTCCTTTTCTCTTTTCAATGCCATGCTTTATATTTCTGTTTGCTTAATTCAGGAGTATATTGTGTTGTGTTGGTTTATCTCGGTGATATCATGTTCCTATATATAATCGCGTTTGCTTAATTCGCGTGTGTACGTTTCGTGTTCGCTTAGTTCACGAAGTGCTTAACCCCGTTTGCTTAATTCGGGAATAGGGATATATATCCGTAGTAGTGGTTCCGCTTGTGAATTATTGCTATAACCGGGAGGGGATTAGAATCTGCTTAGGGCTAGGAATTTGCATGAACCGATGATAGTTGGGAAACCAAAAGCAGTAGGTTAATCGCTTTAGCTTATTTGGTAACTGCTCTATTTTCTTGCTTTGTTTTCTGTTTTGCTTCTTAATTTAGTTTTCAATCCAAAACCCCCAATTCTGACTTTTTCTAAGTTTTTCTGTTAATAATAACAACAACTAAAGAGTCCTTGAGAGACGATCCGAGTTGTCGCTCTATACTACATTATTTTGTAAACGCTCGTTCTTTTTGGCGCGTGGCGACAGCGCGGTCAGTACCCTCAACAGTGTTTTGGTAATGTAATAAATAAACATGTGTGTATTTATGTAATATAGTTTGGTGTGTTTTATATTTGTAGAAGTTATATGATTATTAATTAAGTTTTAATTTTTACGTATTTTCAACGATAAGCGTGCGATTAAGTAAATAAATAATAAGGTTCTAATTTAATAATACAATGGGGCACATCGGGGTGTCTCATTTGGTGGTATCAGAGCAGTTCGATTCTAATCGGACTGTGAGGTCTAGGATGTTGTTACTGGCCGTGTCTAGTTGAGTCCACATCGGATTTCAACTATGCTTAGAAGATGGGTATTGTGTCCGAATCCGATGCGTTAATTAACATTAGTGTGGCATATGGTATTTATATACTGGTCTATGTGGTATTATATGTCATACTGATAAGAGCAAATGATTTCTTTTACAGAATCATGGCTCGTGGAAGAGGACATCCGATTGACAGTAATGACCGAACTCCTGAAAGAATTGTTGGAGGTAACAATGTGGAAAATAATCATACCGGAAGTGGAGAAGAGTCATCTGAGACTCGAGATACCATGAAAAACATAGTTACTGCTCTGTTGTTACAAACACAGCAGAATCTTTGAGATGCTACAGATGAACAAAGAACAGCAGGAACAACAGAATCAAAGGAGAGCTGCAGTAGCTGAAGATGCCGGAATGGCTACTTTCCTGAAAGGGAAGCCACCCCAATTCCGAGGAGATTATGATCCAGAGAAGGCAGAATGCTGGATACAAGAGATCGAGAAGATATTCGATACCATGCACTGCAGAGAGGATAGGAAAGTGATGTATGCTGCCTTCATGTTAACTGGAGGAGCAGAATCTTGGTGGAAAGGCAAGCGAAGATTGTTGGAGGCCGAGGGCGGAATTATCACTTGGCGCTTGTTTAGCAACTGTTTCTTTGAAAAATATTTTCCGCGTCTAGTTCGACGTGAGAAAGAAAGGGAATTCATGAGTCTCAAACAAGGCAACATGACGGTTGGTGATTATGCATCACGATTTGAGGCTCTGATTAAGTATTCTGAATTTTATCAGAGATTTCCAGATGAAGATTGGCAATGTAGAAGGTTTGAGGAAGGACTCCGACATGGACTACAGAGGGCTATAGTATCTCTCGATATCCAAAGTTTTCCGGAGCTAGTAGAAAGATGCAGTGCCATAGAAAGCATAGATCTGAGGCAAGCTGCTGAGCAGAGGCAGCAGAGGAGTGGAGGTCCTATTCGATCAGGTCTCCAATGGAGAGAAGATAGGGGTTCTCAAGAGAGACAAGGACCATATGCCAGACAATTGCAGACAGTGGCACCAACACCAGTAGCTACCACACCAGTGGTTGGAACAAGCCAACAACAACAACAACGCTTAGTTTGTTTCAGATGCGGAGGACCGCACTATGTTAGGAATTGTAAGGAGGGATCTGGTTGTTTCAACTGTGGTAAGCCAGGTCATTATGCTCGTGATTGTAAACAGAAAGGTATGTCGCAGCCGGTAGCTGGGAATAGGGAAGCTGGAGGTTATAGAGGTGGAACCCAGGGAGGAGTTTCTGCAACCGGTCAGCAGATGGTTAGACCTCAAGCTGCTGGGAGAGTGTTTACCATAAGAAGAGTTGAATCCCCTCACGCTGCAGATCTCATAAATGGTATGTATGATTTTGATATAAATTTGAATAATAGAATATGTTCGAAGGATTAAGTTTTAATTATGTCCTTTAAGGATGTTAGATCAAGTTGGAAAGGTTAAGAACAATGAATGGAATATAGTGGTGGATAAGTTCGAGGATAAATAGAATGATATAAGAATGGATTATGTTATGAAGTTACCGCTGTTACCTAGGGGAAAAACAGCCATGAGAAATATAATGTGGGATCTTTAGATTAAGATACGATTACAAGATAATGGCTAGTTTTGAGTTAAGAAATTCCGAGGACGGAATTTTTTTCTAAGAGGGGTAGTAATGTAACACCCTACTTTTTATTTTCCGATTTCTATTTTTTTCAGTAAAAATATTTTCGCTGTATTAACCGGTATAAATGTATTTATTTATATTTTTATCCGAGTTCATGGAGATTGATTTTTATGAAATAAAAATCATATTCATACTCTATCTTAGGGTAGAAGCTTACGATAAAAATTTGGGTTGAAAATTCAGACGGAACCCGGTCTGCGTTTTCACTGACAGTATAATTTTACTGAGCAGAAAACCTAATTTTGACTCGTGAACGAAATGGTTTATATTTAAATCATTTTTACAACAAGTTTGGTCAGTTTGAAAATTTTCAGTCGAAAACGAAATATTACGCTTTTACGCAGGCGTAAAACCCTAATCAGGAAACCGACGGAGTCGAAAACGGAACTACAGAGACCCATCAAGAGATCGGGATAACGAGTCATACTTGATGACCATGGAGGATGAGTCACCAAGCATTTATGAGCATTAAATGCATGTAATCATGACATTTAGGTAAAAAGACCAAAATACCCCCAAGCTTTCGCGGGTATTAACAAGACGCATCTACGCACTCTTAACCACTCATTTTACGTGGTTGAAAACCTCCCACATCTCTCCAATTTCGTGCATCCACCTCCAATAAATATTACCTATTTCATTTTGCTTTCGTTTCATTATTTTCCTCTCAAAACCGAAATCGGTAAACGATTGGAGCATGCGACGGAATTTCCGGGAACCGCTATGGATAAGATCGATGACTCATTGGTGAGTCATTTTGTGTGGCCCAAAATCAGCCACACCTCCATCAAATGTGAGCCACATATTATTAACCATGGTTAGCCAAAATAACCTTAGTTAAGTTAATTATAACCTTAGTTAAGCTTATATTAATTTAATAATCACAAAACCCATTAAACCAATTCCTTTTAACCAAACAAGGCATAAGATTACTCCTATAAATACCCCAAAACCGTGGCCTCCCTCACCATTTCACTCATCTTCTTCATTCTCTTCATCTTCCCCACCAACTAAGTTACAAAACCCTAAAGAACACCGAATTCCCACCAAACATATGACCCTCTTCCTTTCTGAAACTCGTAAAACACTCAACATAAAAGTTGTTCCTATTTCTCTCTTCTTTCCAACAAGCTAAAGATCATCAAAAACGGATAAGTGGATTGGGAGAAAGGCTCAAAATACAGAAACTGCCCAGAATTCCCAGCAACCCACGAAACAGCATAAAGAAGGCCCTTTTTACCCCTGTTATGATCCGAACCAAATGAAGCCTTAAACACAAAATTTGTTCCTTTTCTTCTTATCTTTCTATCAAGCCAAAGTTCGTAATTTTTGGATGAGTATATTGTGAGATACACTCACAATACCATCACACCCTCAAGCTGTCCAGTTTTCAACATAGTGAAGGTTGATCATTTTCTTCAATTCTTCAATCTTCAAGAGGTAAAAGCTCATCTCCTTGATCATATAAGCTTTCATATTCATGTATTTATCATGTTTATGCCATGAATCATATTTTTCCATTCCTAGATCTAGAACTTCAAATAATTCTAGAAAATTGTAGAAAAATCCTTTTGATGTGAAACCAATTTCTATGATCTTGTGATGTCTTCCACTTTCATTATCCAAGAGCTTGAATCCAACTAAATTTCCTATCCTATTTTCCTAATATGGGCCGAAACCCTAACCCTAAAGGTTAGAGGATTTTGTTTCAAATTTTAGTCTTGTAATAAGTAATCTATGTTAGTTAAGACTCTAGTAACTAGGATCCAAAAGATAACATTAAGAAGATAATCCTAAACCTATTTTCTAAGTCTTGACCGAACCTAGCCCTAAAGTGTCATAGATGGTTGTTAGTTGATTAATTATAGTTATGTTGTTTGGTTGAAGGTGTTTGTGTTAACTCGTGGCGGGATAACGAGGATCGTCGTGTACGTGTTTCCGGTGCTAACTCAGGTGGGGAAAAGAATCAACCTATCGTCGGAATCGATAAGTAGTAGATTATATGATAATTGTGTAGGGCGACCTAAACCCTACTAGTAGTTGAGTAATCGACAAGACCAAAATCATATTGGAAACCTTTTCTGTAAAACCAATAGTGATTTGGGGATTGTAGGTTTATCGACATTAGGATGATTTTATCTTATCTGAGGTTGATTGAATTTATTATTATTATTTCATTGCTTATGTGATATTTTGTGGTATTTGAATTATTTTATGATATTGTGTTATGCATGATCTGCCTGGTTTTTAATACTATGCCTAGTTGATTTTAAGTAAGGATATGTGTTGTTCGGGAGATGATTGTTTGGGTGAGAGAATAAAGGTGATTTAGAGGTGCCTAGCCTAATTAAGTGGTTTTATCTAAGAGGAAAAAGGTGTTGAGACTTTGATGGAAGGTTGAGGCACTAGGTTGTTATTGATTTAAATTAGGGAGATTCATTTATCGAGGTATTGTTAGTCACAGTAGTGTGAGTGGAACACACGGGGTCGGGGATATCCTATTTTGGGGATATCGGATATTACGGGTGAGTGCCCTACGGATGGGGATGCCGAGGTAGACTACCGTAATACTCTTTAGTTCTTGACGAGTTCTTGGCACTGGACCGTTATGGAATGATATTCCTTAACGAGTTCGTATGTTCTTGGCACTTTGGACCGTTTTGGAAGGATGTTCCTTGACGAGTTCGAATGTTATTGGCATCGAACCGTTATGGAAGGATGTTCCTTGACGAGTTCGAATGTTCTTGGCACTGGACCGTTATGGAAGGATGTTCCTTGACGAGTTCGTATGGCATGGACCATTTTAGACTAATAAGTGTTTAGTCTTTGATGCGTTTCGAAAGTTATTGGTACCGAACCGTTCGGACTCCGACTAATGTGACGGGAGTGAAGATGGCTATATCAGTATTAAGTTTTAGTTGCATGGGTTGAGGGTAGAGGATGAAATAGTGAATTGAGGATGATTGTTGATTTTGAATGATGTGTGTCGTGTGACAATTCTTGTATAATTTACTATTACTCTTTTCCGCTTTTTGATGATAGAACTGTTTCTTATTCCCTATATCTTTCTCGTGTGTTGTGTTTTATTTCGATGTGATCGCACGAGAAGACCCGATGGAGGAACCAAATGCGAGGGGTTAGATGGAACTCCTTACGAACCAGATCTTTGGAGGTCGAGTTGTGATTCAAGGCGATTAGAGTATAGACAGTATGGCCAGTGTGTCTAAGGAGTATTTATATTTCCGCTAAGTATGTCTGTAGTGCAGTTTATGCCTGTGAGGGATCCTACTGAGAGGGTACCCTCAACAGTGTTTTGGTAATGTAATAAATAAACATGTGTGTATTTATGTAATATAGTTTGGTGTGTTTTATATTTGTAGAAGTTATATGATTATTAATTAAGTTTTAATTTTTACGTATTTTCAACGATAAGCGTGCGATTAAGTAAATAAATAATAAGGTTCTAATTTAATAATATAATGGGGCACATCGGGGTGTCTCACATCCCACCTTACTTTTGACTCATGTAGAACCTAAGAGTGTAAAACAGGCCGTAAAGGACTCCAAATGGCTTGCTGCAATGAAAGAAGAATATGCATCCCTTATGAAAAACAATACCTGGTCCCTTGTTCCTTTGCCTCCTAATCGAGAACCCATAGGCTGCAAATGGGTTTTTCGAGTTAAGGAGAATGCAGATGGTTCTCTCAATAAATACAAGGCGAGGCTTGTTGCTAAGGGGTTTCATCAAATGCATGGATTTACTATCTAAAACTAACATGGTGGAAGCCAATGCTATATCATCTCCTATGGCCTCAAGCTGCAAGTTATCAAAAGTGGGCAGTGATGTACTCCCTGACTCCACTCTATACAGGTCTGTGGTTGGGGCACTACAATATGCCACAATCACAAGACCCGAACTCAGCTATTCGGTTACCAAGGTGTGCCAATTCATGGCAGCACCTCTAGAATCTCATTGGGTTGCTGTAAAACGCATCCTAAGATACATCAAAGGCACCATTCATCAAGGACTCAAGTTATCCCCTATTGTTCCTAATCGACCACTCAGTCTCCAAGCCCTTTGTGATGCAGATTGGGCTTCTGATCCTGATGATATAGGAAGTCCACATTAGGGGCATCCATCTTCCTTGGCCCAAATTTGATATCTTGGTGGTCTCGCAAGCAACATGTACTTGCTAGATCAAGCACCGAAGCTGAGTATTGCAGCTTGGCACAAACTAAATCAGATATCCTTTGGATACAGACCCCTGTAACTGCTCAAGGCAGTGTTCCCGCTCCCTATATAAACTACTCAGGGTCTCTCTTGTATCACAAGAATCATAATCAATACATTTCTGATTTTTTTTCTCTTAGCTTTCTCTTAGTTCTAATGTTCTGTGATACCTAATATTTTCCATTGACATAAGATGCCATATTTTCCATCAAGTTTAATTAGAAGATCTTCACATAAACATTCAAAGAGTAATGAATATATATCTTTCTGACAGAATTAGAAAACAAAAATAGTGACAATTCAAAAATAATTAATAATGCATACATTTTAATAAATAATAAGACCATTCAAAAACCATCAAGAAAATTACTTAGTATGAAGTGAAGCATGATGATCACAAGTTCTCAACATATACCGCCTCGCCTTTCCATGACACGTGTTGGATTTGCCCTTGATTGTAGAACCTCCACTATATCAATTATTCCATTTGGAGGAATCACATGCAAAACTCTTTCTTCTACTGTTGGAACTAAACCACTTGTCAACCTTTCAATATAATCAACCTCCAAAGCAGTCAAATTGTCTAAAACAATCTGAATTTGAACCTAAAACTGCTGCAATTGAACCCAAACACGGTCAGCTAGCAGCACTCCCCCCGCTTGGGTTCAGACCAAGGTGTTACTATTACTATTAGAAAAAGTATCCTATTGAAGTTTCTTCCTAAGAAAACAATATTTGTATATATCCAAATATACACTTCTATAACATATTCCAAATGTTTCAACCTATCATTGTCGTCATATCAAATACAGATTAAACATTTTGAACAGAGGCAACTTGAAGCATTTTGATAGCTAATAAATACAGGACGCCAGCACAACCTTGGTAACAAATTGTTGGAGTTATTGCCCCTAGCACAACCTTTTCTTATTCATTTTCGGGGCTTTTATTTCATAACATCTAATTTGTCTTTTGACAATTAAAGCAGGGTTTCAGCTCATGTTGTCATGGCTAATTGGGGAGTTATTAACCCATACACTGCATACACTGCAAGATGATACGACATAGCCATTCCAGTGAAACCAATCCCATTATATACCCATGCAATTGAATTCTTTGCATGTATATCCCAAGGGATTTGGATCGTTATATAGAGATGGGTAGATGAATATTTTGGCTGTTGTTATTTGGACAATAAAAAATATGAAACTTTTCAATAGAAACTTTTCAAAAATAGGAACAATCTAAGGCTGTACAGATTCCATAGCATTGTAAGTTAGGCATCAAAAGGTAACTTATTGGTTTATGTTCAAAAGAAAGTATAAATTCACTTAATGCACATTATTTAGAACAAGCTAAAGGAGATAATCCGAGATATAATTGAACTATTATAAGCTAAAGTCAAAGGTTACTTGTTCTTTTAAAGAAGAACAAACAAAGTGAGGAGGAATGAAACTTTATTGACAAAAATTGAGGAATGCTAAAAAAATGAAGCTTGAAACCTAGCTCTTCCTCCAAAAAAGCTGAAAGTATTAGTAACATACATTTTTAAGTATTAGAAAAGCAAACAAAGAACAAAAGATAAGATGACCGTAATATGCTAAAACCAAACTAGTTCCCCCTAGAGTACTACAGCTACAACTATTTTACCTATAGAGAGGGAACATCTTGATGTGCAGTGTCTTGAATCCATTAGCACTTTAATTGAGGGCAACAATTATTATATAGTGAAGAGCTCTATCACATCACATGAAACGAAATATGTAAAATATGTACATAAAGCTACCATTTTTCTCAGACAAGAAAGTAATTAAAGATCTAAAAACAACTCTAGCCAGTGGTTTTGTTTTTGGAACATCATCTCCTTACCAAGGTTGTTATGGGATATGAAACTACCACCTATATCCATGATAGTACTTAGTAGCCTTGGGACAATAGTTTTATAATCTTCAGGAAAAACAATCATACACCTGCAAGTAACAGCTAAAATGAAGTGCTTCTAATATACTACTCAAACATGCAAATTTAGTTAGTATACTTTATGCTTGCTGATTTTTCCAGTAGGCTGACTTGGAAAATGAAAATCCATTAGCTTCAAGGTTTTAGTACAGCTTTATTAGTAATAAAAAAACTTTGCACGGAAAAAAACCTTGAAAATTAACATGGAACCGTAGACGTTATAAAACAAATGACTGTTTCATGTGCAATGTAAATTACATCCATTTCATGATTCAATGCTTCTACACCAATTCACACCAATCCCTTCCACACACCACCACCCCATCAACCCCATCACCAAAACCCATCATAGAATCCACATCTTCTCTTAAAAATGCTTAACAATTATATTAATTTCTAAAATTATTTTCTCCAATTGTGCACAACAAATGTGTTTTGAAGCCACTCAATGTTCGAATCTTAGTCTAGAAGTGCAAAATATTGACTTCACTTTTGTGTTGCTTTAAGACTATATCAACCTAAACACAAAACACATCATCGTGGGTAATCAAGCTTGTAGAAAAAGAGACTTACCCACTCCCTAACTTCTTTGGTGTAATCAAGCCAAATATGCCATATATGTTGCATGGACAACATATTCCTGCATGGGAGAAAAAAAGGCAACAAAAGTAACACCATTAGTAAACCAAATAAATAAACATCAATTAATAACAAATGACAAAACTAAGTTAGGAGAACATTGCAGTACCTATTTTGACCAATAAACCGTATACTTTTCCCAAACAAATGTCTCATTGTGTATAAACCTAGAAGGGTCAAATGAGGACTTTATATCTTTTGTTCTTAATGGTAAACAAGGCATTATGTAACATCTGATCGTTACATAAAATAAAGAAAATGTCATTTTAGAAACTTCTATATAAAATCATACCAGAAACAAAGCCTGTAACAAACCAAAGCTAATAAAAACATGTCAAAAGCACCATTGAATAGAAAGTTTAGAACATGAATGCTTATGTCATGTAACCTTAAGACAAATGACATTTCTAACCCACCTTCCAGATGCCACTGTATCCCTCAAGTTTCAATTCCTCTGCCAAGTCATGAAATCTATCAACCTCCTGGAAGTGATAATATGGAATCAAAATAGAATATTCTTTCTAATTATGCGATCAATCAGAAAGTCCAGGTGCCCATAATTAATAATAAACGATGACATAATCAGAACATAAGGCTTGAGAAATTTTTTAAATATCCAAAGATATGTCTTATTGAGATGTTAATGCAACTTAAAATCTTGTATGAAAACAAATGTTAAGTATATTTCGGAAACTGAGGTAGAATATGTTATTAGATGTAAAAGTTCAAGCATGCCATCAATAATTATAAGTGAAGAATCACTCTCACAATGTATTCTAATAAAATGTGATTGCCAAGTACAACATCTATTCTTTGGTTCATCTCATGATTGAAAAACATGTTAAATGAACATATTTGAGCATTCTATCAAAAAGAAGAAAAAGGAAATGAATATATTTGAGCAAAGAGTAAGCATTGTGGTGTAATATGTAAAAGATTGATAACCTAAAAACACATGATATCGGCAGACCACAATCCAAGCTCAAAAATTATACTTCTCTTTCTCCGCTGCCAGTCTAATATGTAACGAGGTATGTGAAAGTAAAGCTTCCTCTGGTGGTCCAAAGAAAGGTAATCACTAATCAGCCAATATATTAAATGAAAGAACTTTAAACCGTTCTGTTGAGCAAGAAAAACAAAATTAACACACAAGTCAGCCTGATGATTTAGAATTAACAATCAATTATGATCAACGAAGTGGGAGTTTAAAATTTGATAAATAACAAATATTAAGCCTATCCTCCTCTCACTACCAAAGTCATCAAACATTACAATATTTTCATTTATGTAGTTTCAGCTCCTACTTAGGGTGCATTTTTAGTAAAAGATAACCACACATTTCTTTTTGTTCTTACCGCAACTCACCCTCATTGTGGTTCCTTCAGATTGAAACATCGAACCACACAATTCTTCCGAACTCGTGGTGGATCCTTCAGATGTGCAAAAGGAAAAAAAAAAGTAAAATGTGTTGCTGAAAATAACTAGCGTGTCACATATTCCAACTCTGTAAGTTTACTTATGTCCACTCAAGGTAAAGTTGCCCTGTTTGAATTTCATAAACACTATTTATTTAAAATAAAACTAAAATCCAAAATAACCACAATCCATTACTGTTACAGGAACCCAGGAACAATAATGAAAAAGTTGACAACTGTTCATATGTATTGATTGATGTATTGATTATATTTTTGTCTAATTAAATTATTTATAAAATTTTATCAGTCAATATTAGTATTTTATATTAGTTGTTATGTTAGGAGAATGGAGTGGGGTTTTAACTCCTTACCTTCAAGTGAACATGGAGTCTCCTTATATCCCATAGCATCACCAAGTGAGCTACCTAAGTGGGACGTGATTGGTGTTATTGAAGCACAGGTATGAAGAAATAGTAATTACATAGTGAAACTTTATATGGCTGCATGTAAACTTTAAATATTTTGTATTAATAAATCACTTTTGAAGTGTTTTCATATAAATATATAATGGCTTTGTGGATTTGATTCATAAAGACGCACTCAAGAGTTCTTTCAAATCAAATCAAATCAACATTAATCAGATAACTATTGTAACATCCCTGACTGCTCTATGGATTGACGACTGTCCCCACAGACCAACACGGGTCTTTTCAGCGTGCTTTGTCCTCACTCATACGCTTCCTGGGAAAACTTCCCAGGAGGTCACCCATCCCAGAATTGCTTCAAGTCAAGCACGCTTAACTATGGAGTTCTTAGGTGATGGGCTCTTGAAAAGAAGATGCATCTTGTTAGTATACGTAGTACCAATCAATTCATATAAGCCTTCCTCAACTGTATAGTCACATACCTACACAGTCTCAGGACCCATCTCATTCGGGTGTGTAATCGGTTCATTCATGTGTCCCTCCGCCTAGAAGCCTGCCAGGAGCCTCTCCTTGTCCGTGCCTTCTTGCACCGGCGATCACTCCCCGCCCTCATCGGCACCCGGGTGTTACATGCCCACCAGCTTCCGCTTTGGTTCGTCCCCGAACCACACCGTACTGGGAGAGGTGCCACTCTGATACCATTTATAACATCCCTGGCTGCTTTATGGATTGACGACTGTCCCCACAAACCAACACAGGTCTTTTCAGCGTGCTTTGTCCTCACTCACACGCTTCCCGGGAAAACTTCCTAGGAGGTCACCCATCCCAGAATTGCTCCAAGTCAAGCACGCTTGACTATGGAGTTCTTAAGTGATGGGCTTTCGAAAAGAAGATGCATCTTATTAGTATAGGTAGTACCAATCAATTCATATAAGCCTTCCTCAACTGTATAGTCACATACCTACACCGTCTCATGATCCCTCTCATTCGGGTGTGTAATCGGTTTATTCATGTGTCCCTCCGCCTAGAAGCCTGCCAGGAGCCGTTCCTTGTCCGTGCCTTCTTGCACCGGCGATCACTCCCCGCCCTCGTCGGCACCCGGGTGTTATAGCTATGGTTGCTAATATTTATCGACCAAAGAAGAAACTGCAAGCGTAATTTAAATTAGTAGATGGGCCATCTTTATCATTCATCAGCGTTGTCTTGAAGACAAGACTATTACTATTTCTACTATTATTAACAAAACTTGCTGATAACCAAGAAGAAAATAACATTGGCATGCTCTTGGAACAAAATTAGGCAAGAAGATGCATATGGTGCATGTCTTATCACCACATGAGGTGTTAGTGTCTTGAAAATGAATGAAAATGCTACACTTATTTGATTAACTCCATGATTGTGTACTCATATCTCTCACCTACTATTTACTGCTAAAATTTGGGATGTGGATTTTGATCCACTTGACATGCTACAACTGTGAAAATATTACTTTAGCAGCAATAGCTACACAACCAATGTTACAATAGGTATCCAATGAGTGTGTAGTTTAGCTGGCACAGGCTAAATTTTTCAACTGTGATGATGTTGATCGTACAAGTTTCACACTTCACAAGACTACTTTTTTTTTCTCTCTCTCTCTACCTAAGTGGTTTGTATGTCCTGTATATGTAACTAAAAATATTTTACTTGTCACATTAAAGAGGGGGAAAAAAAGATTTTGTTCTTACCTATACTTTATACAAGTTTAAGGGAGACCAATTGAACTAAATAAATGAGATTGGCCGAAAATCTTATTAAATAGTTGTTGCAGGATACAAGATAAGAACTAGATCATAACAGAAGATAACAAAGGATAAAATAGCTAAACTAGATAAGAAACATAAAATACATGCTAGAGTGAATCAAGGAGGATTATCCTTATCACCCCCCTTCAAACTTGACTGGGCTGAGCAATGATAGTGTGATTTTACATCATGTTTCCTGTACACTTTTGCATGCATTTTTCATATAGATTTGGCATTCTTTATTTGATTTTAGTTAGTTTTTCCCTTGGAACGGGTGAAGCGGTTTCTTGGTGTTGTTTTGCAGGAATTTAAGAAAAAATGCTCAAAATTAGCCTTGATGGAGCTTGGATGAAATAGAGCTTGAAAAGTGAAAAAAATGAGCCAAGCAGAGCCCATCACGGCCTGGCCGTGATGACCATCACGACCATGATCAAGAAAACTGAGAAGATTGAAGGCAAAAGTCAGAAGCTGTCACGGCCTAACCGTGATAACCATCACGGCCGTGACAGGCCAAGCAGAACTGACCACGGCCTAGCCGTGATGAGGCTCACGGGCGTGATGCTCCAAATTTGAAAGCGCGCCCACTCCAAAACACATCACGTCCTGGCCGTGATGGCCATCACGGCCGTGATGCGTGGCCTCTCTATAAATAGAGCGCAGAAAGACAGAAAAAGGGGATTCTGATGGATGGAAGATCCTGAGGTCTCTGACACAGACTCTCAGACTAACTTCTAACCTAAAGGATACTTGGAGGCTGCAAAGAGGGTTCCAACCCTAGAAGGGAGCCGCTGAGAGGGGTTGCTGTGACGACGGTGGAAATGTCCCATGGAGTTTCTTCTATCCTCTTCTCCTATTTCTCTGGTTTTGGCTTTCTCTGTAATCATGAGTAGCTAATCCCCGTTTGTTGGGATTAGATGTAACTAAACTAAACTTCATGTATTTGTCTTGACTGATTAATCTATGTTTATGTTTCTCTATTAGTGATTGATTTCCTTCGCTTAATGCCTATTGTGGCTTGCACCCCCATGACTTGATTAGTGTTTTGGTATGCAATTGGAAAATTCGTATTAGAACCAGAACTGGAATTAATCACCTAGTAACCCTTACGTCTAGGAATGGAGTTTGGTCTACTAGTAATCGCGTAATCCCTAATCTTAATGTAATTTCATTAATCTAGGCCACCTAAGGAATTAGGGTCTATTAGTGGATTTAGGCTCTTGTCATCTGAGGAATCAGGGCTTGAGTAATCTAGTGGATTGATTTTAATACTTGAAGCATGAATGGGAGGTATCTAGTCCTGGTAGTACATGAGGTTAAGGTTTAGTGAAATCTGATCCCAACATCTTTTATCCCCTTTCGCATTCCAAGTATTCAATAAAAATACAAAAAGATTTTATTCCTTTTGTTTTGTTTGTTTTGAATTTTCTTCATAGTCTAGATAGTTGCTGAACTTGTGAACTGGTAATTGACATCCAATCCTCGTGGGAATGATATCGGTCTCACCACCGTATTACTTGCACGACTAGGTATACTTGTCTATATTTTAGTCCAACAAGTTTTTGGCGCCGTTGCCGGGGATTGGTTTTGCCAATATCATTAGTAACAAAGGAGGCAACTAATTTAGACATTTATATTTTATATTTTATATTTTCTTTATATATTTGGCATTTTCTCTGTACATATTTGATTTTTTTTCTTTTGAGTGTTTGTTTGTGTAAGGTTGAGACAACACATGGAGGATAATTACTATCCAACCCGGGGATCTCAACTTGATTGGATCGTGTTTGATGGTATCACCAATAAACATGTGAAGATTTACTACAAAGAGGAATGAGAATCCTATGTGTCATCCTTGCAACCACCACCACACTTCGAGCTGGATCCCGATTTGCTAGAGATTCTTTGGGATGTAGATGCTCATCTCTTGAGCTTGAGCATAGAGCGTAGCAAGGAGGAAGTTGGTTCCATGATTCAGAGGGCTGAAATGCGAGCAGGGAAAAATACTAGTAAGATAGCGGCATCGCTAAGTGACAACTTACAGAAATTAGAAGAACAAGCTAGAGAATTCTCTAAATTGCTAGCAGAAAAGCCACATGGAATTCAAATTGAATAGAATCTACTTGCTAGCACGGACGTGAATGAAGATGAAGTGGTGGTGGTAGAGGAGCCACAAGAAGAGGAGTGGGAATGGAATGAGCAACTACCTCTGAAGGTTGCTCTAGAACAATATTCCCAAGAACTATCCACCTCTGAAACCAAAATCAGAACCAACTGTGACAGTATCGAAGCTGTGAAGCAGAACTTCAAAATGCAAGTTGAGGAGATTTGAAAACAATTAGTACAAGAGTCACATGCAGCACTATTTGAGCAAAATCTGATTTTGGGAATAGTTCAAAATGAAGATGAAGTGGTAATGGACTCCACCATGCTTGCTAAGAAGCCTGAATTTGCTGCATTGGATAAATATGTTGGCTTGCTTGCATGTGCGGACACTGCTAAGTTAGTCCCTTCCACTTGTCTAGCACACTTCCTCGTGAAAACACCAGTTGACCCGGGCGGAAGTGAGTTCATAATTGCAGAGGTCAATGGAGTTTTCACACACTGGCTAGGTGGAATTGTGGATAGAGTCATATTACTTCTGCAATTGCCACTCCATAAACCATGGGATCCGGGTGGAGGATCTTGCATCTTGAGCACCCCTTGGTCCTTATACCACAGGCTATGGGATCCAGGTGGATGCTTTTCAATAAGTCAAGCTAGTGACGTTAAAGAAGCGCTTACTGGGAGGCAACCCAAGTTTCTTAACCCTTCTCTTTAGTTAGTTTTTGTTTTTGATTTTAACCTCTTGAATAATTTGAGAAGATCAAAAGGAAAAATAATAAATTGATATTTGCCAAGTGATTTTAGGACGAGAGAGCAAGAAGACAAGGAAAAGAGCAAAGGCAGCAACCATCACGCCCAGGCCGTGACACTGATCACGACCATGATAAGCTAATCATGAAGACCAGAAAGGATCACGGCCCAGCCGTGAGCCCCATCACGGGCGTGATGGGAGGACCCTGAAGACCAGAGAGCATCACGGCCTAGCCGTGATGGAGGTCACGATCGTGACAGGCTACCCCTATGGACCAGAATGCATCACGGCCTGATCGTGATAAGCATCACGGTCGTGACCCAATTTTCATGCAATTCCTTCTGACTAGGAATGTGAGCCAGTACCTGCTACCGCCTCGGTAAGTCGCTCCATTTTTCTCCTCTCTCCAACTTGATTGTTTACATTGGGGACAATGTAAATTCTTAAGCTTGGGGTAGGGGTATTTTGCATTTGCATTTTTTCATGTTGCATTCATGTAGGCATAGTTTGCATGATCACATGATTAGATTGCCCCTTGTCTAGATGTTGCATCCGATTGTGAGAACTGAGTGCCAATAAAACTGAGATAGTGAATTGTTGAACCCAAATTTTTATTCTTGTGATAAGGCTACAAATAAAAATTTCTTGAGATAATCTTTGATAGTTGATAATTAGCATATGGTTCCGTAGATTTGTGTTCTCATTGATTTTTGAACTACTAAATGTGAGATTTTGAGCCAAAAAGGGGTACTCACTAAATCTACCCCATTCTTTGTGTTAGAGTGTTATTCCTCTTGGATTGTATTTCTCTAGAACTTGACTTGAAACCGTTTTGAAGCTTAAAAATTTTTTTAAAACATTTTTGAAAATGATTGAGACACTAGGTATTTTTCCGGCCTTCTGAGCTTTGATTGATGAAATGCTACCCCTTAGTTGCCCAATTTTGAGCCTGAAAGAATAAAAATACTTTTCTTGGTACCTTAAATTACTTTGTTGAATGATGCTTGATAGGGCCTTCTAAAGTATTACAAAAGGTTAAAAAGGTAGTTGAAAAAAGTTTGGGATGAAAGAATCGGAAAAATATTTCTCTTGAGTTGAAAAATCTCCCCTTCTCCAAGCAAAAGAAAAACAAAGAAAAAGAAAATTATATAGAGAAGGGGATGACAAAATAAATGAGAAATGAAATGAAAAGAAAGAAAGAAAGGTGGAAAAATGAGTCGAAACCCAAAAGGGTATTTTAGAAGGTGTCATGAGTTGCAATGCTTAATGTTTTGTGTAGCCTTTTGAAATGTCCTTTTCTTGATTGCCCCACCTAACGATAAATCCCATGGCCCCGTTACAACCAAAGCCAAAGACCTCTTGATTCTTAATTGTTTTCATTAATAAAGTAGAGATTTGGTTGATAGTCAAGTCTATGGTAGAATTCATTCCTTGAGGAAAATGGAGCGAATTGTCTTATATCCCTAACGCTTGAGTGAGGTGAGAAAGAGAGCCAAGCAAATGAACAAGCTTGGGGTGACCTTCAGGTGAGAAAGAGTGCCCGAATCAGTGAGAATATGAGCCTAAGAAACCTAAGCCTCTAATTGGACTTGAAACTGATTGTCTCTTGCTGAATTGTTTGAAATGTCTGTTACTTGGATTATTTACTCGGGTTCTGGGTTCACTATCCATGTTTTGATTATTATTGATCTTCTGGCCTTAGTGATTGCTTGAGGACAAGCAATTGAGTAATCTTGGGGTGATTTGATAGTGTGATTTTACATCATGTTTCCTGTACACTTTTGCATGCATTTTTCATATAGATTAGGCATTCTTTATTTGATTTTAGTTAGTTTTTCCCTTGGAACGGGTGAAGCGGTTTGTTGGTGTTGTTTTGCAAGAATTTAAGGAAAAATGCTCAGAATTAGCCTTGATGGAGCTTGGATGAAATAGAGCTTGAAAAGTGAAGAAAATAAGCCAAGCAGAGCCCATCACGGCCTGGCCGTGATGACCATCACGGACATGATCAAGAAAACTGAGAAGATTGAAGGCAAAAGTCAGAAGCTGTCACGGCCTAGCCGTGATAACCATCACGGCCGTGGCAGGTCAAGCAGAACTGATCACGGCCTAGCCGTGATGAGGCTCACGGGCGTGATGCTCCAAATTTGAAAGCGCGCCCACTCCAAAACACGTCACGGCCTGACCGTGATGGCCATCACGGCCGTGACGCGTGGCCTCTCTATAAATAGAGCGCAGAAAGACAGAAAAAGGGGATTCTGATGGCTGGAGGATCCTGAGGTCTCTGACACAGACTCTCAGACTGACTTCTAACCTAAAGGATACTTGGAGGCTGCGAAGAGGGTTCCAACCCTAGAAGGGAGCCGCTGAGAGGGGCTGCTGTGACGACAGTGGAAAGCTCCCATGGAGTTTCTTCTCTCCTCTTCTCCTATTTCTCTGGTTTTGACTTTCTCTGTAATCATGAGTAGCTAATCCCCGTTTGTTGGGATTAGATGTAACTAAACTAAACTTCATGTATTTGTCTTGACTGATTAATCTATGTTTATGTTTCTCTATTAGTGATTGATTTCCTTCGCTTAATGCCTGTTGTGGCTAGCACCCCCAGGACTTGATTAGTGTTTTGGTATGCAATTGGAAAATTCGTATTAGAACCAGATCTGGAATTAATCACCTAGTAACCCTTACATCTAGGAATGGAGTTTGGTCTACTAGTAATCGCGTAATCCCTAATCTTAATGCAATTTCATTAATCTAGGTCACCTAAGGAATTAGGGTCTATTAGTGGATTTAGGCTCTTGTCATATGAGGAATCAGGGCTTGAGTAATCTAGTGGATTGATTTTAATATTTGAAGCATGAATGGGAGGTATCTAGTCCTGGTAGTACATGAGGTTAAGGTTTAGTGAAATCTGATCCCAACATCTTTTATCCCCTTTCGCATTGCAAGCATTCAATAAAAATACAAAAAGATTTTATTCCTTTTGTTTTGTTTGTTTTGAATTTTCTTCATAGTCTAGATAGTTGCTGAACTTGTGAACTGGTAATTGACATCCAATCCTTGTGGGAACGATATCGATCTCATCACCGTATTACTTACACGACTAGGTATACTTGCCTATATTTTAGTCCAACAAGCAAAGCCCAAGTTTGTTCCATAGAGTAAGGAAAGAGGTTCTGGAGAGGGCTTTGGTGAACAGGTTTGCCAGCTGATTGGAGGAAGGAACATAACGAGTCACCAATGTCCCTTGAGCAACCTTCTCGCGAACAAAATGGTAGTCCAATTGAATGTGCTTTGTGAGAGCATGAAATTAATACTGGATTTACTGTGAGATGAAGTGCACTCAAATTGTCACAAAACAGAGAAGGAGCCTCATGGAGAGGAATGCCAAGGTCACGAAGTAAGTAAGTGATCCAGGTAATTTCTGCAGCTGCGGAAGCCATAGCACGATATTCGGCCTCAGCACTCGAGCGAGCAACGGTAGGTTGTTTCTTTGCACACCAAAAGATGCAATTACTGCCCAAGAACGTACAAAATCCAGTCGTGGAACGACGAGTAATCGGACAACCAGCCCAGTCAGCATCAGCAAAGGCATACAAATTTGTATCAGAGGTTTTATGAATGCGCATACCCAAAGAAGTCGTGCCTTTGACATATCGCAGAACCCTCTTCAACATCTTAAAATGATGAAGTGATGGAGAATGCATGAACTGACAGAGATAATTCACACTATAAGCCAAGTCTGGTCGAGTAAAGGTGAGGTATTGAAGAGCCCCAGCAAGGCTACGGTAGAGATGAGGATCATGGAAAGTATCAGTAGTCATGACAGAATTCTTGACAGCCATTGGAGTGGCAACAACATTGGAGTCCTGCATTTGTGCTCGTTGAAGAATGTCTAGCGCATACTGGGACTGATTCTAGAAGAGACCATATTCGGTTTTGCAAACTTCAACACCCAAAAAATAATGTAAATGACCCAGATCTTTGATAACAAATTCGATGCTAAGTTGACCCACGAAACTGGATAAAGTAGAATCTGAGTTGCCAGTTAAAATTATGTCGTCCACATAAAGTAACAGCACCATGATAAAATCATCAATATGATAAATGAATAATGAAGGATCAGCAATACTGCACTTGAACCCCATATGGAGGAGAAATGAGCTCAACCTATTGAACCAGGTTCGAGGAGCTTGACGAAGACCATATAAGGCTTTGTTCAACTTCCAAAAATGATTGGGAAATGAAGGATCCTCAAATCCGGGAGGCTGAGAGACATACACAGGGTCCTGAAGTTTACCATGCAAGAATGCATTTTTAACATCAAGTTGTTTTATCACCCAGTTCTTCATAGTGGCCAGAGATAGCACCAAACGAACCGTGCTATATTTGATGACAGGTGAGAAAGTTTCTTGAAAATCAAGTCCAGTAATTTGATTGAAACCTTTAGCAACATACCGAGCCTTAAGCCGATCCAGAGATCCATCAAACTTAAGTTTCGTCTTCCATACCCATTTAGTGCCAAGCACTCTCATATGAGATTGACGGGGAACCAGTTCAAAGGTTTACTGATCAATGAGAGCTTGAAGCTCTTCCTCCATAGAATTCTTCCAACCAGGGTGTCGTAAGGCAGTTTTTATGGTTTTTGGTTCTTTGGGAATAAGGTCACAATTAAGAGAAAGGCGTTGGACAGGGCAGTGTATTCCATCTTTGGCACGTGTTATCATAAGATGAGTATTGAGAGGAGGATGACAAGCAGAGGGTGGCGAGGGAAGTGATTCATTGGAAGAAGAGTGGTTGTATAAGGTACTGGGTATAGGATCTTGAGGTGTAGTGGAATTGAGTAAGGAATTGGAGGTAGAATGAGATAAATGACTTTGGGAGGTAGGTGGGGTTGTTTGTTGAGATAGGGACAAATGTGATGGGGACGGTGGAGTGCAGGTAGAGTTAGAGGATAAGGTGGGATTATTGATAGGATATGTGGCAGATAATGGTAGGGACGGTTGTTGGGGAGTGAAATTTGAAATATTTGTATCTTGTGGGTTAGGGGCATTTCTTGTAGGGTGACGAAGAGAAGGGGAATTTAGTGGGTGGGGTTGGTCAATATAGGTAGTAATTTGATGCAAGTCATGTTGGGTAGATGCATGGAGAGATTGAAGGTCTTTATAAGGAAAAAAATGCTCATCAAAGATAACACAGCGAGAGATAAATATTCTACCGGTAGCTGGATAAAGGCACTTATATCCTTTATACCGTTCACAATATCCCAGAAAAACACAAGGTAAAGATTTGGTGTCAAATTTTGTTTGTTATGCCTTTATTAGTGGGAAACATCTCGTGCCAAAAACCCGTAAACACAAATAATCCAGATGAGAACCGTGAAAAAGAGAATACGGATTTTGAAAATGACGAACCGAGGAAGGTAATCTGTTAATCAAATAAACCGCAGTGGAGAAAGCCTCTGGCCAATACATTAGAGGAACCTTACTAGCAAAAATCATTGTAAGACCAAGTTCCCTGATATTACGATGTTTTCTTTCAGTAACCCCATTTTACTGTGGGGTGTTGGGGCAAGATATTTGAGTGCGAATCCCATTAGAAGCAAGATGAGATAGAAGTTTGTTATTGATAAATTCACCTCCCCCATCACATTGGACACATTTAATTGAAGCCTCAAACTGGTGAGCCATAAATTTTTCAAACAGTAGAAACTGATCAAAAAAATCAGATTTGAATTTAAGTGGAATAAGCCAAGTGAAACGAGTGAAATCATCAACTATGCATGCATAAAATCTAAAACCATGTCTAGAAACAATAGGAGCTGGACCCCATAAGTCAAAATGTACAAGTTCAAATGGAGAAATGCTCCTTTTATTAACGGATAAAAAAGGTAACTGAGAAGCCTTAGCTAAAGAACAACTTTCACAAATAAAAGGTAAAGACTGCTTATTGGAGACTTTAATAGTCCCTTTATTGTGCAGAAGTCTAACAAGACGCATGTTTGGGTGTCCGAGGCGAGCATGCCAAAGTCGTTCATCAACACTTTGAAACCTGGTAGAATAGTGGGCACTAATTGGTGGTGTGAGAGAGTACACATCCCCCGTCCTCTTCCCCTTGGTCAAAATCATCCCCGATCTCTTGTCCTTAATAATAAATTCACCATAAGAAAATTCACACAGACATGGATAATCAGTGGTCAATTGACTAACAGATAAGAGATTCTTCTGAATATTAGGAACAACAAGAACATCCTTAAGACACAGAGTAGAATCAGTAGAAAGTGGAACAAGAGCATCACCAGTGTGTGTTATATCAAGAGTATCGCCATTACCTACTGCCACAAACTTATTTCCAGAATAGGGGCGAATATTAGAAAGAATACCTGCATCATTCGTCGTATGTGCACCAGCATCGGAATCTGGAATCCATTCATTTGCATCAGCAGCTTCATTCAGAGTTAAGGCAGCAAGAGCAGGAGAAATAGAATCAGGCTGATAGGCATGATTATACCGGTGCGGACAAGCAAGAGCTTCATGGTTTTGTCCTTTACAAATTTGGCAAACAGCCGAGGACTTGTTGGATGAACGAGGCTGAGATGGAGATGATCCCGAATGAGGAGCAAAGCCACGACCTTTAGAACTGAATTGTTGGCGTTTGGGACGTGATGTGGAGGAGACTTGGCGTTTGACTTGTGAACGAGAATCACGTTTGGCATAAAAAACTGTGGTGGCACTAGATTTGTGAATGTCATTAGTGCGGGCATCATAATTGATAAGTTGAGGAAGTAGAGACTGATAGGATGGAAGAGGAGGGCGCATCATAGTGGTGGTGAAAGAGTTGTAATCAGGACCAAGACCACATAACAAATGAAATACCTTATCATGATCAGAGAGAGGTTTGCCAATTAAGGCAAGATCATCACAAATACTTTTAAAATGGTGAATGTAATCATGAATGGAATGAGATGATTCCTTGCATAAAGTAACAAGTTGTTGTTTAAGAAGAAACTCACGTTCAACTGAAGTGTGAGCAAAATTGTCTTGGAGTGTCAACCATACGTCCCTTGAAGTTTCCAAGTCAATGACAAGGCTAAGTGTTTCATCAGTGAGACGACTTGTTAACCATGCACGGACAAGTCGATCAGTTCTGCGCCAGTGCTCAAAATCCGGATTGGGCTGATCCAGACGCATGCCATTGGCGGCATTGGGGGCACTGATTCGGGGAATAGGCGCATGGGTCTCACCACTAATGAATCCTCCAAGATCTTGGCTCTCAATCATATTCTTCATTTGGGCCCTCCATAGACGATAATTAGATGATGTAAGATCCAAGGATACAAAGTTGCTGATGTTGAGAGTGGCTGGATATGGGTAAGGAGAATTAGTGGGAGTATTGGGAGAGGAAGTAGAGGAGCGGCTGTGTGGTGGGGTGTAGGCCATTGGAACTTGGGGTGGAAGACAGAAGCAATAAAGCAAATAGCTATACTGATACCATATAGAAGTTTAAGGGAGACCAATTGAACTAAATAAATGAGATTGGTCGAAAATCTTATTAAATAGTTGTTGCAGGATACAAGATAAGAACTAGATCATAACAGAAGATAACAAATTAAGGATAAAATAGCTAAACTAGATAAGATACATAAACTAGATAAAATAGATGATAGAGTGAATCAATAAGGATTATCCTTATCATACTTGAGGTGGGTGATTCAAGACTACCAAGTGATATAGGAGAGTTGGATTTGGATCCTCTCGGGTCGAGGTAGAGGTGTAACAGTGCTTGGGTTTAGGGGTGTAATTCATCGGCTCGTTGTAAATTGTCGGATCGTTGCTGAGTATACTCCTGGTGACACAGCTTCATCATATCAATGGGCTTTTTCATGTCAGATTGCACTTTTTTGAGGCAGGTATTCTCATCCATAGTGGTCAATGAAAGCACCAAATGTAAGGGGTAGTATGCAAGAACTCAACAAGTATTGAATATTCACTTATATTGATAGGGATAAAACAATAAACAAATAAGCATAATGACACGCTGTCCCGCACGCGTCAAAAAGAGAGTGATTGGAAAAAAAATATGTAGTGAGGGTGCGACAACTCGGGTATCGTCTCACGCGGACTCTTGTAGCGTTATTCACAGAAAAATCAGTTTTTTGGGGTTTTTTTTTGAAGATTGAAATTCAAATTAAAGGCAAGCAATGCAAACAAGAAATATGTGATTATCGATGATTAAAACGATTGACCTACTGTTCTCGGTTTCTCACTATCATTGGTTCACATAATTCCAAGCCCTAGGCAGATTCTAACCCCCTTTCGATTGTAGCAACAATTAACAAGCGAAATTGCTCCTACGAGATATATGTTCCTATTCCGAATTAAGCAAACAGATTAAGCCCTTCGTGAATTAAGCAAACACGAATTGAACATACGCGAATTAAGCAAACACGATTCAAGTAAGGAACATATGATCATCGAAATAAATCAAGACTCGTCCTATATAACTTGAATTAAGCAAACAAGACATATAGGGAAAATATTGAAAGAGAAAAGTAAATTAAATTAGGAATCAATAGAACCTCAAGTGCAAAGGAAACCAATCACAGCAGATCAACCAATGGAATTAGTTCTCCATGGAAAACGCAATACAACTCAGAAAATTCGTAAAACAGTGGATAATGAATAATGTCCCCTGATTTTCCCAAAACAACAATTTATAACCTTCAGGATCTGCACCCGCTCGCGAGGCGAATGGTGGCTCACGAGGCGAATATTAAAACGACGCCAGTTCAAAATTGGATTCTCGCGAGGCGAATAGTTGCTCGCGAGGCGAGACAGAAAGGTTGCATTCTTTGGCACAGTCAGCCTTCAGGTTCGCGAGGCGAGGTATGATTCGCGAGGCGAGGCAGAGAGGATGACATTCTGCTGTTCAGGTTGGTCTTCAGTCTCGTGAGACGAGTAGCCTCTCGCGGGGCGAATACTTCCAGGATTGCAACTTCCACTGTTTTCTTCATTCCCTTGACTCTAAGTTAACCTGAAAACATGAAATAGCCATAAGTGCTTTATTTGACTCAAAACTGGCTAAATTACCCTAAAACTACTTAAGGGACTCAAAACCTTGATTGAGGACAATAAAGTCTAATTTGGGCGAAAACGAGATATAATTGGCACAAAACCACGGTCATACTAGTCATAAAACTAAATGAGCCAGAGGATTATCAAAATACCCCAAACTTGAACTTTGCTTGTCCCCAAGCAAACTAAAACTCAAAAAGACTCAAGACTTGGCAAGCTTAAAGGACTCAATCAAATTCCGCACAAATTTCAAGCAATTCATCAAAACAATTTTCCTTCAATGTTCCCCCCTTAACAATGTAATCCCCACATTCATTTACTCTAAACATTTGAGAATTTCATCATTCAAGCAGTCATTAATCTAAGCAAAGGATCCAAATTACACACAAAAGGGAGATCACCAAATTCAAACAATTGCCTTCCTCACAAGGGCATTTAACATTTCACTCAATCGCTCAATTTTTGTCTTGGCTATCAACTTTTCACTCAATTCACATTTCAAGAGCACTTCCCATGAATTTGATTTTCATCTCAATCAAGGTTCCCACGAAAACATGCATGCAACATCAAAAGGTCTTTCAAAGGTTGTAATGGGGCCTGGCTAAGGGTAGGATATACAAAGGAACTAGGCTCAACATTGATAAGCCTCTGGCTTATCTAGTTTTATGACTAGATGAACTAGGGTTTATGTGCCAATTAGTCGAGTTCACTCTCGTTTTCGCCCAAATTTTGCCTTGTTTTGTTCCTAAGTTGGACTTTGACTCGTTTTGCGTCTTTTGTGTAGTTTTTAGCTTATTTTGGATAGAATTATGCTTTTGGTTGCTTTTTGTGTTTTCAGGTCAATAAAGTGAAGCTCCGGGAGTCAAGGAAAGCCAAGAAATAGTGGAAATTGCAATTCTGGAGACACTCGCCCCGCGAGTGTACTCTCGCCTCGCGAGACTGAAGGTCAACAAAGCAGCAAAAGTCATCATTTCTAGATCGCCGCGCGAAAATCTTCTCGCCTCGCGAGAGCATGAAGACTTGGAAGTCAGAGACCATCACGGCCTAGCCGTGATGAAGGTCACAGCCTAGAATTGAAGACTCGCCCCGCGAAAGGTGTCTCGCCTCGCGAGTCCCTGAAGACCATGGAAGACAGAGACCATCACGGCTTAGCCGTGATGAATATCACGGCTGTGACAGATTAGGGTTTGAAGACTCGCCCCGCGAATACAAGATCGCCTAGCGAAAATCCAAAATTTGAAGCGTGCCAATACTAAATTTCGCGTCGCGAGAGTAAGCTCGCCCCGCGAGCTGGCGAGAAACAGAATCCTTATTTAAAGGCTGTCTCAGATCAGGATTTGGTATGAAGTTGTTAGCCACTGTTTAGATCAGAATAGGAGTGCGAATCCTTGTTTCTGGAGCTGCGTCTCCCTTCTCTTCTCTTTTCTTCTTTTAGTTTATTATTATGGAGATTATTGCCGATTGTTTGTGCGTTGTCACGGGCATGAGGAACTAATCCCCTCGTCCGAGGGATCAATGAAGCCACCCATGGCGGTGTAGTGTTCATATGATGTATGTGTTTCTCCCCTTTTCTCAATAAATGTTTTCCAATTCTGAATTGATTGTGCTGATCATATGTGTTGCGTGATTAACTAGTTAACGTGTTTGAGGCCAAACGGCGATTCGCGTTTTAGAACTTGAATTGGAATCATTAATCGAATAATGAGCACGACCGTGGATTTATTTGATTAGTGCAACCATATAGGGAACAAGGTTTAATAGAATTCGAGATTAGGGTTATGAGACCGAACAAGTAATTAATCCAATCGTCGAATACGTCCTATTGAGCACGACAGTGGATATAGGAGAATTTAGGGGTCCCGGTTGACATTATAATTGAACTTAGGGAGGAATACATCATCACTTGGTTACTATACATGATTGGGTAGGTGGATTTGAGACCTTGGATACTTTAATTTCTGAATTTAATCACCTTAGTTTTAATCTATTTGTTACTTGAAATTTTGATCATAATCTCTCTCTCTCAACCACTTTTCTCACTTAACCAACGTATCGGATTTCCCGCTGATTAGTCGAATTGGTAGCCCAATCCCTGAGTTCGACCTCGGTAATTACTTACCGTGTTATTTTTATTACTTGCGACGACCCGGTACACTTGCCGGCGTAACAACAAGTTTTTGGCGCCGTTGCCGGGGATTGGCACAGCCAGTTTTCCTAATTTTTAGGAAATTTGATTGATTGGTTAAGTTGATTTTTCTTTTTATTTTTCTGTTATTTCTTTATTATATCTCTCTACTTCTTTGATTCCACTTGGTCTTGCCGTGTTTTTGTATGCGAGGTACCCTTTCACAAGAGGACTTGCTATTCGATTCAGAGATCACCAGGACCGAGAGGCAATTAAGAAAAAAGGCCAGAGAAAGGAAGAGGTTGGAAGTAATTAAAATAGAGGACATGGCCGAAGAAAATCCTCCTCCTCCTCCTCGTTACAAGCCTCTCTTCGAGTACGATCTACCCAGCTTGGGAGATTGTGACTCTTCTATCGTGAGGGGCAACCTGAATACAGACTCTTTCAGAGTGGAAGCATGTGTCACATTCCAGATCTGCGAGAATCAGTTTGATGGGAGTGGCAAACAGGACCCTCATAGACACATCACTCACTTCCTTGAAGCTTGTGACTTACAGAAGACAAGAGGAGTCTCACAAGATGAGTTTTGCTTGCGACTTTTCCCTCTCTCTCTTAGGGATGTCGCTCGCGATTGGGTTGTGACTTGATAGGAACAAAGATCGAACTTGGGAGCAAATGGCACAGAAGTTCCTAACCAAATATTTTCCTCCTCAGAAAGCGGCACAAGCAAGAATAGCCGTTACATCTTTCAGGCAGACAGAGGATGAAACATATAATGAAGCTTGGGAGAGGTACAATGGCTTATTGAGAAGATGCCCTTCAGCGATCTTTGACCCCGTCTCCAAAGTTCAGCACTTCTTTAATGGGTTGAGGGGACGCTATTAGATGAACTGTGATGCCGCAGCTGGCGGTTCTTTCTCATATTTATCAGCTGAGGATGGATGGGCATTATTGGAGAAGATGTCATATAATGATTACAACCGTGGTAGGGAAAACTCAAGTGGAGTCAGTGCTGGAACAATGGAAGCCATTCTAGAGCAAGTCAAATCATTGAAGATGCAAGTGGCGGCTTTGTCAGAGAACAAGAAGGCTAATGTGATACACGAGGGAATGCCTCCAGGTTGTGGTAATTGTAATGGAGATCATGACACTCGAAACTGTCCATTCAACTTCCCTTAGGAACATGTGGACTCATGCCACAACTTTTATGACACTGTGCCCCAAAATAACTATCAGAGGAACAGACAAAATGACTACAATCAGAATCAGAATAGGGGGTATATGAGGAGAGACCATCCGGGTTTCGCTTGGAGTAATGCTAATGGTGGTCTAGCCGGTCAACAACCTCCTCAGCAGAATTGGCAACAACCTCAGCAAGGTATAAGGCCGAACATTGGAATTCAGCAGTGCAATACCCAGCAGGCTCTTCCAGGGCCTAGTCAGTTGCAAATAACAGATGGTGGAAGACAACCGTGGGAGCTGGCTTTTGAGAAGTTGTCAACCTTTACAGGCACAACTTTTGAGAAGATGAATGCAGCAATGGAGAAATTGTCAATCGACATAAATACGAAAGTTGACAAGTTAACAACGCATACAGGGGCGGCAATTCACAATCTAGAGACATAGATGGCCCAGCTTGCAAAGCAACTTAATGAGCGTCTCCCAGGCACTTTCCCAGGTAATACCGAAAACAACCCCAAGGGACAATGCAACGTCATATCTACTAGAAGCGGAAGGGTGTTGGAACCTAACAGGGGTGCAACTAGTTCTCAGGATGACAAGGCCCCGGAACAACTACCCGTTGAGGAAGAGCAACCAGAGAAAGAAGGGTTGGCAAGTGACAAGGCACCGGAGCAAGGGGGAAGGCTGAAACTTGTGGATGAAGAGTTCCGAAAGAAGAAGTGGGTTGAACCCCAAGACCTCCCACCTTACATGAAGGTACCGTATCCTGAAAGATTGAAGAAGCCTCAACAGGATAAGCAATTCAATAAGTTCCTTGATGTCTTCCGAAAACTTCAGATTAACATTCCATTTGCGGAAGCCTTGGAACAGATGCCATCATATGCCCGGTTTATGAAGGATCTTCTCACCAAGAAGCGGAAATTAGTGGACGAGGAAACGGTTGCTTTGACCGAGGAGTGTAGTGCCATTCTTCAGAGAAAACTCCCTCCAAAGTTGAAGGATCCCGGTTCCTTTTCGATACCATGTACCATTGGGGAGATGACTGTAGGGAAGGCATTATGTGATCTAGGGGCAAGCATCAACTTGATGCCCCTCTCTATGATGAAGAGGTTGGGAATCCAAGAAGTTAAGGATACACGGATGCCGCTCCAACTGGTCGACCGCTCTATCAAATATCCTTATGGGGTGGTCGAAGACTTGTTAGTAAAAGTGGACAAGCTCATATTTCCGGCGGACTTTGTAGTGCTTGATATGGATGAAGACGCCGAGGTTCCTCTCATATTGGGTAGGCCCTTCTTGGCCACTGGGGGTGCCTTAATAGATGTGCGACAAGGGAAACTCACTCTAAGGGTGCAAGATGAGGAGGTAGTTTTCAATATCTTTGAAACAATGAAGCACCCTGCAGAGAGGACGGAAGTGTATCGATTGGATATGGTGGATCCAACTACCAAGGCAAGGGCAACTAGGGAAGCCCATGGTTCTTCACTTGCAAAAGTGTCGGTAAAATCCCATGATGGGGACAGTGAGGAAAAAGACCCTTTGGGGGATGAGGTCTATCTCGAGTGGTTGAAAGACATGGAAGCCTTACCGAGTCTCCCAGGGGAAGAATGTGCAAAGGAAGAGCTCAGCAGCAAGGGCAAGAAAAAGAAGGGTAAAGCACCAAGGTTGAAAGGTGGCACAACCGTGGTGGTCAATGCAAACAATGAGTTGATCCCAAAAAAGACCATCACGGGGTGGAGAGTTCGTGCTGATTATAGAAGGATGCTGGACTTAGATGAGTTGTCCGGGAACAGTAGGAGAGCTTATGAAAGGGCAAGAGCCTACAGAATACAGACTGAGGCATGGAATGGCAAGCAAGATCTACGTTCGGATTAACCCTTAGGGGTGACTTGAGTCAGGCTCGGGACGTTAAACAAGCGCTACTTGGGAGGCAACCCAAGCTAGGTATCCTTTGGTTTTAGTTTCTGTCATTTTCACAAAAAAAAAAGAAAAAAAGAAAAAAAAAAGCTTGATTCGCCACGCGAATCCACATTGGCCGCGTGAGACAGAAGCCCTGAATCTCTGGGGTTGCTTACTTTTCTGTCTCGCGTCGCGAGGTCTACTTTCGCCTCGCGATTCTGGGCATCAGCATCTGTGGGAATTCCAGATTCGCCTCGCGAGATACTACTCGCCTCGCTAATCTGGAAAGTGTGAATAACAATTTTCCAGATTCGCCTCGCGACTGAACTCTCGCCTCGTGAATCTGCACTTAAGGTCTTAAATTGCAGGAGTTCTTCCAGGATGCTATGCAACAGAAGGGAGGCCGTGAGACCAATTGATGAGGAGGCAACCATGGAAATTTGATCAGGGAGTATTCTCTCATCTCCTCACTTTTGTTTGTTTGTGTTTTTGAATTTTGTTTTGTTTTTTGTTTGTCACTCTTGAATAATTTGAGAAGATCAAGAGTTGTTGTATGAATGTCGTGTCGGCAAGCTTGTTGGTTTCTAATTAAATTGAGCACAGATTGCATGAATTATTTGACCATTGATGATTTCCCCTAGGTTCTGAAAGTAGAAAAGTTGATCCCCACTTAAAAATTGAAAATTGAACTTTGAGAATTTTATTGTGATTACTTGATTTATGATAAGTTTGGGGGTGAGGGGGTGCACACACTAGGAATCGTATCTCGGTCAAACAATTTGCAAAATGTCCAGGTGAGGATTTGAGCCTCCAACTCTGTTTTTGAATGTGTGAATCACTGTTAAGTTGCACTTTCCCGAATTTGCTTGAATCTCTTTATGGTTTGCATGATTATGTGTTGCATCAAATGATTTAGGCGATTTTCTTTGAAATAACTACTTGGCCTAAAAAGGACCATCCCTAATGCATGTTCCCTAGTTAGCCAAATTGAGCCCAATTGACCTATTGTTTCTTGATGACCCTATATTACGAGTCAAAATCTGAAAAAACCATGTTAACCCAATCTTAGGATTAGGAGAGCATGGAAGTGTAGCAAGAGAATGGTTATGAGGAACTAAGTTTGGGGTGGCTACAAGGTGATGTGTCATATTGGGGGTGAGAAAAAGAAAAATAAAGGTTGAAAAAAAATATTCAAAATAAATTGCCAAAAGAAAAGGGGCAAATCAAAAGATTAGCAAGGAAAAAGGCTGTAGTCACCCGACACAAAAAGAAAAATGAAAAGAGGAATTTGAGTGGAATATGTGTAAAAAGGTTCATGCTCTCTTAGTTCCTAGGGACTTAAGCCTAGTATCCTTCATTATCTTACCTTGAGCCAGGCCTCATTACAACCTTTAAAAGACCTTCTGATGTTGCATGCATGTTTTCGTGGGAACCATTTTTGAGATGAAAATCAAATTCATGGGAAGTGCTCTTGATAAGTGAAATTGAGTGAAAAAGTTGAAAGCCTCGACGAATTTGAGCGAATGAGTGAAATTTTACATACCCTTGTGAGGAAGGCAATTGTTTGAAATTGGTGATCTTCTTTTTGTGTGTGACTCTGAACCTCAACTTAGATTAATGATTGCATGAATGATGAAGTTCTCAAAAGTTTAAAGTAAATGAATGTGGGGATTACGTTAATATATGGGGGGAGATCATTGGAGAAAAACTGTTTTGAGTGCATGAAATTTGTGCGAAATCGATTGGTTCCATTAGGCTTGCCAAGTCTTGAGTCGTTTTTGAGTTTTAAGCTTGCTTGGGGACAAGCAAGGTTTAAGTTTGGGGTGTTTTGATAAGCCTCTGGCTTATCTAGTTTTATGACTAGATGAACTAGGGTTTATGTGCCAATTAGTCGAGTTCACTCTCGTTTTCGCCCAAATTTTGCCTTGTTTTGTTCCTAAGTTGGACTTTGACTCGTTTTGCGTCTTTTGTGTAGTTTTTAGCTTATTTTGGATAGAATTATGCTTTTGGTTGCTTTTTGTGTTTTCAGGTCAATAAAGTGAAGCTCCGGGAGTCAAGGAAAGCCAAGAAATAGTGGAAATTGCAATTCTGGAGACACTCGCCCCGCGAGTGTACTCTCGCCTCGCGAGACTGAAGGTCAACAAAGCAGCAAAGTCATCATTTCTAGATCGCCGCGCGAAAATCTTCTCGCCTCGCGAGAGCATGAAGACTTGGAAGTCAGAGACCATCACGGCCTAGCCGTGATGAAGGTCACAGCCTAGAATTGAAGACTCGCCCCGCGAAAGGTGTCTCGCCTCGCGAGTCCCTGAAGACCATGGAAGACAGAGACCATCACGGCTTAGCCGTGATGAATATCACGGCTGTGACAGATTAGGGTTTGAAGACTCGCCCCACGAATACAAGATCGCCTCGCGAAAATCCAAAATTTGAAGCGCGCCAATACTAAATTTCGCGTCGCGAGAGTAAGCTCGCCCCGCGAGCTGGCGAGAAACAGAATCCTTATTTAAAGGCTGTCTCAGATCAGGATTTGGTATGAAGTTGTTAGCCACTGTTTAGATCAGAATAGGAGTGCGAATCCTTGTTTCTGGAGCTGCGTCTCCCTTCTCTTCTCTTTTCTTCTTTTAGTTTATTATTATGGAGATTATTGCCGATTGTTTGTGCGTTGTCACGGGCATGAGGAACTAATCCCCTCGTCCGAGGGATCAATGAAGCCACCCATGGCGGTGTAGTGTTCATATGATGTATGTGTTTCTCCCCTTTTCTCAATAAATGTTTTCCAATTCTGAATTGATTGTGCTGATCATATGTGTTGCGTGATTAACTAGTTAACGTGTTTGAGGCCAAACGGCGAGTCGCGTTTTAGAACTTGAATTGGAATCATTAATCGAATAATGAGCACGACCGTGGATTTATTTGATTAGTGCAACCATATAGGGAACAAGGTTTAATAGAATTCGAGATTAGGGTTATGAGACCGAACAAGTAATTAATCCAATCGTCGAATACGTCCTATTGAGCACGACAGTGGATATAGGAGAATTTAGGGGTCCCGGTTGACATTATAATTGAACTTAGGGAGGAATACATCATCACTTGGTTACTATACATGATTGGGTAGGTGGATTTAAGACCTTGGATACTTTAATTTCTGAATTTAATCACCTTAGTTTTAATCTATTTGTTACTTGAAATTTTGATCATAATCTCTCTCTCTCAACCACTTTTATCACTTGACCAACGTATCGGATTTCCCGCTGATTAGTCGAATTGGTAGCCCAATCCCTGAGTTCGACCTCGGTAATTACTTACCGTGTTATTTTTATTACTTGCGACGACCCGGTACACTTGCCGGCGTAACAACAAACATCCCTAGGAATTAAGAGAGCATGAAGCTTGTACGTCATTTTTTTTCACTCTAGTTCCTTTTTCCATTTTTTTTTCGATGCTTTGGGTGGCTACACCTTTTTCCTTTGACACCATTTTTGCTCTGCCCCTTTTCTTTTGGCAAATTTTTTTTCTTTTTTTTTCTTTTGCAACTCTTTTTCTCTTTGCCCTTGGCTTCAACCTTTATATATTTTTTCTTTTTCTCACCCCAGAATGACATATCACTGTAGCCACCCCAAACTTACTTTTTTGCAACCTTTCTCTTGCTCATGCTCTCCTAATCCTAAGATCGGGTTAACATGGTTTTTCCAGATTTTGGCTTATAACATGAGGTTATCAAGAACAACAGGCTAATCAGGCTCAATGGGGCTAACTAGGGAACATGCATTAGGGATGATTCAATTTAGGCCAAGTAGCTAATTCAAAGAAAATCTGCCTAAATCATCTGATGCAATCACATAAGCATGCAAACCAAGAAGAAATTCAAGCAAACTCGGGAAAGTGCAACTTGAAAGTGATTCACACAGTTAGAATGTTGGAGGCTCAAATCCTCACCTGGACATTTTGCAACTGTTTGACCGAGATTCTATCCCTAGTGTGTGCACCCCTTCACCCCAAACTTATCACAAATCATGCAATTATAATGAAATATCTCAAAATTCAGTTTTCAATTTTTTTCACATGGGGGTTACTTTCCAATTTTTAAAACCTAGGGGGGAATCATCAACATATATCATGCAATCAATCTGTGCTAAATCAACAAAATCCACCAAGCTTGCCGACACAACACTCACACACATGCTCTTGAGCTTCTCAAATTATTCAATAGCTAAAAGAAAACAAACAAAAACAAAAACAAAACAATACAAATAAGTGGTTCCCTCCCCCACACTTAAAGTATACATTGTCCTCAATGAAAGAACATAAATATCAAATCAGAGTGAGGGGAAGGAGAGGGTGCTCCCTGATCAAGTTGCAGTGTAGGTGGGCTCTCCCAAGGAGAGCTCCTCAACAGTAGCATCCTCAGGAACCGAGCTATCATGAAATAGCTTCAAGCACTGCCCATTAACCTTGAAGGCCTTGTTGTTACCTGCACTTTTAATTTCTACTGTACCATGAGGAAAAACATTAGTAACAACAAACGGGCCAATCCACTTGGATCGAAGTTTCCCAGCCATAACTTTCAGGCGGGAGTTAAATAGTAAGACCTGTTGGCCCACAAATAATTCCTTCCTAGCAATCATCCTATCATGGAAGTGCTTGGTTTTCTCTTTATAAATCCGAGAGCTTTCAAAGGCTTCTAGCCTAAGCTCTTCAAGCTGCTGTAATTGGAGTTTTCTTTCAATGCCAGCTTTTTGAATTTCCAAATTACAACACTTGACTGCCCAATAAGCACGGTGCTCAACTTCCACAGGCAGATGACACGCCTTACCGAACACAAGTCTATAGGGGGACATCCCTATTGGTGTCTTAAAAGCTGTTCTTTGAGCCCAAAGTGCGTCTTCTAGACGGCGGCTCCAGTCCCTCCTACTTGGCTGCACCACTTTTTCTAAGATCTGTTTGATCTCCCTGTTTGAGATCTCAGTCTGCCCATTAGTCTGGGGATGATAAGCAGTGGAGACCCTGTGCACAACTCCATATTTCCGGAGTAAAGCCTCCATGGTGCGGTTGCAGAAATGGGTGCCTTGGTCACTTATGATAGCCCTAGGTATTCCGAACCTGCAGAAAATATTGGACCTGACAAAATTGGCAACAACTTTAGAATCATTAATCCTAGTGGGGATAGCTTCCACCCACTTTGAAACATAGTCAACAGCCAGTAAAATATAAAGAAAACCAAAAGATGCGGGGAAAGGACCCATAAAGTCAATTCCCCACACATCAAACACCTCACAGAAAAGCATGGGCTGCTGAGGCATTTCACTCTTATGAGTGATGGCTGTAACTGCTGTCTGACACTCTTTACAAGTCCGGTAAATCTCATGAGCATCTCTAAAAATGGTGGGTCAGTAAAAACCAAAATCCAGGACTTTTCTTGCAGTCCTCTGTGGCCCAAAGTGTCCCTCTACTTGAGAGGCATGAGAAAATTGCAAAATAGACTCGATCTCGTAGTCGGGGACACATCTCCTAATTACCTGATCATTGCCAAATTTCCAGAGGTATGGATCATCCCAAACATAATACTTGGCATCACTCTTGAGTTTGTGAATTTGTGACCTAGTTGCTCCTGTCGGAAAGACACCAGCAACTAGGTAATTAACAATATCCGCAAACCAAGGAGTAACGCCATGCAACTGTAAAAGCTGCTCATCAGGAAAGTCATCCTGAATGGGGGAAGGATCCTCATCCCTCTCTATCCTACTCAAATGATCAGCCACTAAATTTTCAGCTCCACTCTTGTCTTTTATCTCCACATTAAACTCTTGGAGCAACAACATCCACCGAATCAATCTCGGCTTTGCTTCTGGTTTCTTCAACAAGTACTTCAGAGCTGCATGGTCAGTGAAAACAATAACCTTGGAACCTAGCAAATATGATCTAAATTTATCAAGAGCAAAAACAATAGCTAGAAGTTCCTTTTCAGTGGTGGTGTAATTAGACTGTGCAGCATCTAAAGTCCTAGAAGCATAGTAAATAACATGTGTAGCCTTGCCCACCCTTTGTGCTAGGACCGCCCCCACAGCATAGTTAGAAGCATCACACATGAGCTCGAAAGGGAGGGTCCAGTCAGGGGGCTGGATGATGGGGGTAGAGGTCAATGCCTTTTTCAAGAAGTCGAACGCCTTCTTGCAGTTATCATCAAAGCTGAATATGGCATTATTCTTCAGCAAGTTTGACAGAGGAAGAGCTATCTTGCTGAAGTCATTTATGAAGCGCCTGTAGAAACCTGTATGACCAAGAAAAGAACGAATCTCGCGAACTCAAGATGGGTAAGGCAGTGTAGAAATCACATCAATTTTAGCAGGATCTACTGAAATACCCTTTTTTGAAATAATATGCCCCAAAACAATCCCCTTTTCAACCATAAAATGGCATTTTTCATAGTTCAAAACAAGGTCAGTTTCAATGCATTTCTCTAAAACCAAATTTAGACTATGCAAGCATGCATCAAATGAGGAACCATATACAGTGAAATCATCCATGAACACTTTCATGCAATTTTCAATAAATTCAGTAAAAATGCTAATCATGCATATCTGGAAAGTGCCAGGAGCATTGCAAAGGCCAAATGGCATCCTCCTGTAGGCAAACGTGCCGAAGGGGCACGTGAAAGTGGTCTTCTCCTGATCCTCTGGTGCAATGTGGATCTGGAAGTATCCGGAAAAGCCATCAAGAAAACAGTAGTGGGATTTACTAGCCAGCCGCTCGAGCATCTGATCGATGAACGGCAAAGGAAAGTAATCCTTTTGAGTGGCATGGTTCAACCTCCTATAATCAATACAGGCTCTCCATCTATTCTGGACTCTAGTGGGGACAAGCTCGTTGTTTTCATTTCTTACCACTGTGAGGCCAGATTTCTTGGGTACAACTTGCACTGGACTCACCCAACTACTATCAGAGATGGGGTATATGATGCCCGCATTCAGGAGTTTTGTCACCTCCTTCTTCACAACATCCAGAATCAAGGGATTGAGCCGCCTTTGGGGCTGCCTAACTGGTTTAGCCCCATCCTCCAACAGAATCCTATGCATACATCTGGAGGGGCTAATTCCTGGGATGTTAGCCAAGGTCCAACCAATCGCCTTCTTATGCTTTTTCAGAACCTCCAAGAGCTTAGCTTCCTGGTCAGAGTCAAGGTTGGAGGAAATAATAACTGGAATTTTTTCATTCCTCTCCAAGTAAGCATACTTCAGATTCCCAGGAAGTGGCTTAAGCTCTAGGGAGGGTGGCTGCTCAATGGATGGTATGTTTGGGGCAGCCATGATGTCAAGAACTTCAGCTGAACAGACAGCTTCACTTACAATATTACCCTGCAAGGTAGAATCAATCTCAGCACAAACAGCACAAGGGTTAGTGTTAGTACAGTCAGTACATGAATAAACATCAATAAAATCAGAAATAGATGGGAAATCAGCAACCAAGTCATCATAGGTGTCATCAACAATTTCAGAGAGCAGCTCTATTTGGAAGACAAAGTGCTCTTCCAAGGGATGCTTCATAGCATCGAAGATGTTGAATTTTGCAATAATGTCACCAAACTCCATGGACATGGTTCCATCATCAACATCAATCTTTGTCTTCGCCGTCTTCATGAACGGTCTGCCCAGGATGATTGGTGATCTGCTTGAATTTGTTTCCCCTGCCATATCCAGGATATAAAAGTTAGCAGGGAAAATCAAATCATCAACTTGTACCAGCACATCTTCCACCACTCCAACGGGGCGAGCATTGGTCCTGTTGGCCAACTGGATAGTGAGACCTGTATGTTGCAAAGGACCCAGATCAAGGTTGTTGAAAACAGAGGTGGGCATGACATTTATGGAGGCTCCCAAATCCAACATGCAATTGTCGAATTTGCTGTCCCCAATGGTGCATGGAATAGCAAAAGTTCCCGGATCCTTGCACTTCTGTGGCAGTGCCTGAGTGAGGGCTGAAACAGTAACCCTTTCAAGTGCAGGTTTAGGCTGAATGAGGGCTGAAACATTTCGCCCCAAGTTGACTCTCTCATTACCCTTCAACCTCCTCTTGTGTGTGCACAAGTCCTTCAGAAATTTTGCATATTTTGGAACCTGCTTAATCACATCCAGAAGCGGAATGTTCACCGCCACCTTTCTGAACACATCTAGAATCTCCCTCTCCTTGTCTTCCCCATCAATCTTCTTATTTTTCTGCACTCTTTGTGGGAAGGGAATCGGTGGCACATACACTTTCTTAGCCTCAACAACAACAGAAGGTTCAGAAGTTACCTCAACAGTTTCTTCATCATTTTCAGGGGCTGCCTTTACAACTTTCACGGATCTCAAGGAAATGACACTCACATTAGGATTGGGAGCATTAGGATTCACCACTGTTTGTGCAGGTAGTTGGTTTGATCCTTGAGCTTGCTGCATGGCATTCATGGAAGTGGCAAGCTGTCCAATATGTGTCTGTAGAGCATGGATACTAGAGTCTGTCCGCTGCTGAAACTGTCCAATCTGTCCAATCTGTGTGTGCAAAGTCTGAATACTAGCATTTCCTTGCTGCTGAAACTGGAGATTAATTGCAGCCATTTGCTTGATCATGTCCTCCAGGGAAGGTCCAGAAGGTCCAGAGGTGGTCACTTGGGGAGGATTCTGTGGTGGTGCCATCAGTTGTTGTTGGGATGAGTTTCAATACCGAAGGTTGGGATGATTCCTCCAGTTGGGGTGGTACTTATTTGTGGAAAGGTCAGGAATGATGTACCGGTTCTGATTGTTGCCTTGATTGTAGAGATTAGCTGCATAAGCTTGAGGCAAATCAGTGACTGACTCATCCTTCAGAATAGGGCATGCATCGGACAGGTGCTCAGGAGAAGTACAAATGCCACACAACCTTGCTGGTTGAACCTTATCCATTGCCAACTGCTTCACCAAAGAAGTGAGCTAATTAATTTTGGTTTCAAGGGCCTTGTTGGAAGAAGAACCTTGGATATCATTCACACCCCTTGTCTCAACAGGGTTGCTTCTGGTTGTGAACTGCTGGGAGTTCAGTGACATGTTTTCAATCAATTGCTTGGCAGCAGCTGGAGTCTTATCAACAAGTGCTCCCCCACTAGCAGCATCCAAAATATTTCTGTCCATTGGGAGCAATCCCTCATAAAAATACTGAATGAGCAGCTGCTCGGAAATCTGATGCTGAGGGCAACTGGATACCAACTGCTTGAATCTCTCCCAATACTCAGCCAATGACTCATTGCCTTGTCTGATGCCACATATCTCCTTTCGGATTGATGCAGCTCTGGAGGCAGGAAAGTACCTCTCTAGGAAAACCTTCTTCAGATCATTCCAAGTTGTAACAGAATTTGGCTCCAGATAGTACAGCCAGTCCTTCGCAGCACCCTGAAGTGAGAATGGGAAGGCTCTCAGCTTGATATGATCTTCAGTTATTCCCTCCGGTCTCAAGGGTGTAGAGCAGACAACCTGGAATTCCTTCAGATGTTTATGTGGATCCTCACCTGCAAGACCACTAAATCTTGGCAACAAGTGTATTAAACCAGATTTAAGTTCAAAAGGAGCAACCACACCATCATACTCAATACACAAGCCATTGTAATTAACATCAGGGGTAGCAAGCTGCCTTAATGTTCTCTGATCAGCCATGTTATTAGAAACAGGTGCAGAATTAGAATTACTACTGCTGCTAGCCCGAATTGCTCTACGGCGTGTGTGTAGTGTTCTTTCAATTTCAGTATCAAAATCACACAAGTCAGAACAAGTAGACCTAGTAGCCAGACTAATTCAGCAGAAAAACGGAAAAACAAAAAATGCAAAAAAACAACAAACAAGAGTCCCCGGCAACGGCGCCAATTTGACATGCTGTCGTGCACGCGTCAAAAAGAGAGTGATTGGAAAAAAAAATATGTAGTGAGGGTGCGACAACTCGGGTATCGTCTCACGTGGACTCTTGTAGCGTTATTCACAGAAAAATAAGTTTTTTGGGGTTTTTTTTTGAAGATTGAAATTCAAATTAAAGGCAAGCAATGCAAACAAGAAATAAGTGATTATCGATGATTAAAATGATTGACCTATTGTTCTCGGTTTCTCACTATCATTGGTTCACATAATTCCAAGCCCTGGGCAGATTCTAATCCCCTTTCGATTGTAGCAACAATTAACAAGCGAAATTGCTCCTACGAGATATATGTTCCTATTCCGAATTAAGCAAACGGATTAAGCCCTTCGTGAATTAAGCAAACACGAATTGAACAAACGCGAATTAAGCAAACGTGATTCAAGTAAGGAACATATGATCATCGAAATAAATCAAGACTCATCCTATATAACTTGAATTAAGCAAACAAGACATATAGGAAAAATATTGAAAGAGAAAATCAAATTAAATTAGGAATCAATAGAACCTCAAGTGCAAAGGAAACCAATCACAGCAGATCAACCAATGGAATTAGTTCTCCATGGAAAACGCAATACAACTCAGAAAATTCGTAAAACAATGGATAATGAATAATGTCCCCTAATCTGCCCAAAATAGCAATTTATAACCTTCAGGATCTGCGCCCGCTCGCAAGGCGAATGGTGGCTCGCGAGGTGAATATTAAAAAGGCTCCAGTTCAAAATTGGATTCTCGCGAGGCGAATAGTGACTCGCGAGGCGAGACAAAAAGGTTGTATTCTTTGGCACAGTCAGCCTTCAGGTTCGCGAGGCGAGGTATGATTCGTGAGGCGAGGCAGAGAGGATGACATTCTACTATTCAGGCTGGTCTTCAGTCTCGCGAGGCGAGTAGCCTCTCGTGGGGCGAATACTTCCAGGATTGCAACTTCCACTGTTTTCTTCATTCCCTTGACTCTAAGTTAACCTGAAAACATGAAATAGCCATAAGTGCTTTATTTGACTCAAAACTGGCTAAATTGCCCTAAAACTACTTAAGGGACTCAAAACCTTGCTTGAGGACAATCAAGTCTAATTTGGGCGAAAACGAGATATAATTGGCACAAAACCACGGTCATACTAGTCATAAAACTAGATGAGCCAGAGGCTTATCACATAACTATGCAGACTACTGCTGGCAAGTACAAATAGAAAATAGGTAATATAGAAATCCTAGTACATAATGAAGAATTTCAGAGGAAGGAGTCAGAGAATAATAGAGTACAGCTAAGTATAGCTTGAGTGCTGTCCTGCATAACAGAAATGTGCTGACTAAGCACATTAGATTATGACAATTAGATTAACTGTCCAACTGTAACAACTGTAATCTAGCAAGACTATGTAGACTATACAAGTCTGAGTGTAACACACTGTTCATTATGAAATGAAAATCTCAACCTACGAATTCTAGTTCTCTCTCTTTTTCTCTCCTACACTATTCTATCAGAGAAGAAAGCCATAGAGGGAGAGGTACAGAGTCAACCATTCTACACCCTGTTCACGTCACTATTCTTCTCTCTTATATCACGAAATCAACATATTTTCGGTTAGGTACTTTTATTCTATTCCCACTTCTTGCTTCCTGGATCATGCTCCAAGTGTCCCTCCTTTCTAACAAACTCTGATGGCCCGTATGAAATGTTGTGGTGTCATTTAGATTCATAACAGTGCTTCAGGTTGTTCACAGAGATGTAAAGCCAAGCACTTGGTGATTTTGGTCTTGCAAAGATTTGAGAACATGGAATCAATCCACAGACAACACATGTTGTAGGAACACTAGAGTACATGGCCCCTGAGCTCACAAAGAATGGGAAAGCAACAACAAGCTCAGATGTATGGGGACAACACATGTTGTAGGAACACTAGAGTACATGGTCCCTGAGCTCACAAAGAATGGGAAAGCAACAAGATGCTCAGATGTATGGGATACTCATTCACAGCGAAACTTCTACCCTTCAAATTCTACAGTGACCACATCAAAATATTATATTCACACAAGCTTTGAAGTGGTGATGTATGCTATTAAGGTCACAAGGTTGACTTTATAGATTTTGTTGTAAATAGGAAAGCTTATTAAAGAACCACTTTGAGTGAGCTAAATATATTTCCAACCTTACTATCAAGGAAAGCAACCCAGATTCAAAATGAACCAGAATGTTTAAAGACACAATGTGTAACATCCTAAAATTTTAATATAGTCTTTTTAATTAAAAGATTAAGATATCATGAGATTTAGTGGAATGAATTGATAGTATAAAATTTTATTGGAATGATTTAATAATTATAAAATAATAAATAAAAAAAGGTGGCGATTTGGCTTTAGCCAAATCAGAGTTGCACTGGAACACATAAGGAGGAATTCGTTTGAATTCCTAGAAGATAGGGTGGCGGGTCCCACCTATTTTCAAAATGAATCAAAGGAGACTGAAGCAAATCTTCAATCAGTTACCATAATGTACGCAAGATTTATTTGTTTTAGAAATATAGAAAGATATTGGTTTTAGTAGATAGAAGGTCATCAATCAGTTACCATAATGTACGCAAGATTTATTTGTTTTAGAAATATAGAAAGATATTGGTTTTAGTAGATAGAAGGTCATCTCTGTAAAGTTTTTAAACAGCAAAAATCATTAAGGAGCGCACACTGCCTTGTGAAATTGCTCTCCGTACAGATCCAAAAATATTAGTGGAGAGAAGAAGAATTATTTTTAGAACGCCAGCTTGTCTTAAGCTTTTCTTTAGAGCTTTTTGGAGGTTTACGAGAAGTAAGTAAACACCTATTTTCTTAAACTTTCATGGTATAGAATTTTAAATGGTTTGATTATGAAATTAAGAGTAATTATTTGGGGGTTTTGTCTTCAAAATAAAATTGATTAAATTGACTTTTTGATATGAAATACATTCTCGGTATTTGTATTGGTTGATTGATATGCTTTTTGATGTATATTATTCCTTGTGTTTATGATTTCTATATTGTACTCGTTTACGTGATAACACGATATTTGTCCAATAGATATTTATGAGTTGATTATATGATGAGGTGGAATTGTAGTGGTTATATGCTTTGAAAAGTTTGTCAATTGTGATTGATGGTTTTATGCTTCGGAATATGGATGAATGAGTATATGCTTGATGTGTGGAATTTGTTGATATGCCGCCTAAGAATGGGGCATTGGCTTGTAACATCGTCATTTAATGGGATGTCGAAAAATAAGATATGGGGCAAGGAATCCATTTTAAGAACGAGGCTCTCGGGTCACCGTTAATGGGAGGCAAGGAACCAATTTAATTACGAGGTTCTCGGGTCACCATAGGGGCAAGGAGTCAATTCTAAAATGGGATTCGCGAGTCACCATGGGGGCAAGGAACCAATTCTAGAACGAGGGTCTCGGGTCACCATAAAGAGGGTGGCAAGGAATCAATTCTAGAACGAGGTTCCCCAGTCACCGCAGACAAGGGGCAAGGAACCAATTTAATGAGGTTCTCGAGTCACCGAATTGGGCAAGAAACCAACACAGAGTGGGGTTTCCGAGCTACTTGAGGATTGTGTGATGTGTGATTACTTTGTTTAATTAATATATGATATTTGATTATGTTGTCGTTATATGATTGTTGTAAGTAAATGTATTTTTTTTAATGAACATTATTTTGGAAAATTAGCGGGTACCATGGTTGTTTTTCCGGTTACCGCGTCGGCTGAAAGTAACATCTTTTCGAAAATCTTTTAGAACTGTGTTTACTTACTGTGATTAAAAACCTCATTAGTGGCATTGTCTTTCAGAGTTTGCAGATGATGAGATGGATGATACAGTGGTGGAGAGAGTCTTGAAGATATTAGTTATAGTTTATTTATTTGTTCTTTTGGGTTTATTAGACGTCCGTGTTTTGAGACAAAAACAATTGTAAAAGAATTATGTGGATTTTATTAATTATTTTTTTGAGGCTTTATTTTATTTGGATATAATGTTTTATTTAGCACTAATACTTTATTCATTTATTTTGAATATACGAGATACTTTCACAAGTGATTTTTGTGAAAAATTTTATGATTAGATTATTTAATTTAAATATTTTTAAAGGCTTCACTAGAAAATTAATTTGGGTTACTAATGTAACGAAGGGCGTTACACAATGTGCTTTATTTCTGCACATGAATAAAATCAAAGCTTACTTGAGGGAGAAAAGATGATTTTTGGTTAACTACAGCAAATGGTCATCATATTGAACATCTATTCACCCTACTTCTATGATATAAACCACTAGATAAGCATTAAAATAGGAAGAAATGAAAAAACATTAATCTCATAAATTTTAAAATCACATGCCTATTTCATTTGAAATAAAATGATATTCTGACACACAGTAGTTCCAGCAGTGGCTTGACATAGTCATGCATTCACGTGGCTTGATGTAGAATTAGTTGCTCATGTATTCTGAATTTCTGTTTGAGCCTCTTGATCTGCAAAACCACAAAAAAGTTGGACATTTAGAGAAGAACAGAAAGTTGCAATCTCTGAAAATTGCTCATTAGAAAAACCATGTCATGTGAATTATGAAATACCCTTTTCAGTTCAATTTCTGTATCTCTCTTCTGCTGCCCCAACGAGTGCTGCAGATTGGTTATGTCAAAAACATTATCCAGATCATCCTCAAAACCAGATTCTAGGTCTTCACGAAGAAGTGTAGGCAACTTGTCCACAATGGGCATCAAAAGGAAACAATTGAACTGCAAAATAGTAGGTATAAGCAGTGCAGAAAGGATAGATAAAAAAATAGGATGCGAATTCTAAATTATTGATATGACAACAATCCCAAATTAATGCATTAACAATGTTTTGTGTTTTGAGTCTTGACATACTATCTTGTAAATTGTGGTTGCAACCAACTTGAACCGCAAACATAAAATTATAAAGAAGATAAGAAAAATACTTGCATGCAAGGCATAAAAAATCAAACTTTTGTTTCTAATCTCACTCTAGCATCACTCTCCAAAAAAACCTTATCATACTCCAATGACTGTTATCACTCTCTCCCTCTCTTCCACAAACCCCTTCTCCTTTTCTCCCTTCCCAAAATGCTTCAGACTCAAATCTCAATCCTCCTTACAAATCTCTTCCCCCTCTTTCCAAGCCCCGTCACTTCCCAAAAAAAATGGAGTAATCATCATTGGCGCCGGCCTCGCTGGCCTAGCCGCTGCCACCCACCTCAATTCCCACAACATTCCCTTCATCCTCCTCGAAGCATCCGATGCCGTCGGCGGTCGCGGCTGCACCGACACCATCGACGGCTTCCTCCTCGACCGCGGCTTCCAAATCTTCATCACCGCCTACCCGGAAGCCCAGAAGCTCCTAGACTACCAATCCCTCAACCTCCATAAATTCTATTCCGGAGCTCGAATCTTCTACAACAACCAATTCCACACTGTCGCAAACCCTCTCCGTCATTTCTTTGACTCTGTAAAATCCCTCACCAACCCAATCGGATCCCTCAAAGACAAATTGCTCATCGGATCCTCCAGAATTAGGGTCCTCAACAAATCCGACGAAGAAATCCTCAATGCTGATGAGGTTCCCACCATTGAGTTGCTCAAGAAGCTAGGGTTTTCCGATTCCATCATCGCGAGATTCTTCAGGCCGTTCTTCAGTGGAATCTTCTTCGACACGGAGCTCGAAACGACGTCGCAGCTGTTCGATTTCGTCTTCAAGTGCCTCGCACTCGGAGACAACATGCTTCCGGCGAATGGCATATCGGCGATTCCGAAACAGCTGACGGCGAGGTTGCCTTCCGGTTCTGTTCTGCTGAACTCAAAGGCCGTTTCCATCGATCTCGACCTCTCGAAATCATTTACGAGGAGTGTGAGGTTGCAGAATGGTGACGTTTTAAGCAGTCAGCTGGGAGTGATTGTCGCGGTTGAAGAACCGGTGGCGGTTAAGTTATTAGCGGGAAGGATAAGTCCAGTTGAGAGAAAACCGGTCTGAAGCACAATTTGTCTGTACCGGTGTAGTTGCCCATGCCAGACGCACAGGCTTCTATTAGATAATTATTTTCCTAATATTTATAACTAATTTTAACATAACAACAATCATTGTGATAAATTTTTAAATATAAACTAATACTATAATGTACAACAAATTCATACATTATATTAAATAGTTAATGAATAACTGGCTCCATGAAAAATTTTACATGATAAAAATTTTAGTAAGACCAATATAAAAAATAAAATAAAAGTATAGGACCAATTTACCTATTTTGTATATTAAAAAATAAAAAAGAGAAACAATGTTAATATCGATTTGTGAAAATATTATTGAATGTCAACATAAAAATCCTTTACCTGACAATCTAATATAAAAATTAAAGTCTATTAGCAGTAAGCTGAAAATTAACTGAGTGAATTCATTTGTCATTTATAAATTTTTTTGAATTTTTTTTCAAATAACAATAATTTACCCAGTGCAATAATAATTTTTAAAGGCAAATAACTAATGCAAAATTACAATTACACTTTTGAAGAATTTATCATATCTAATTTACCATTATATTCGCCGATATTTAAGGAACACAGAAAGTGACACCGAAACTTTTTAAAAATCAAACTTTCATAAAAGAGTTTAAACCATAAAAGCACAAGTACTGCATCCTCCATTGTTATACACAACTTTAAACAAAAAAAAAATTTGCATCATCAGCTCAAAATGTACACTGGTTAACTTTATGGGTGTACTAATCAATCAATTTCATAATTTCCATATGCTTTTCTCGAAATCTGGAAGAGGCAAAGAGCCATATGTGGTATCTACAAACTTGCATTTGAAGAGACAATATTAATATATCATCACGCTGACAAACTTGAAAATTCATTACATAATGACATACTCATTAAATAGTAAACAAAGTTTATTTAAAAATAACATACTCATTTTCACAGTTACATCAAGCATATTGTAATAAATTACACAATTTCTTTTCCTGTCATTTATTTAAACTCATGGGAGCAATTGTACTACTTTACACCTGAATGCCGCCCCCACCCCCACCCCTCACCATTGTATTCTCTGTGTCCAGCGGTAGTCAATTGAGAATGTATACTAACTCAAGCAAAAAGATAAGAAGAATGGCAACATGTTTTTTTTCCTCTAAAAGTCAAATTGATGTGTGAAAAGGATGAACTCATTAAGAAATTCGATTAAGCTCAATAAATGACAAATTTCTAGTGATCATATTCTAGAGAGTAGTTTTATGATATCTCATAATAGATTTAGTTTATTATTTATCACTTAATCATATAAAACAAACACCAAACCATGCACAACACAGAAATTCAACAGTAAGCAAGACTTCCCCTATGCATATGGTTATATCAAACATTTGTACAATAGACCAAAACTACTATCCAAAGCTAATCTTAAGTAAAGTATATCAACCTTGGTAAGTTCGGGTTATGTTCCATTGGGAAAATGGGCTTAAGTCACGTTCTTTTATTCTTGAACAAAGTCACTGAAAGAGGCAATGTCAATACATGCAAATTAATGAATTCTCTTTCTGACACATTTTGCCAAAAGCAATGAAAAACCAACTCACCAACTAAAATGAATTAGATATCCACGGCAGTGAATTAGAGTCACAGAGAAACATACAAACACAAGAAACCCAATGTAACTAAAATGGAGTCATGCAAAAGAACCTATTCAAAATTCATTGTATTTAATATTTAAAGAATTCAAGAATATATTTAAAAGCATATATTTAATATTTTTTAAACTCCATGTCTAAGAGGAGGGGGAGTTAATACATCACAAATATTAGATCACATAAAATGAATTTATAGTACACAACATGATCATTTCTCAGTAACTATTCATAAATGAAAAAGAGCATCTCAAAAGGTTAATCACACACAAAGAAAACTAAACATACTCATTACATAAAACACATGGGGTATCACCCAAATTGTGATAATGTTACCTAGAGAGAGAGCAAAACCTATACTTTTATCAAGTCTCCCTCACGATAACCATCAAACTCTGTATAACTTAGACAAACAAAAAAAAGCTATAATAAACTTAAAAGTATATACAGGTGCCTATATTCTACAAAATCCAGAAAAGTTGTTAACTTTAAATGAATATTTGATAATTGATTAGATTTCATTTCACTAACATATAAAACTCAATAAAAAGGATGATTTATATAATAAAATGGAGAATAAGGCTTACCAAAACCAGCTCTATTTCCGAACTCAATCACCATGAGCAGATGCAGCAAACATACTCACGTGCTTGTTGATTCATTTACGTCTAATAGCTTTGTAAATATTAGGGTATCACACACAGGCACACAGCCAGATATGATAGAATAATCAACCAAGCCATCAGACCATACACAAATAGAAGTTCAAATAACGTAGAATAATCATGAAAAAAAACACTACTTACTCTAGGGGTGGGCTTTTGACAACTCACACATGAATTCTTAACTCTCAGTTGCTATCAAAACAAATGAATGATTCTCAAATCCGATCTTAAGTGGAAACAATCACAAGAAACAAAAAAGGCTTCTATGGCATTTCAAATCTCATTTTTGTCATGAGAGATTTACATTAGACAGAATATTACATAGAAGTAAAGGGAAAAATACCTTCATATGTGAAAATTTAGTAGCACAGACATCAAACTTCTGCTTAGCACCCTGCTTGCAATCTTAGCACCATGCCTCACTGAAGTTTAGACTATTAGCATGGGCCATGGGCATTCTTCTCCGCCCTTTGCTTGCTGCATTTAAGAACTACCGTTATAGAATATTAGGAGGTTCATTAGTCATACGCTTCGTCCTTTTTCTGCTATCTAGATTAATATCCCAAAAGAAACCAAAACACTGACTTCATTTTTTCTTTGTGTTATAACTATTTCTGGCTATAACTTCCTTTGACACGTTTAAGTACAAGTGTAGAGTAGATTCAAGACAAACCCATCCAGAAGTGACATCCCCTTTTGACATGTGCAGAAACGTGAGTCTCAAGATGCAAATGGTGACCAAAACATTCACTTATTTTTCATATTAAACAAAAACTGAAAAACTTTCTACCATTTCAATCAACCACTTATAGAAATCCAATTTAAATGGTGAGTGTATATCTTTATGATAAAGGGGAAGCCGAAAACCATTGCTAAAGGAACATTGCGTATGGTAAATGTTGCAACATTAGTAGCATTTCAGTTTGAAAGTTCCCTGAAGACCAAATAAGAGAAGAAGTTGGCATATGTTCATATAAAACTTACGAGCATTTCAACTATAAGAAAAGTTCAATTTCACCTGCAGTTGAACGGAAAAATTCATTTAACACCTTTCCATGTTCTGCCACAAAGAACAAATATAACTTGAGATACTTGGCATTACAAAGCATATTATAAGTAGAATTCAGCTCATAAAAAACCTTGAGAATTTTCGACAAGTAGAATAAAAGTAGAATTCTACTCCTATACAATTCAGCTTCTGCAAGATAGATAAAAGAGATTAGCAAATGAATGATTCAATATGCCAAAACCAGATAGAAAAAGAGATAAAAAAAGAAAATTGAAATTGAATACGCCAACCTTGAAACTGAATCTGGTGAAGGCAAATCAACGCCGCCACTTGACATCCGTTGAAATTGAGGAGGCAACACCTGAGGCAAATTTGCCCATTTTCATTCCTTTATTTGATTTTCAATCAAAACCTAACCTAACAAAACAAACAAATATCCCTCCATTAGGTAATAAATTAAAAAATATAGTGCCTGGAAGTGAAAAGGCTTTTCAGCCTAGGCATGTATTGGCCTCCCAACCTTTGTTAAACAGAGCTAACTACTCATAGGAATAGACTAATTATCAAGGCTCATCAGTTATAGTAGTTCCACATATTGTGAAACAATGATTAATTAAAACTCATCTAACCTTCCTAAACAATACCTTAACCATATTAGAGTCAACTAAGAAGCAGAAGTATCCACCCAAAAAAAAAACTAACAAGCACAAATAAATCAAAGAAATCCCAAAAAAGAGACCTCATCGGGTTGGCTGAGAAGAACTATCCTGCAAAATGAATAAAATATTGGTTGAAATTAGCCCAGATATAGAAAAACCCAGAATTTGAGAAGGCCAAATGGAGAAACCCTAAGCGTAGGGTTTTGAATTGCAGTGGAACGGAGAAACTCACCATCGCAAACTCTCTTCATGCTTGCTCTTGCGGACCTCTCTTCTCCAACAGCCTTCATTAGTGTCATCGGAGACGGCGACCTTGTAGCAGTTGCAGCGAAAGTAAGCAGAGAGAGAAAGTACCAAGAGTTCCAAAATCTCAATCAGTAAGTAACGACCATATTGCCACCAAGTACGGTGGCCTCGCCCTCCGCCTCGTCCCTCACCGCAACTCGTTTTCTGCCGCCTTCATGAAAGACGAGAAAGGAAGAGGAAGACGGAGGTTTTGGGATGAGAAGAGAGAGAGAAAGAATGAGTTGTCATTTTCAATATTTTCTCAATAGTCAACACACTCAACTCAGAAACTCTCATCTATACGCAACCTTTCGGCGGTAAAAGGGAGCTGAATTTCCCTTCTTTAAAAAAAATGCAAAAAACACCTTTTAATAAAAAGACAAAAACGCCTTTTAACAAAGTGGATCTGTCGAAGCCACCAGGTGTCGGCCAGTGAGTGCTCTGCAATGAATAATAGATCCCCTTATTAATATATTATTGATTTTACTACAAACCCGGATCAGATCCCGGTTCGAGATTCGGTTCTTTTTCTGAATTGGTCGGGCAAAGGGATTGTGAACAACATGTTGTTTGCTACAAATGTGGCTCCATTTTATGGCCCACCCAGAAAAGCTTTGGTTTCAGTGTCACTGATCGGGTTGTTTGAGGATGAGACTGATGATTATCTAGCAGGCAAGGTGGTCCAAGAGCTTTCGGGTTGGTTCAGTGAGGAAATGGTTAGGGAATGGAAGCACTTGAAAACTTATCGGGTCAGGTTTGCACAACACAATCAGAGCCCACCCACGGATCTGAACAAGAACCCGATAATTGAATCGGGTTTGTATGTGTGTGGTGATTATTTGACCTCAACAACTTTTGATGGGGCTTTGGTCTCTGGGAGGAGAGCAGCAGAATGTTTGTTGAAGGATAGAGCCTTCACTACAGCTTAAAGTGTACTCTGCATCATCTACTTTCATCAAATTGTTTATATTTAGATAGTTAACTAATTATTATAGATTTAATTTGAATGAAATATCAGAATAAATTTTTATACTCCACTGTCTTGTAATAAAAAAACTTTGATTTTCATTATAATTGTGCACCTCTCTCTCATCTTTGTTTTGCAGATGATATTATTTTGTTTGGTGAGGCGTCAATTGAACAAGCTCGAATTATTCAGCATTGATTGGATCTATTTTGCATTAGCACAGGCCAGTCCATTAGTAGGGAGAAAATCCAGATTATCTTTTTCCATAATGTTCATAATGTTTGCAGGCAAGAAATTAGAGAAACCTTGGGGTTTTCTAGAGCTGTTGATTTGGGTAAGTATCTTGGCATGCCTCTCCACCATAAAAAGGTGACCAAGAATACATACCAAATCCTCCTTAACAAAGCGAATAATAGGTTCAGTGGCTGGAAAGCTAAGTCACTATCTATTGCGGGTAGATTAACCATTACTCAGTTCCTTGCTGCCTTACCAATCTATACCATGCAAACTGAATGGATTCCATGACGCATTTGTTTTGAGTTGGACAAAAAATGTAGGAGCTTTGTGTGGGGTTCTTCGAATGATCAGAGGAAGATTGATTTGATCAATTGGAGCACGGTTTGCCAACCTAAGGTTCTGGGGGGTGTTGGTCTCCGGAAGTCTTCTCTGATAAACACAGCCAATACGATGAAGGTTGGTTGGATCCTTATTCATCGCAAAGAATACCTTAATGGTTCAGTTATTTTCTTTATATGTATTTTATGATTTTATCTTTCCACAAGATTTCATTTTTGATTAAATATAGTATAATTATATCAGTCTAAAATAGTTAAATTTTTTTAGGAAATTTATTTGTCTTAGTTAAAAATTAATTTAATAATATACTTGGATAATTATTATTTACTATTATCCAAAAGTATTCTCTAATAATAAGATTTCATATGATTTGCTTTGTCATTAAACAGGTGTGCTTTTGTATTAACTACTAGTGTATGTGGGGATTCAAATTTCTTGCATTCAGAAAATCACGCATTTACCCTCTCATCCCCTCCTGAACCAAACATGAAAGTGTTATTTACCCTCCCCTCATCTCAACTAAATGCAATGTCTAATTAAAATCCCTCCCTCCCTCCCTTCCACTCCCCTTTATTAAAACCTCTCCCCTCCCCTCCTTTGAACCAAACACAACTAATATCTCATTGCTCTCAACGTTGTAAGGTATGTAAGTTTCTTTAGTTTTGTTTGTCTTACGATTCGATGAGATATGAGGTCTGACACTTGGTTTGTGGTTCCAAGTATGGTTAAACTAAACAATATTGTGAGATGTTACGGATTGAAAGTGTGCCTAAGGAGTTTGATCAAGAATCTTGGAACTGCTAGGTTCAAATATTTGACTCCCGTTAAGTTTTGTAATTTCTTGCTGTCGATTTCTTTCTTTCTCTCTATTTTCATGTGTATAATTATGCACTTTGAATCCGCTCCCGCCGTCTGGTTGTCTATAGCCAAATTTCCTTCGTTCCTCCCGTATGCAAAACTAATACCGCATGCGATACCTGTTAAAAACATTCCGCTGCGTTGGTGGAGAGGATCTGGACCCATAATCATGTATTAATTGCTGCAAGAATACGAAAGAACAAAGGTTTGTTGGGTCATTATCAATTATAAAGATGATCGGTGGCGAACCTACCTTATGCCCAGGGTGTGTGGCTTACAATTTTGCCCCATATTTTCTAAATAATTGCACCCATGCCTTTACCATTTATGATATATAAAAATTAATTGCAGGTGCACCCATGAAATCACGTAAAGGACAATTATTAGATATGTAAATTATTTGATTAGATATATTAAAATTTTATGATTTTAACATTTATGCCTTTATATATCTTCATATGTATGTTAGCAATTTAATATTAATTCTTTTGGAAATAAATTTCCCTCGTGCTTTGGGTCCAAGATCCGCTGCTAAAGATGATCGCGTGATCCACTAATGACCGAGCATGTTCATGAATTATATGTCCGCTGTCAACCAGAGGAACTAATTTATCATGTGGGAACAGAAATTAGGGAGTGAACTCTTGAGGTCTTATGGATAATTACTCTTAGGGAGTCAATAATGCATTTAAGACTAAAACATAGCTCAGAAGTATACTTTTCCTTTAAACATACTATCATGATTTGGTCCTAGATTATACTTGTTGGCCTTGATTTCTTCCTAAGGAAACTGGAAGGAACACTCTAATGTGGAAGAGTTTGGCATGAGAAATTGTATAGAAAAAAAGAGTATCAAAGTTCATCAAACGAATTGCGTTTTATTGTAAGCTGCTAGCATATATTCTTGTAATATTATAAGGGAAACAAGCAAGTAGCATGCATTTCCGATGCAATGTCAATAGGACATTAACTTCCAGTATCTGATATTTGATGGCTTGATGCTATTGAAGTTATTAGTATTATTATTATTATTATTATTATTATTATTATTATTATTATTATTATTATTATTATTATTATTATTATTATTATTATTATTACCTTATAAAGATAAATATCTTGCAGGTTGTATACGGAAGGGAAGAGCTTCATCCAACTCGTCTCTCCACTATGTCCAAATCTGAGGTAAACAATCAAAAGATGTATATTAATCACCATGTCCTTTTAACACCTAATCAGCAATTGAGTCTTTCTTCTTGGGTTGTTTAGGCACAGTCGTTCAGATCACCTATGAGTGTAGGATCAAGCATACATGACCGAAATAGCCGCACTGCTAAGCAGCTCTCAGCAGCTACTGAATATAAAGATGCAGTAGTCAATTAGTCATAACATCCCAACCAGCTTCACCTGTTAAACCTGAACCTCACCATACCCTTGCCAATCCCAACACTTTCAATGATTGGTCACCCTTGGATGATGGCATTGAGGTTGTCCTCCCAAATGGTTCAGATGAAGCTCCATCAAGGGAAGACATTGAGGCACACATTCTGAGTACTCTCCATGGCCCGACTACTAGAAGGAGATTTCCAGTATTTGAGAAAATTTGTTAGGGGCAGTGATCCCCTATGATTGATAAAAGACCTCCTCATTTGATGGAGGTATTATTGTACATCCTCTTGAGATACTCTTAAAAGTCAAAACCATAGTTTCTTGTGGCATTTGAACAATTTCCCCCACATTTAGTGCATACAATTTTGGTTGGCTATTGATAAGTATGTATAAATGTGGTGACAGCTAATGATCACTTGATCGCCAGATTAGCTTTGTTGTCCATACATTTCAAAATAAAATGACATCTCTATAAGAAAAACAGAGTAAGCATGTGTGGTTTGGTTGAATAGGTATTCTCTTCATTTTATGGACAGAGGGAGTAATTTTTCTCCATTTTTATGAAAAGTTTATGATATTCTCAAGTAAAAAAAACCATACTTTTTACCCAATTGAGTTTCCCCTGAAAGTACATTTACCATTGTGATTATAGTTTTACTGCATGATGACTATCCTCCTTACTATAGTGTTTTCCCTCCAAATTGTGACTTTTCTCCAAAGACACACTTTGTAAGAATTTGTTTGGTTTCTAGTCCACGTAACGACATGCATGCATGATTGCATCACCATCACCAAAACGAAGCAAAGAGCCACATCTACCAGAATCAAAGTCCTCTTGTGAAAAATGGCATTGATCATCATCAACCCAAAAACCTTATCCAACTCCAATGACTGTCATCACTCTCTCCCTCCCTTCCACAAACCCATTTTCCCTCTCTCCCTCCCCAAAACGCTTCAAACTCAATCCCCAATCCTCCATACAACACTCTCCCCCTCTCCAAACCCCGCCACTCCCCAAGAAAATCAGAGTTATCATCATCGGCACCGGCCTCGCCGGCCTATCTCCTGCTACCCACCTCAACTCCCACAACATTCCTTTCATCCTCCTCGAAGCTTCTGACCCTATCGGCGACCGAGTCCGCACTGACACCGTCGACGACTTCCTCCTCGACAGTGGGGTTCCAAATCTTCATCATCGCCTACGCGAAAGCCCAGAAGCTCCTCGACTACCAATCTCTCAACCTGCAAAAGTTCTATTCTGGAGCTCGAATCTTCTACAACAACCAATTCCACATCATCGCCGACCCTCTCCACCATTTCTTTGACTAAGCAAAATCCCTCACCAACCCAATCAGATCCCTCAAAGACAACTTACTCACCGGTTCCTCCAGAATTCGGGTCCTCGCCAAATCTGACGAAGAAATCCTCAATGTCGATGAGGTTCCTTGTAACATCCCAATTTTTGCATATATGAGTGGATAAGTATCTCGATAAATTTTTTTTATGTTTTTTAGTTTGAGTAATTTTATTTACTCATTTAAATTATTTTATTGGTTGCGTTAACATTGTGTTACTACAGTGTACACATGCTTGCAGGGTAATAATATTACGCTATTGCTAATATTGTTATTTGTTTAGAAAAATATTTTAAATAATATGATTGGAATTAATATTTTCATATTTTACTCTATTTAATTTTAGATATAAAAATAAATCAGTTTATAATCAATCGGATATTAATTTTGGATCATTGATTTCCTTGGTTGATCAATTCAACCATCAATCTCTACTCTAATTAAAATTTTGAAGATTTAGATTTATCCCTCTTTATTTTAGATGCAAGGGCCAAAATTTATTTATTTTTCTAGACTCAATTTCAATCGCTCGAATTTTACTCACAACCAAAACATAAACAAATATATGTATTTTTTTCTTCCTCTAGCACAGGACTACGAACGTGGACGTCCTCTCCCCTCACCTTTTTCTTTTTTTTTTCCTTCTTCCTCTCATTTATGTTCTTTCTTCTTCCTTCAAACACACATCTTCTTCCTCTCTCTAAAACTTCAGTTTCGTTTGGTTCCAGAAAGAAAGTAAGAGGAAAGAAAATGGAAGGAAAGAAAGTGAGAGGAGTTAAAAAGAGTAGAAAATGAGATGATTGTTTGGTAGGAGAGAAAATGAAATGCAAGAAAACAAATATTTCTCTCCTGTTGTTTGATTGTGTAGAAAGTGAGAGGAAAGAAAAAAAATATACATATAAAATGACATAAATATCCTTGAGTAAAAATTAAATGTGATAAAAATATAGGGATAGTATGGGAAAGACATACAATTTTTGTCTTTTAGTGACTTTTCTTGCCACTTGTGGAGGGAAAGAAAACCTGGTGGGTCCCATGTGCATTTTTTCTTTTCCATTCTCTTTCATGCTTATTCCAAACGATGGAAAAGCTTCGTTTTACGTGTTTTGCATTTCTGACTTTTCTTTCCTATCTGTTTATTTCGTTCCAAACAGTGCGTTCAAGTTCCCCCCCTTCTCTCTAGCTCAGCCGCGCGACAACCGCCTTTGGAGAAGCTTCGGTCGCTGCACGTCGTGGAGGAGGTGACCACGCGAATCGCCACCTTTTGATTCATCCTTGCCGCTGCTACGCTGCCATCTCCGCTACGGTAAGCTCCTAGGCCACCACCCAAGGTGGTTTTCATCTTCCTTGTTAGTCTTTGAGTTCCTTTCTTCATCCCTAAAGCTTACCCTTTCTTTTTGGCTCATGGAAGCTTCAAAGACACTGTACCACCGCCGTTCATCACCACTGCCACCTCATCGGAGCCGCCGTGACGCCGTCGCACCCATGGCTGGCCACCGCGTCCTCTCCCCTCCACCTTGGGTGAGTGTTTTACCTCTAATTTCTTCTAGTTGTAAAAGCCCCAAATCAATTTTCAAACCCTAACACTAGGTTTTGATTTCAGTTCTCAAAATGTAAAATTAATTGGTGTTTTATGCAATTGAGGTTATGATTAGGTGTTTCTCTAAACCAATTTTAAAAGAAAAATAGAAAAAACCAAAGAGAAAAAGAAACAAAGAAAGTATACAAAAGTGAGAAAAAGGTAAAATAGAAAGATGAAAAAGAAAAGAATGAAAAGAGAATGAAACAAGAAGAAACAAAACAAAAGAATAAAAGAAAAAGAGAGTTATAAATAAAATAAAAAGGGAAATATCACAAATTGTGTGCTATGTGCTTGTGTATTAGCTAAGTAAGGGAAGCCCCAAGAGAGTCCACATTACTTGAAGCCAAAGTAGTCTAGCCTATATAATTGATTTTATCCACCCCTACCTTAGCCCCATTACAACCAAATAAAGGACCTCATGATATGTGTTGCATTGACATTTATGATGTGTGTTCTTTGCATCTTGTCAAGATTAGGATTGGGGGGTGCATGATGATTGTTTTAAAGCATGAAGCATGTGATCAATTGGAATTAATGAAATGATTGCGTGATGCTTGTGCATTTTGCAAAAGTGTTAAGGAATTGAAGTTTTGCATGAGTAATGTGCGTCACAAGAGAATTGAACATGAAACTCCATCTCTCAACCCTTGTGTGAATATAATTGTTTGCTTGAGGACAAGCAAAATCTCTAAGTTTGGGGTTGTGATGAATGTGCAATTTATGTTAGTTTGGAAGTGTAATTAGGAAAGAGTTTGTAAATAATCTTTAGAAATCATAGGAAAAGTGATAGGAAAATACATACTTTGATATGAATAAAGTTTGGATTGGAGTTTTGATCTTTTTATGTGAAAATTATACTCAAAATATGTTGAAAATATGTAGGATTGAAGGCCGAGCACTCAGCTCTGGAACCGGGTGCTCAGCCCGGAGAGAAACAGTAGAAAATAGCAGGAGCAGGAGGTTGGCCAACACCCAGCGCAAGTTGTTGGACGAAATCTGGGCAAGTATACACAGTCGTACAAGTAATACAGTGGTGAGACCGGTTATCGTATCCATAGGGATCGGTTGCCAATTACCAATTCACAAATCAAGCAACTATCTAGACTAAATGAAGAAAGATCAAAACATAAACTAAAGCAACAAAAACAATCAAATATTTTTGGTCTTTTGGGGGAATTTTATCAAACACTTGGAATACAGAAAGTGGTGTTGGGATTAAATTTCACTAAACCTTAGCCTCATGCAATAATAAGACAACAAATTCAGTTCATGCTTCAAATACTAAAATCAACCCACGAAATTACTCAAGCCCTGATTCCTCAGATGACAAGAGCCTAAACCCACTAATAGACCCTAATTCCTTAGGTGGCCTAGATTAATGAATTTGCATTAAGAGTAGGTATTACGCCATTACTAATAAACCAAAATCCATTCCTAGATGCAAGGTTTACTAGGTGATTAATTCTAGATCAAGAATCGATAAGAACGTCCCCATTGCAAATCAATTCTCAAAATCAGTTCATGGATGGCCAAGCCACAAAAAGCATTAAGCGACGGAATTAAACACTAATAAGAAGGCATAAACACAGATTGATAAATCAAAGCAGTTACATGATATTCAGTTTAGTTACATCTAATCCCAACAAAAAGGGAATTAGCTACTCATGGTAATAGAAATTACAAAAGAGAAAGAGAGAAGAGAAGAAGAAAATTCCATGAAGAATCCTCCAATCTTCTTCCCCTCCAAGAGCAGAGAAAAACCACTTTTTAGGATGCAAATCCTTCCCCCAGCCGCATCCTCCAAGTCTGGATAAAAGTCCCTCTTTTTTTTTAGGTTAAAAGGCCTCTCCAGATATGTCCTCCTCTAATGGCGCTGCTGTGCATATATAGTGCAGGTCTTGAATCTCCAAAATCAATCAGGCTTGAATGAGTGGGCCCCTGCCAGATTGCTTCTAGCGCTAACTTTCTTCTAATTGCAATTGAAGTGCAATTTCAATTCATTCTCTTGAACTCACGTGGGGTCAGCATTTAGTAACATATTGAATTTGAATTTCAATAAGATTCTTTAAGTGAATTTAATTTCCAAAGACAATCCTTCTTTCTTCACAAATTGGCGTGGGCCCTCCTTGCATTGAATTATGAGAATCAATTTGCCTTTCAAAACCAAAATAAACGTTGCTGGCCCTTTCCAAATTTGATTTATTTTAATTGCCAATTTCTTCAATCAATTGTAAATTGATTCATGTGATTTGATTCAGTGATTTGATGCATCTTCTATCATTTATAAATTGAAGACCAATTCCTCTCTCCATTTATGGTAAGCCATTAATATCCAAATCATCCAATCCATCAATTAGGCCTCTTACATTGCTGCTGGACTTTTGTCAATTGTCATCAAATATTTCCATTCCAAATTAAATTGGAGTCATCCAATATCTTCACTTTTCAAGCTCCAACTTAATCCAGGCTCCATTATGGCTCATCTGGGGCATTTAATCCTTAATTTCTGCAAAACAACACCACAAAACCACCTTACCCGTTCCAAGGTAAAAACTAACTAAAATCAAATTAAAATTGCCTAAACTATATGAAAATGCATGTAAAAATGTACATGAAAAATGATGTGAAATTACACTATCAAATCACCCCAAGCTTATTCATTTGCTTGTCCTCAAGCAATCACTAAGGCCAGAAGATATAAATAATCAGAGCATGGATAGTGAACCAAGAACCCGAGTAACTAATCCAAGTAACAGGAATTTTCAAATAATTCACCAAGAGACAATCAATTTCAAGTCCAATTAGAAGCTTAGGTTTCTTAGACTCATATTCTCACTGTTTCGGGCACTCTTTCTCACCTCACTCGAGTATTTAAGGATATACGACAATTCGCTCAATTTCCTCAAGGAATGAATTCTACCATAAGCTTGACTTTCAACCAAATCTCTACTTTATTAATGAAAACAATTAAGAATCAAGAGGTCTTTTACTTTGGTTGTAACGGGGCCATGGGATTAATTGTTAGGTGGGGAAATCAAGAAAAGTAAATTTCAAAAAGGCTAAACAAAATATCAAGCATTGCAAAGCATGACACCTTCTAAAATACCTTTTTGGGTTTTGATTCATTTTTCCACCTTTCTTTTCTTTCTTTTCATTTTATTTCTCACTTTCTTTTGTCATCCCTTTCTCTATACTCCTTTTTTTTATGGAGAAGGGGAGATTTTCAATTCGAGAGAAATATTTTCTGACTTTCTCATCCCATACTTTTTCAACTATCTTTTTACCCTTTTTGTAATACTTTAAAAGGTGTCATACCAAGCATATTCATCAAAGTATTTCATGGTACCAAGAAAAGTATTTTATTCTTTCAGGCTCAAAATTGGGCAACTAAGGGGTAGCATTTAATCAATCAAAGCTCAGAAGGCCGGAAAAATACCTAGTGCCTTAATCATTTTCAAAAATGTTTTCAAAAATTTTTAAGCTTCAAAACGGTTTCAAGTCAAGTTCTAGAGAATACAATCCAAGAGGAATAAAACACTCTATCACAAAGAATGGGGTAGATTTAGTGAGTACCCCTTTGACTCAAAATTCTCACATTTAGTAGTTCAGAAATCAATGAGAAACACAAATCTACGGAACCACATGCTAATTATCAACTATCAAAGATCGTCTCAAGAATTTTTATTTGTAGCCTTATCACAAGAATAAAAAATTGGGTTCAAAAATTCACTATCTCAATTTATTATCTCAATTTATTTGGCACTAAGTTCTCACAATTGGATGCATCATCTAAGCAAGTGTGTAATCTAATCATGTGATCATGCAAAACTATGCCTATATGAATGCAACATGAAAAATGCAAAAATACAAAAAGCAAAAAATATACCCCTACCCCAAGCTTAAAGACTTACATTGTCCCCAATGTAAATAATCAAGTCGGTGAGAGGAGAAAAATGGAACAACTCACCGAGGTGGTAGCGGGTGATGGTTCACATTCCAGTCAAAAGCTTGTTGGAAACTGTATCACGGTCATGAGGTTCATCACGGGAAGACCGTGATCAATTCTGGTCCAAAGGATGAAGCCTGTCACGGCCGTGACCTCCATCACGGCTAGGCCGTGATGCTCTCTGATCTTCAGGGTCCTCTCATCATGCCCGTGATGGATATCACGGCTGGGCCGTGATCCTTTCTGGTCTTCACATTAAGCTCATCACGGCCGTGACCAGTGTCACGGCCTAGGCGTGATGGTTGCTGACTTTGTTTCTCTCTGCCGTTTTTGCTTCTCCTTCCTCTTGCCCTGAAAACACTTAACAAATTTATTAATTTATGATTATTTACTCTTGACCTTCTCAAATTATTCAAGAGTTCAATTCAAAAACAAATGGAAAAGGAAAATAAAACTTGGGTTGCCTCCCAATAAGCGCTTCTTTAACGTCACTAGCTTGACTCATTAAGAAGCATCCACCTGGATCCCATAGCCTGTGGTATAAGGGCCAATTGGTGCTCACAGTGTAAGGGCATTGTGGAGTGACACTTGCAGAAGCAATATGAATATACCCTTATTTCCTCCTAGCAAGTGAATGAAAACTCCATTGATCTCTTTAATAGCGAACTCACTTCCTCCCGGGTCAAATGGTAAGTCACCTACTCTAAGAATGGTCTTTATGTAATTAGTTTCTCCATGAAGTACTAGAACCATAACTTCTTGAGGCGATCTTAGAGCCTTTGCCGCTGTTGATGAAAACTCCCAATTCTCAGGCAATGACTTGAACTCCAAAGTTGGTATTTTCATAAAGTAATGATGTAGACAAATTGTAGGCACCAACTTTGTAATATCAAAACATGCATGCAAACCAACATACTTATCCAACTCAGAATTTTTAGGCTCCTCAATAGGAACGGTGAGAGAGGCATTTTCCACGTGAATGATCTCTTTTGTCCCTTGCACAGGAACAATAGGAGATATTTCCTATTTGCACTCCTCTCTATGATCCTCTCCTCTGGAATCATCTTCCACCACCACTTCATCTTCATTCACGTCCATGCTAGCAAATAGATTCTCTTCAATTTGAATTCCATGTTTCTTTTCTGCTAGTAATTTAGAAAATTCACTGGCTTGTTCTTCCAACTTCTGAAAGTTGTCACTTAGCGATGCCACTATATTACTAGCATTTTTCCCTGCTCGCATCTCAGCCCACTGAATCATGGAACTAACTTCCCCCTTGCTACGCTCTATGCTCAAGCTCAAAGGATGAGCATCTATATCCCATAGAATCTCTAGCAAATCAGGATCCAGCTCGAAGTGTGGTGGTGGTTGCAAAGATGACAAATAGGATTTCCATTCCTCTTTGGAGTATGTCTTCACGTGCTTAACAATGATACCATCAAACACGATCCAATCAAGTTGATATTCCCAAGTTGGATAGTGATGATAATCCATGTGTTTCATCAATCTCGCATGCACAAAACCCTAGAGACCAAGAATGTTAACACCAAATGACAGCAAAGAGAAACAGAAAGTAAAACAGAAAAAATATGACAGCAAAGAGAAACAGAAAAAAAAACAAAAAAAAATCAGATATATACAGAAAATAAAAAATAAAAATGTCAAAATTAGTTGCCTCCTTTGTTACTAAGGATATTGGCTAAACCAATCCCCGGCAACGGCGCCAAAAACTTGTTGGACGAAATCTGGGCAAGTATACCCAGTCGTACAAGTAATATGATGGTGAGACCGGTTATCGTATCCACAGGGATCGGTTGCCAATTACCAATTCACAAATCAAGCAACTATCTAGACTAAATGAAGAAAGATCAAAACATAAACTAAAGCAACAAAAGCAATAAAATATTTTTGGTCTTTTTGGGGAATTTTATCAAACACTTGGAATACAGAAAGAGGTGTTGGGATTAAATTTCACTAAACCTTAGCCTCATGCAATAATAAGACAACCAATTCAGTTCATGCTTCAAATACTAAAATCAACCCACAAAATTACTCAAGCCCTGATTCCTCATATGACAAGAGCCTAAACCCACTAATAGACCCTAATTCCTTAGGTGGCCTAGATTAATGAATTTGAATTAAGAGTAGGGATTACGCGATTACTAATAAACCAAAATCTATTCCTAGATGCAAGGTTTACTAGGTGATTAATTCTAGATCAAGAATCGATAAGAACGTCCCCATTGCAAATCAATTCTCAAAATCAGTTCATGGATGGCCAAGCCACAAAAAGCATTAAGCGACGGAATTAAACACTAATAAGAAGGCATAAACACAGATTGATAAATCAAAGCAGTTACATGATATTCAGTTTAGTTACATCTAATCCCAACAAAAAGGGAATTAGCTACTCATGGTAATAGAAATTACAAAAGAGAAAGAGAGAAGAGAAGAAGAAAATTCCATGAAGAATCCTCCAATCTTCTTCCCCTCCAAGAGCAGAGAAAAACCACTTTTTAGGGTGCAAATCCTTCCCCTAGCCGCAACCTCCAAGTATGGATAAAAGTCCCTCTTTTTTTTCGGTTAAAAGTTCTCTCCAGATATCTACTCCTCTAATGGCGCTGCTGTGCATATATAGTGCAGGTCTTGAATCTCCAAAATCAATCAGGCTTGAATGCGTGGGCCCCTGCCATATTGCTTATAGCGCTAACTTTCTTCTAATTGCAATTGAAGTGCAATTTCAATTCATTCTCTTGAACTCACGTGGGGTCAGCATTTAGTAACATATTGAATTTGAATTTCAATAAGATTTTTTAAGTGAATTTAATTTCCAAAGACAATCCTTCTTTCTTCACAAATTGGCGTGGGCCCTCCTTGCATTGAATTATGAGAATCAATTTGCCTTTCAAAACCAAAAATAAACATTGTTGGCCCTTTCCAAATTTACTTTATGTTAATTGCCAATTTCTTCAATCAATTGTAAATTGATTCATGTGATTTGCTTCAGTGATTTGCTGCAGCTTCTATCATTTATAAATTGAAGACCAATTCCTCTCTCCATTTATGGTAAGCCATTAATATCCAAATCATCCAATCCATCTATTAGGCCTCTTACATTGCTGCGGGACTTTTGTCAATTGTCATCAAATATTTCCATTCCAAATTAAATTGGAGTCATCCAATATCTTCACTTTTCAAGCTCCAACTTAATCCAGGCTCAATTATGGCTCATCCGAGGCATTTAACCCTTAATTTCTGCAAAACAAAACCACAAAACCACCTTACCCGTTCCAAGGTAAAAACTAACTAAAATCAAATTAAAATTGCCTAAACTATATGAAAATGCATGCAAAAATGTACATGAAAAATGATGTGAAATTACACTATCACAAGTCACCAACGCCAAGTGCCGGCATGCTGGAAAAGACCTGGCGCCCAGAAGCTGCGCCCAATGCTAGCAGAGACAGAGCAGGTTTTTAACCAGCTTAGAGGCGCCCAACGTTTGGATTAGGACACTCAGCACCGGGCGGCGTGCAACAACTCTATAAATTCGATTTTGGACACAGTTTGAGGGATCTTTCACTCATTTTTCACATTTTCTCACCTTGGTTCATCACTTCCTCTCCACTTCCTTGAAGATTCAAGCTTGGGAATAAGATTTGGAGCTTCCATGGAGTCTTCCACACTCTTCCACTCATGTTCTTCTCTTTTTTCCCTTTCTAATATGAATAGCTAGATCATTTAGGTTAGGCTTAAGATGATTTCAATTTGAAGCTTGATGTAATTGACATTTATCTCTGATTTCAATTCTATTTCATTCAGTTTGGTTATTCTCTTCCATGCTTAATGCTTTTCTTGGATTGATCAACCTAGAATTGATTTTGGATTCAATTTCATAATTGGAAAATTGGTGATTGAATTGGAAATGAAGTTGATTAATATTGTGTTGTTGATTCTAGGAATAGAACTATATTTCAATACATTCTTGTGAATCCAATGCTTAATGTTTGTTCTAATCTTGCATCACCTAAGGAATTAGGGTTCTTGATTTGTAACAAAAGGATTATCACCTAAGGAATTAGGGATAAATCTAGGTTAGTGATTTGAATGTCAATTGTATGGAACGAATTGAAGTTAAGATTAAATAAGGTTACGTCAAGTGAAGATTGAATGATTCTGATGCTTAACCGCTTTTACCAATATTGAATTCATTCCTTAATTGCATTTGTTTCATTCATTGTTGTGACAACTTGTAATAAAAAATTCATAAAAATTCTTGGAACCATGACATTCATTCGTTAAAATATCAATTGCCTAGGCCACGTTGTTACTTGAAACACTACCATTGTGGGCTAGCTTTTGGCACTGGCCATTGGTGTCCAGAAAAGAGCCCGAGGGTCGTGATTTTAGCTGAGAATGAGAAACTGAATGATGCAGGGGATATAGTGGCCTCACATTGACTGGATCAGTCCCAACTTTGATGGTGAAAACCTTAATATCTTCTAAAGCTCTTTTGAAGGTACCTGAGGTGGACGCTATGTCCATGTTGTGGGTGATGGGCCCTAACAGGGAAGGAAAAGATCAAGGTGGGAGTGAGGGAATTGCTGTTGGACAGCAGAAGCAAATCCAGCAAGTCCTACAGGAGTTTGAACAGGTGTTTACAATACCCGAAGGGCTACCACCTAGTAGGGAAGTGGATCACAGAATTCCCATCAAAGCTGGGACTGATCCAGTCAATGTGAGGCCCGACCAATACCCGCACTTATAGAAGAATGAGATAGAAAAGTCAGTGGCTGAGATGTTAGCTTCGGGCATCATCAGACCTAGCAATAGCCCATACTCAAGCCTTGTAATTTTGGTAAAAAAGAAGGATGGGAGCTGGAGGTTCTGTGTTGACTATAGAGCCCTCAATAAGGCAACCATCCCAGATAAGTTTCCCATCCCAGTCATCGAAGAATTGCTGGATGAATTAAATGGGACTAAGTATTTTTATAAAATTGATTTAAGGGCTGGGTATCATCAAATCAAGATGTATGGGGCAGACATACCAAAAACTGCATTTAGAACTCACCAAGGCCACTATGAGTTATTGGTCATGCCTTTTGGGCTAACTAATTCCCCTACAACATTCCAGTGTGCCATGAACTCAGTTTTGAAAGAGTTCCTAAGGAAGTGGGTGTTGGTGTTCTTTGATGACATCCTAATATACAGTAGGTCATGGACTGAGCATATGGAACACTTAAAGTTGGTTTTACAGAAATTGCAGCAACAACAGTTTGTGGCAAACCGAAGGAAGTGCGGTTTTGGACATAAACAGATTGGGTACTTGGTCCATATTATTTCTCGGGAAGGAATGGCCATGGATCCACAAAAGATAGAAGCAATCATGCAGTGGCCTGAACCAAAATCTATCAAAGCGTTGTGTGGGTTCTTGGGTCTAACCGGGTATTACCGGAGGTTTGTATGGAACTATGGAAAACTGGCCAAACCTATGACATATCTGTTGAAAAAGGGAAAGTTCAAGTGGGATGGGGCTAGTGCATCAGCATTTCAGCAGCTGAAAGAAGCTATCACTACTGCCCCAGTACTAGAAAAGCCGGATTTCTCTCAGCCCTTTTCCATTGAATGTGATGCTTCAGGAAAAGGGTTTGGGGGCGGTACTAACACATAATAGAAGACCCATAGCATTCTTTAGTAAAGCACTGTTCGAAACGACTCTTACCAAATCAGTTTATGAAAAGGAGCTTATGGCACAGGTGCTAGCCATCCAACATTGGAGGCCATATCTTTTAGGAAGGAAATTTGTGGCGTATACTGATCAAAAGAGTTTAAGGCACTTGCTGGAGCAACGAATTACCACCCAGAACCACCATAATTGGCTTGCCAAATTGCTAGGATATGAGTTTGATATCATTTAAAAGGTTGGGGCATCCAACAAAGTAGCTGATGCTTTGTCCCGAATAGAGGAAGATCTAGAGTTGACTATGATCTCAAGGCCCTATTGGGAGGAAATTTCTGAAATTGATGAGGAGGTAAGGAAGGATGATGTGCTATCCAAAGTAATTACAGAATTACAACAAGATGCAGATACTCACCCAAACTATACTTTAGAGAATGGGAGGCTTTATTACAAAGGAAGACTAGTATCTGCTTCCTCAGTATGGATACCAAAATTGCTAGAAGAGTTTTATGCCTCACCTATCGGGGGACACTCAGGGATCTACAGGACGTATATGAGGATGGTTCAATCCTTATTTTGGCCAGTAATGAAAGCTACTATCACAAATTATGTTGCAAGTTGCCATGTGTGTCAGAGGAGTAAGTATCAAGCATTATCCCCTGCAGGCTTATTACAGCCACTACCAATAACAAATGCTGTCTGGGAGGAATTGAGCATGGACTTCATTGTGGGATTACCCAAATCCAAGGGTTTTGATCCTATATTGGTGGTAGTGGACAGACTAAGAAAATATGGGCATTTCATCCTAATCAAACACCCATATTCAGCACGATCCATTGCTGAAATTTTTGTGAAGGAGGTAATAAGACTGCAAGGAGTACCCACCTCCATTGTTAGTGACTGAGACCCCACTTTTGTTAGTCATTTTTGGCAAGAAATATTCAGGTTACAGGGAACTAATCTCAAAATGAGCACTGCCTATCATCCAGAATCTGATGGACAGACTGAGGTACTCAACAGGACCCTAGAGACCTATCTTAGATGTTTTATCTCAGAACAACCTAAGGTTTGGGCTGACTTTCTACCCTGGGCAGAATACTGGTACAATACCAGTTTCCAAAGTGCAGCTGGATGCAACCCATTTGAATTTGGGTATGGCAGGGCCCCTCCCTCCCGAGCAAGGTACATTTCGGGGGAGACCTTGATGGAGGCAGTTGCTCAAGACCTTATGAATAGGGATGAAGCAATAAAATAGTTGAAACATCATCTCCATAGAACCCAAGACCAAATGTCTAAATATGCTAATACTCACAGGAAACAAGTCCACATTCAAGTAGGGGACTAGGTGTACCTAAAAATCAAGGCCCATAGGTAGGTTTCCATGCCTACTAAGCTGCACCCTAAGCTGTCAGCTAGGTACTATGGACCTTTTCTTGTGATCAAACAGATTGAAGCTGTAGCATTTAAGCTACAACTCCTTGAACAGGCTCGTATGCATCCTGTCTTTCATCCATCTCAATTGAAAAAAATTGTAGGAACTAAGACAATTGAAACGGAATTGCCAACTGAACTTCAAGGGGAGCCTATACCTTATCAGCCAGAGAAAGTGTTAGGCTACCGAGTGGTTACTCGTACTGGGGAACAATCAAGTGTTGGTGCAATGGCTAGGGAAAACACTTGAAGAAGCTACATGGGAGGATGTTGAGGCCATTCTAGATCAGTTTCCTGACTTCAACCTTGAAGACAAGGTTGCTTTTGCAGAGGGTGGCATTGTTAGGACAACATACCCATCTATTGAAGGTCCCAGACCCATGCGGGTTTACTACAGAAAGAGACTAAGGGGGATCAATAGGGGAAAGGCCTAGCTGACCTGAGCTGTCACTTAGATGGCCTTAGCTGTCATAGCAGTTATCAGTTAGGATAACTGCCAGTTGAGTCAGCAAGTTAGTTAGATGCACCCCAAGGCTATAAATAGGTATCCTATAGTGAGAATAAGCAGCTTTTGATCATTTGCTTAGTTGCTCGACTGAGAATTGCTCAGTGAAAAGGGGAGTGACCCTTGTGTAGTGATATTGTAGTGTTCCAGTGTAGTCCAATAGTCATATACAGAGAGGAATATTGATTCCTATTCAGTTCTTTCTTCATCGTTCTAGCCTTTCTAGTGATTATAGTGCTGTAACTTGTGTGGATTCCTAACACTCTAACAAAGTATCTCAATGATATAGGTGTCATTCATTGTCCTTTTTGCCCACACACTCACCACCAAAATGGTGTGGTTGAGCATAAACATAGACACATTGTAGAATTGGGCTTAACCTTACTTAGTCATGCATCCCTACTGCTCCAGTTTTGGGATCATGCCTTCTTGACAGTCGTTTATCTCATTAATCGGCTACCAACTGCTTCTCTTCAGTTTGCAGTACCCTACACTACTCTATTCAAACAATCTCCTGATTATAAGTTCTTAAAAGTTTTCGGATGTGCTTGTTTCCTTTTGCTGCGTCCTTACAATGCACATAAGCTTGATTTTAGGTCTCATGAATGCATCTTTTTAGGATACTCAACTTCACATAAGGGATACAAATGCTTGTCTCCAAATGGAAAAGTATACATTTCCAAAGATGTTGTTTTTAATTTATCATGTTTTCCCTATCAAGAACTCTTTCCTCCTAAATCTACACCATCATCGTACTCTGTTACTTCCATTCCTACAGCAATCCCTCTTGTCCCTAATGTCCCTACTTCCTCTAATTCATCAAGTCCTCAAGCTCATTCTCTTGTTATGTCTAACCCTAATCATAACCAACTCTCTCCATCACAAATTCCTTCCTCCCCCTCGAGTCAAACTCTCAGTCCAACACATGTTCCTTCTCCCATTCCTGTACAAAGTCCACAAGATAACTCATCTTCCTCCTCTTCAACTCAGTCATCCATTCCTTCTAATGTTCATCACATGCAAACTCGGTCCAAAAATGGTATTTTCAAACCTAGACTTCATCCCACCTTACTTTTGACTCATGTAGAACCTAAGAGTGTAAAACAGGCCCTAAAGGACTCCAAATGGCTTGCTGCAATGAAATAAGAATAAGCATCCCTTATGAAAAACAATACCTGGTCCCTTGTTCCTTTGCCTCCTAATCGAGAACCCATAGGCCACAATTGGGTTTTTCGAGTTAAGGAGAATGCAGATGGTTCTCTCAATAAATACAAGGCGAGGCTTGTTGCTAAGAGGTTTCATCAAATGCATGGATTTGCTATCTAAAACTAACATGGTGGAAGCCAATGCTATATCATCTCCTATGGCCTCAAGCTGCAAGTGTAACATCCCTGGCTGCTTTATGGATTGACGACTGTCCCCACAAACCAACACGAGTCTTTTCAGCACGCTTTGTCCTCACTCACACGCTTCCCGGGAAAACTTCCCAGGAGGTCACCCATCCTAGAATCGCTCCAAGTCAAGCTCGCTTAACTGTGGAGTTCTTAACTGATGGGCTACCGAAAAGAAGATGCATCTTGTTAGTATAGGTAGTACTAATCAATTCATATAAGCATTCCTCAACTGTATAGTCCCATACCTACACAGTCTCAGGATCCCTCTCATTCGGGTATGTAATCGATTCATTCATGCGTCCCTCTGCCTAGAAGCCTTCCAGGAGCCGCTCCTTGTCCGTGCCTTCTTGCACCGGCGATCACTCCCCACCCTCGTCGGCACCCGGGTGTTACATGCCCACCAGCTTCCGCTTGGTTCGTCCCCGAACCAAACCGTACTGGGAAAGGTGCCGCTCTGATACCATTTGTGACATCTCTGACTGATTTATGGATTGATGACTGTCCCCACAAACCAACACGAGTCTTTTCATCGTTCTTTGTCCTCACTCACACGCTTCCCGGGAAAACTTCCCAGGAGGTCACCCATCCTAGAATCGCTCCAAGTCAAGCTCGCTTAACTGTGGAGTTCTTAAGTGATGGGCTACCGAAAAGAAGATGCATCTTGTTAGTATAGGTAGTACTAATCAATTCATATAAGCCTTCTTCAACTGTATAGTCCTATACCTACACAGTCTTAAGATCTCTCTCATTCGGGTGTGTAATTGGTTCATTCATGCGTCCCTCCGCCTAGAAGCCTGCCAGGAGCCGCTCCTTGTCCGTGCCTTCTTGCACCAGCGATCACTCCCCATCCTCGTCGGCACCCGGGTGTTACAGCAAGTTATCAAAAGTGGGCAGTGATGTGCTCCCTGACTCCACTCTATACAGGTCTGTGGTTGGGGCACTACAATATGCCACAATCACAAGACCCGAACTCAGCTATTCAGTTACCAAGGTGTGCCAATTCATGGCAGCACCTCTAGAATCTCATTGGGTTTCTGTAAAACGCATCCTAAGATACATCAAAGGCACCATTCATCAAGGACTCAAGATGTCCCCTGCTGTTCCTATTCGACCACTCAGTCTCTAAGCCCTTTGTGATGCAGATTGGGCTTCTGATCCTGATGATATTGGAGGTCCACATCAGGGGCAGCCATCTTCCTTGGCCCAAATTTGATATCTTGGTGATCTCGCAAGCAACATGTAATTGCTAGATCAAGCACCGAAGCTGAGTATTGCAGCTTTGAACAAACTAAATCAGATATCCTTTGGATACAGACCCCTGTAACTGCTCAAGGCAGTGTTTCCGCTCCCTATATAAACTACTTAGGGTCACTCTTGTATCACAAGAATCATAATCAATACATTTCTGATTTTTTTTTTCTCTTAGCTTTCTCTTAGTTCTAATGTTCTGTGATACCTAATATTTTCCATTGACATAAGTTGCCATATTTTCCATCAATTTTAATTAGAAGATCTTCACATAAACATTCAAAGAGTAATGAATATATATCTTTCTGACAGAATTAGAAAACAAAAATAGTGACAATTCAAAAATAATTAATAATGCATACATTTTAATAAATAATAAGACCATTCAAAAACCATCAAGAAAATCACTTAGTATGAAGTGAAGCATGATGATCATAAGTGCTCAACATACCGCCCCGCCTTTCCATGACACGTGTTGGATTTGCCCTTGATTGTAGAACCTCCATTGTATCAATTGTTCCATTTGGAGGAATCACATGCAAAACTCTTTCTTCTACTGTTGGAACTAAACCACTTGTCAACCTTTCAATATAATCAACCTCCAAAGCAGTTAAATTGTCTAAAACAATCTGAATTTGAACCTAAAACTGCTGCAATTGAACCCAAACACGGTCAGCTAGCAGCACTCCCCCCACTTGGGTTCAGACCAAGGTGTTACTATTAATATTAGAAAAAGTATCCTATTGAAGTTTCCTCTTAAGAAAACAATATTTGCATATATCCCAATATACACTTCTATAACATATTCCAAATGTTCCAACCTATCATTGTCGTCATATCAAATACAGATTAAACATTTTGAACAGAGGCAACTTGAAGCATTTTGATAGCTAATAAATACAGGACGCCAGCACAACCTTGGTACCAAATTGTTGGAGTTATTGCCCCTAGCACAACCTTTTCTTATTCATTTTCGGGGCTTTTATTTCATAACATCTAATTTGTCTTTTGACAATTAAAGCAGGGTTGTAGCTCATGTTGTCGTGGCTAATTGGGGAGTTATTAACCCATACACTGCAAGATGATGCGACACAGCCATTCCAGTGAAACCAATCCCATTATATACCCATGCACTTGAGTTCTTTGCATGTATATCCCAAGGGATTTGGATCGTTATATAGAGATGGGTAGATGAATATTTTGGCTGTTGTTATTTGGACAATCAAAAATATGAAACTTTTCAATAGAAACTTTTCAAAAATAGGAACAATCTAAGACTGTACATATTCCATAGCATTGTAAGTTAAGCATCAAAAGGTAACTTATTGGTTTATGTTCAAAAGAAAGTATAAATTCACTTAATGCACATTATTTAGAACAAGCTAAAGGAGATAATCTGAGATATAATTGAACTATTATAAGCTAAAGTCAAAGGTTACTTGTTCTTTTAAAGAAGAACAAACAAAGTGAGGAGGAATGAAACTTTATTGACAAATTGAGGAATGCTAAAAAAATGAAGCTTGAAACCTAGCTCTTCCTCCAAAAAAGCTGAAAGTATTAGTAACATACATTTTTAAGTATTATAAAAGCAAACAAAGAACAAAAGATAAGTTGACCGTAATATGCTAAAACCAAACTAGTTCCCCCTAGAGTACTACAGCTACAACTATTTTACCTATAGAGAGGGAACAACTTGATGTGCAGTGTCTTGAATCCATTAGCACTTTAATTGAGGGCAGCAATTATTATATAGTGAAGAGCTCTATCACATCACATGCAACGAAATATGTAAAATATGTAGATAAAGCTACCGTTTTTCTCAAACAAGAAAGTAATTAAAGATCTAAAAACAACTCTAGCCAGTGGTTTTGTTTTTGGAACATCATCTCCGTAGCAAGGTTGTTATGGGATATGAAACTGCCACCTATAGCCATCATAGTACTTAGTAGCCTTGGGACAATAGTTTTATAATCTTCAGGAAAAACAATCATACACCTGCAAGTAACAGCTAAAAAGAAGTGCTTCTAATATACTACTCAAACATGCAAATTTAGTTAGTATACTTTATGCTTGCTGATTTTTCCAGTAGGCTGACTTGGAAAATGAAAATCCATTAGCATCAAGGTTTTAGTACAGCTTTATTAGTAATAAAAAAACTTTGCATGGAAAAAAACCTTGAAAATTAACATGGAACCGTAGACGTTATAAAACAAATGACTGTTTCATGTGCAATGTAAATTACATCCATTTCATGATTCAATGCTTCTACACCAATTCACACCAATCCCTTCCACACACACACACACACACACACCCCAACCCCACATCAACCCCATCACCAAAACCCATCACAGAATCCACATCTTCTCTTAAAAATGCTTTACAATTATAATAATTTCTGAAATTATTTTCTCCAATTGTGCACAACTTTTGTCATAGGAGTGAGCATCAAGCTCTGCTTTTAATACTGATAATGCCAAGAAGAGGAAAATGATTGAAAAGATGCTTTTTGATGGTAGAGCCATTTGGTTAAAAGTGAAACTGATAAGGAATTCAATAACTGGAAAGTGAGGATTCAATGAATACTCCAAGAACATATATGCTATATATAATAATAGAAATTTATCTACACTAAAAAACTCATGTTTAAAGCAGAATATTAGTCTAGAAGCCACACAACACTAATGTGCTTTGAAGCCACTCAATGTTCGAATCTTAGTCTAGAAGTGCAAAATATTGACTTCACTTTTGTGTTGCTTCAAGACTATATCAACCTAAACACAAAGCACATCATCGTGGGTAATCAAGATTGTAGAAAAAGAGACTTACCCACTCCCTAACTTCTTTGGTGTAATCAAGCCAAATATGCCATATATGTTGCATGGACAACATATTCCTGCATGGGAGAAAAAAGGCAACAAAAGTAACACCATTAGTAAACCAAATAAATAAACATCAATTAATAACATGGCAAAACTAAGTTAGGAGAACATTGCAGTACCTATTTTGACCAATAAACCGTACACTTTTCCCAAACAAATGTCTCATTGTGTATAAACCCAGAAGGGTCAAATGAGGACTTTATATCTTTTGTTCTCAATGGTAAACAAAACATTATGTAACATCTGATCGTTACATAAAATAAAGAAAATGTCATTTTAGAAACTTCTATATAAAATCATACCAGAAACAAAGCCTGTAACAAACCAAAGCTAATAAAAACATGTCAAAAGCACCATTGAACCGAAAGTTTAGAACATGAATGCTTATGTCATGTAATCTTAAGACAAATGACATTTCTAACCCACCTTCCAGATGCCACTGTATCCCTTAAGCTTCAATTCTTCTGCCAAGTCATGAAATCTATCAACCTCCTGGAAGTGATAATATGGAATCAAAATAGAATATTCTTTCTAATTCTGCGGTCAATCAAAAAGTCCAGGTGCCCATAATTAAGAATAAACGATGACATAATCAGAACATAAGGCTTGAGAAATTTTTTAAATATCCAAAGATGTCTTATTGAGATTTCAATGCAACTTAAAATCTTGTTTGGAAACAAATGTTAAGTATATTTCGGAAACTGAGGTAGAATATGTTATTAGATGTAAAAGTCCAAGCATGCCATCAATAATTATAAGCGAAGAATCACTCTCACAATGTATTCTAATAAAATGTGATTGCCAAGTACAACATCTATTCTTTGGTTCATCTCATGATTAAAAACATGTTAAATGAACATATCTGAGCATTCTATCAAAAAGAAGAAAAAGGAAATGAATATATTTGAGCAAGGAGTAAGCATTGTGGTGTAATATGTAAAAGATTGATAACCTAAAAACACATGATATCGGCAGACCACAATCCAAGCTCAAAAATTATACTTCTCTTTCTCCGCTGCCAGTCTAATATGTAACGAGGTATGTGAAAGTAAAGCTTCCTCTGGTGGTCCAAAGAAAGGTAATCATTAATCAGCCAATATATTAAATGAAAGAACTTTAAACCGTTTTGTTGAGCAAGAAAAACAAAATTAACACACAAATCAGTCTGATGATTTAGAATTCCTAAACAATCAATTATGATTAACGAAGTGGGAGTTTAAAATTTGATAAATAACAAAATCATCAAACATTACAATATTTTCATTTATGTAGTTTCAGCTCCTACTTAGGGTGCATTTTTAGTAAAAGATAACCACACATTTCTTTTTGTTCTTATCGCAACTCACCCTCATTGTGGCTCCTTCAGATTGAAACATTGAACCATACAATTCTTCCGAACTCGTGGTGGATCCTTCAGATGTGCAAAAGGAAAAAAAAAGAAGCAAAATGTGTTGCTGAAAATAACCAGCGTGTCACACACTCCAACTATGTAAGTTTACTTGTCCACTCAAGGTAAAGTTGCCCTGTTTGAATTTCATAAACACTATTTATTTAAAATAAAACTAAAATCCAAAATAACCACAATCCATTACTGTTACAGGAACCCAGGAACAGTAATGAAAAAGTTGACAATTGTTCATATGTATTGATTGATGTATTGATGATATATTGATTATATTTTTGTCTAATTAAATTATTTCTAAAATTTTATCAGTCAATATTAGTATTTAATATTAGTTGTTATGTTAGGTGGATGGAGTGGGGTTTTAACTCCTTACCTTCAAGTGAACATAGAGTCTCCTTATGTCCCTTAGCATCACCAAGTGAGCTACCTAAGTGGGACGTGATTGGTGTTATTGAAGCACAGGTATGAAGAAATAGTAATTACATAGTGAAACTTTATATGGCTGCATGTAAACTTTAAATATTTTGTATTAATCAATCACTTTTGAAGTGTTTGCATATAAATATATAATGGCTTTGTGGATTTGATTCATAAAGACGCACTCGAGTTCTTTCAAATCAAATCAACATTAATCAGATACAGTAAAAAGTGTTTGATGTTTTTGGTTGCTTGGATCACCAAGGTTTGGCTATGGTTGCTAATATTTATCGACCAAAGAAGAAACTGCAAGCGTAATTTAAATTAGTAGATGGGCCATCTTTATCATTCATCAGCATTGTCTTGAAGACAAGACTATTACTATTTCTACTATTATTAACAAAACCTGCTGATAACCAAGAAGAAAATAACATTGACATGCTCTTGGAACAAAATTAGGCAAGAAGATGCATATGGTGCATGTCTTATCACCACATGAGGTGTTAGTGTCTTGAAAACGAATGAAAGTGCTACACTTATTTGATTAACTCCATGATTGTGTACTCATATCTCTCACCTACTATTTACTGCTAAAATTTGGGATGTGGATTTTGATCCACTTGACATACTACGACTGTGAAAATATTACTTTAGCAGCAATAGCTGCACAACCAATGTTACAATAGGTATCCAATGAGTGTGCAGTTCAGCTGGCACAGGCTAAATTTTTCAACTGTGATGATGTTGATCGTAAAAGTTTCACACTTCACTAGACTGCTTTTTTTTCTCTCTCTCTACCTAAGTGGTTTGTATGTCCTGTATATGTAACTAAAAATACCATACTTGGCACATAAAAGAGAGGGAAAAAAAAAGATTTTGTTCTTGCCTATACTTGAGGTGGGTGATTCAAGACTACCAAGTGATATAGGAGAGTTGGATTTGGATCCTCTCGGGTCGAGATAGAGGTGTAATAGGGCTTGGGTTTAGGTGTGTAATTCGTCGGCTCGTTGTAAATTGTCGGCTCGTTGCTGAGTATACTCCTGGTGACGCAGCTTCATCATATCAATGAGCTTTTTCATGTCAGATTGCACGTCTTTGAGGCAGGTATTCTCAGCCATAGTGGTCAATGAAAGCACCAAATGTAAGGGGCAGTATGCAAGAACTCAACAAGTACTGAATATTCGCTTATATTGATAGGGATAAAAAAGTAAACAAATAAGCATAACTATGCAGACTACTGCGGCCAAGTACAAATAGAAAATAGGTAATATAGAAATCCTAGGACATAATGAAGAATTTCAGAGGAAGGAGTCAGAGAATAATAGAGTACAGCTAAGTATAGCTTGAGTGTTGTCCTGCATAACTGAAATGTGCTGACTAAGCACATTCGGTTATGACAGTTAGATTAACTGTCCAACTGTAACAACTATAATCTAGCAAGACTACGTAGACTATACAAGTCTGATTGTAACACGCTGTTCATTATGAAATGAAAATCTCAATCTACGAATTCTAGTTCTCTCTCTTTTTCTCTCTTGCACTATTCTATCACAGAAGACACCCATGGAGGGAGAGGTACAGAGTCTCTCTCTTTTTCTCTCTTGCACTATTCTATCAGAGAAGAAAGCCATTGAGGGAGAGGTACAGAGTCAACCATTCTACACCCTGTTCACATCACTATTCTTCTCTCTTATATCACGAAATCAGCATATTTTCGGTTAGGTACTTTTATTCTATTCCCACTTCTTGCTTCCTGGATCATGCTCCAAGTGTTCCTCCTTTCTAACAAACTCTGATGGCCCGTATGAAATGTTGTGGTGTCATTTAGATTCATAACAGTGCTTCAGGTTGTTCACAGAGATGTAAAGCCAAGCACTTGGTGATTTTGGTCTTGCAAAGACTTGAGAACATGGAATCAATCCACAGACAACACATGTTGTAGGAACACTAGAGTACATGGCCCCTGAGCTCACAAAGAATGGGAAAGCAACAACAAGCTCAGATGTATGGGGACAACACATGTTGTAGGAACAGACATGGCCCCTGAGCTCTCAAAGAATGGGAAAGCAACAAGAAGCTCAGATGTATGGGATACTCATTCACAGCGAAACTTCTACCCTTCAAATTCTACAGTGACCTCATCAAAATATTATATTCACACAAGCTTTAAGTGGTGATGTATGCTATTAAGGTCACAAGGTTGACTTTATAGATTTTGTTGTAAATAGGAAAGCTTATTAAAGAACCACTTTGAGTGAGCTAAAGATATCTCCAACCTTATTATCAAGGAAAGCAACCCAGATTCAAAATGAACCAGAATGTTCAAAGACACAATGTGCTTTAATTCTGCACACGAATAAAATCAAAGCTTACTTGAGGGAGAAAAGATGATTTTTGGTTAACTACAGCAAATGGTCATCATATTGAACATCTATTCACCCTACTTCTATGATATAAACCACTAGATAAGCATTAAAATAGGAAGAAATGAAAAAACATTAATCTCATAAATTTTAAAATCACATGCCTATTTCATTTGAAATAAAATGATATTCTGACACACAGTAGTTCCAGCAGTGGCTTGACATAGTCATTCATTCACATGGCTTGATGTAGAATTAGTTGCTCATGTATTCTGAATTTCTCTTTGAGCCTCTTGATCTGCAAAACCTCAAAAAAGTTGGACATTTAGAGAAGAACAGAAAGTTGCAATCTCTGAAAATTGCTCATTAGAAAAACCATGTCATATGAATTATGAAATACCCTTTTCAGTTCAATTTCTGTATCTCTCTTCTACTGCCCCAACGAGTGCTGCAGATTGGTTATGTCAAAAACATTATCCAGATCATCCTCAAAAGCAGATTCTAGGTCTTCACGAAGAAGTGCAGGCAACTTGTCCATAATGGGGCATCAAAAGGAAACAATTGAACTGCAAAATAGTAGGTATAAGCAGTGCAGAAAGGATAGATAAAAAAAAATAGGATGTGAATTCTAAATTATTGATATGACAACAATCCCAAATTAATGCATTAACAATGTTTTGTGTTTTGAGTCTTGACATACTATCTTGTAAATTGTGGTTGCAGCCAACTTGAACCGCAAACATAAAATTATAAAGAAGATAAGAAAAATACATACATGCAAGGCATAAAAAATCAAACCTTTGTTTCTAAGCTCACTCTAGCATCACCCTCCAAAAAAACCTTATCTTACTCCAATGACTGTTATCACTCTCCCTCCCTTCCACAAACCCCTTCTCCCTCTCTGCCTTCCCAAAACGCTTCAGACTCAAGTCTCAATCCTCCTTACAAGTCTTTTCCCCCTCTCTCCAAGCCCCGCCACTTCCCAAGAAAACTAGAGTAATCATCATCGGCGCCCGTAACATCCTAAATTTCGAGAATAAAAAAATTAGATATTTTAATTAGATGGGAATGAGGGTTAGATAAATCTAAAATTACTTAAGAATCCAAACACATATGCCAGTTCAAAATAAAATTCAAGTAACCCAATTTTCAATAGGCAGGCATATCAATTTAAATCCCTGATTAAGGTTGTTTGTCATTAACAAAATTAAAAGATAATTACCTATAGATATAGATCTTAATTATAATTAACTTATCATGATTAATTAGCACTAGTCTTAACTATGTCTTAGTTGCAAGTTTTAACCTAATTAAATTAACTAAAATGAATTTTAACCTTTTAATCATTTTTTTGACACAGTAGTTATTATATATGAATGGTCTATCCTCAAATTTTTGAGGCAAGCTAAGGAGGCGCCACCTCCTGCTTGTGCTCTTTATACTTGTAATTCTTAGGCCATTTTTCCTTTCACTCAAAAATTACTCCTTGATCATTAAACCACCACGCCATCTGCTTGACATTTTAGAGACTTGTAGTTCATTCTTTCTTTGTTCACGCCACCTCCTGCTTGCCTTCCCTTTGTGTTAAATTTTCACGCCACCTCCTCCTTAACATTTTCTTCCTTCATGAAAATTCCTTGATCACAATTAAGCCATGCAGCTGCTTGCCATCTCTTGATCAATATTGGCCCACGCCTCTTGCCCTCACTTCTTCATTTCACGCCAGCTTTGGGGCCTAGGGAGTATAGCCTTAAGTGACTCATCAGACATAATTTAAAGTACTGTTTCTTACTTATTAATTAGCATAAAAGGAAAGAAAAATAGCTAGCTAATCAAATTAACATGAAAGAAAGAAATAAGTCAGAGAGAGAGTGTGAAGAAAGAGTGTGAGAAAGAGAGAGAGGGAAACCATGAGAGTGAGAGAAAATTTTGGAGAAATTTTCGATCAATCCATTCGTCCTATCAAAATTATGATTATACCGTTGTGATCCTCACGACGTCTACTTCATTATCCTATCTTTCTTTTCTTGATTAGGCTAAGGTAAGCCTCTGTCCTTTTTATGCCGAAATGCCGTCAGCGACGGTATTGAGGTTATCTTTCAATTCATTTATCAGTTTCCAATTTCGTCTTCATATTTGGATTATACGTAACGTGTGCTTCACAATGATGTGTTCAGGTGAATTTTTGGAGCCCCGAAGGGTGTAGAACTATGCGTGGCAGATTTGAGGGAGTATACGGAGTGTCCGTTTTGTTACTCCAGAGCTAGCCTAAGACATCTCAGGTGGGGGAAAGAAACTATTTAACGTCAGAAACGACACGGTTACATTTAATTAGATAAATGGCGTAAGGCGACCCAAACCCTACACGAGAGTAACGGACAATGTCTATACCACATTGGGAACTACTCAGTGGTACCGATGATGATATAGAAATTGTGCGTTTATCGTCATTACGCTACATACATAGATTATTTTATTGCGTGATGATTGCCTGTTTGACTGATTGATGTGAACTTGATACTTGATATATGATATCATGAGTGTAGTAATTATTTTAAAAGTGCTTATTGTTATTATTATTATCATTATCATTATCATTATCATTATTATTATTATTATTACTACTACTACTACTATTACTACTACTGTGATTATTATTATTATTATTATTATTATTATTATTATTATTATTATAAGGATTATTACTATTATTGTCATTATCATCATCATTATTATTATCATTATTATCATTATTATTATTATTATTATTATTATTATTATTATTATTATTATATTTCGGTATTTATTATTCGGAAATGATATTATGATATGAGGATATATGACGATGATTTTGGATAACATGATAACAATTATGATGATAGGATGAGTGTAATGATTGTGCTTAGAGGAGTAAGTAAATCATAAGTTATGTTGAGACACGAGGATGTATTTGGGGATTGCATACGATATGTGATTGCAGTGACCAACCGAGATGATTATCGTGAGATGAGATTGAGATTAATGAGATGAGATTATTTTGAGGTTATCTATGAGATTAGGATGACCGGTTAAGGCACTAGGGGGTGACCTGAAACATGGTCTGTGATATGAGGGACCTGAAACATGGTCGAGTGGACCTGAAACATGGTCGAGTGGGGTCTATGCCTCGGAGGAAAATTCCCAATGATAGGCTAACGGAAGACTGTCCAGAGATGATTTCATTTTAGTCGTAGCTATAGTTCATGCATTGCACGAGCATCCTGGATTGTGGTCCAGAGGTGTGCACCGGGTTGTGTAGGTATAGTGACATTGCTTTGCGTGGGCACCCTCCATCCGCGAACGAGGGCGTGTGCCGGGGACTCTAGGACGTGTCGATTATATTGTTGTGATATCCGGATATGGCCGATACCTGAGGAGATTATTCATACAACATTTGCATTGCATCATGATGGAGGGTAGAGGAAAGATCCTAGATGTGGATTGAGGGTGATTGTGTTACATATATTTATACTTGGGAGACGGATGTTTAGTGTGCCGTGATTTAATTTAATGTTGCTAATAAACCCTTTCCACGTTTGATGTTATATTGTTTCTTATCCCTGTCTTCTCTATATTGCATATATTTTCTTTTTGTGATTGTGATGAGAAGATTCTATGGGGGAGCCATCTATGGAGGAGATTGATGGGACCTCGTATGAGCCAGACGTTGGAGAATGAGCAGTGAATCCTCATAGTTGAGTACAAAGTGTATGGCCAGCAAGTCTTGTCTCTTTATGATGTTGTTTTTATTTTCTGTTTGATTATCAGTTTGTACATTTTGGGATCCGACTGATGGGATTCCCTCTACTGTACTGTATTAGGACTTGAGGTGTATATGTTATGTATGTATGTTAAATTTTAAATTTTACGCTGTTTTAATATACTCGCTTAACGACAATAACGAAATTCGGTCTTAATATTTTGGGTTTTCTTTAATGGGACGTCGGGGCGTCTTATTTAGTGGTATCAGAGCAGTTCGGTTCTGAAACGGACTGTGAGCACTTTGATTAGGGTGAGCTGGTCATTTAGTTGAGTCCACATCGGATAACAACTATGCTTATAAGTTGGGTAGTGAGTCCGACGTGACATCTCTATGGCATGTAGTATGTATATTCCAATTTTATGTAGTATTATATGTCATATTGATGTGGGCTAATGATTTCTTTTAACAGGATCGTGGCTCAAGGCCGAGGTCGAGGACGTGGCAGACGTGGTGGTGGTAGAACAATAGGGGGTGTACAATCCCTTGACAAGTTTGTTGTGGTGTTTATAGATGATATTCTTATCTACTCTAGTAGTCGGGAAGAACACGAGGAACATCTGAGAGTGGTGTTACAGGTGTTGAGAGATAGGCAGTTGTATGCTAAGCTATCCAAGTGTGAATTTTGGTTAGAGGAAGTACAGTTTCTAGGGCACGTAATCAACAAGAAAAGGATAGCTGTTGATCCAGTTAAGGTAGAGGCCGTGATTAAATGGGAGAGGCCTAAGTCAATGAGTGAGGTGAGGAGTTTCCTAGGATTAGCCGGGTATTACAGGAGGTTCATCGAGGGTTTCTCGAAGATTGCATTGCCTATGACACAGTTAACGAGAAAAGGTACGGCGTTTGTTTGGACAGAGAAGTGTGAAGAGATCTTTCAGAAGCTAAAGGAGAAGTTGACTACATCTCCTGTGCTGACGTTACCAGATCCATTAGGACAGTTTGATGTATACTGTGACGCGTCGTATCAAGGATTGGGTTGTGTTTTGATGCAAGAGGTAAAAGTTGTGGCTTATGCTTCCCAACAATTGAGGGTTCATGAAAGGAATTACCCAACCCATGATCTGGAGTTAGCAGCCATAGTGTTCGCATTGAAGATATGGCGACACTATCTCTATGGAGTTAAGTTTATTGTGTTCAGTGATCACAAGAGTTTAAAGTATTTGTTTGATCAGAAGGAGCTGAACATGAGTCAACGTAGATGGATGGAATTCATCAAGGACTATGAGTTTGATCTTCAATACCATCCAGGGAAGGCTAATGTTGTGGCAGATGCACTAAGTCGGAAATCCTTACACGTATCCGCAATGATGGTGAAAGAGATGGAGTTGCTTGAACAATTTAGAGATTTGAACCTAGGTATGGATTTGATTGGGGATAGAATATGCTTAGGTATGATCACCATTAGTAGTGAGTTTTTTAGAGACCTTAAAATTAAGCAGGGTCAGGATGAATATTTGGTGGATGTGAATCGAGGTATAGATGAGGGTGAAGTTTCAGAGTTTAGGAGAGGATCAGATGGAGTGTTAAGGTTTAAGGATCGGATATGTGTGCCAGAGAACTTAGAGATTAGGAAGATGATCTTAGAGGAGACACATAAAAGTAAGCTGAGTTTCCACCCAGGAGCCACCAAGATGTACCAAGACTTGAAGAAGATGTTTTGGTGGCCAAGGATGAAGAAAGAAGTGGCGGAATATGTTCTATCATGTTCGGTATGTCAGAAAGCTAAGATAGGGCATTAAAAGCCCGCCGGGTTGTTGCAGTCCTTGGATATCCCAGAGTGGAAATGGGATAATATAGCAATGAACTTTGTGGTTGGATTACCACTAACTCCGAAGAGGTTTGATGCGATTTTGGTTATCATTGATAGGTTGACGAAGTGTGCTCACTTCTTACCTATTGGCGAGAGTTATAGTCTTGAAAGGTTGACCCATATCTATATCAAGGAAGTAGTGAGGTTGCACGGTGTGCCATCGAGTACTGTCTCCGACCGAGATCCTAGATTTACATCTTGATTTTGGAGACAGTTACACGATGCTTTGGGAACAAAGTTGAGGATGAGTTCTGCTTATCATCCTCAGACGGATGGACAGTCTGAGAGAACAATTCAATCATTGGAGGTTCTTTTAAGAGGTTGTGTGTTGGAACATGTTGGCAGTTGGGATGAATTCCTACCATTGATTGAGTTCACATACAATAACAGTTTCCACAGTAGCATCGGGATGGCACCGTATGAGGCTTTGTATGGGAGAAAGTGTAGGACTCTGTTATGTTGGTATGAGACTGGCGAGAGCCAAGTGTTGGGTCCTGATGTGATACAACAAAAAACAGAACAAGTTAGGAAAATAAGAGAGAAAATGATGGAAGCCCAAGATCGGCAGAGAAGCTACAATAACAAGAGGAGGAGACCCTTAGAGTTCCAAGAAGGTGATCATGTGCTCTTGAGAGTCACTCCGAAGACCGGAATTGGAAGAGCTATAAAGTCTAGAAAGCTCACTCCCCGATTCATTGGACCATTTCAGATTCTTCGACGAATTGGTATAGTAGCTTACCAGATAGCCTTACCACCTTACCTTTCCAACCTTCACGATGTCTTCCATGTTTCCCAGTTGAGAAAATATTACCCTAATCCTTCTCATGTACTTGAGCCTGAGTCTATACAACTCCGAGAGAATCTAGAATATGAGGCTTTACCGGTTAAGATCGCAGATAGAAGGATTAAAGAACTCCGTGGTAGACAGATTCCTTTGGTTAAGGTAATTTGGGATGAGATTACTGGAGATGCTATGTGGGAGCGTGAGGCAGATATACAGCAGCACTATCCACATCTTTTCTGAGGTACGTAAATTCCGAGGACGGAATTTCTTTTAAGGGGGTAGTAATGTAACATCCTAAATTTTGGGAATAAAAAAAATTAGATATTTTAATTAGATGGGAATGAGGGTTAGATAAATCTAAAATTATTTAAGAATCCAAACACATATGCCAGTTCAAAATAAAATTCAAGTAACTCAATTTTCAATAGGCAAACACCTCAATTTAAATCCCTGATTAAGGTTGTTTGTCATTAACAAAATTAAAAGATAATTACCTATAGATATAGATCTTAATTATAATTAACTTATCATGATTAATTAGCACTAATATTAACTATGTCTTAGTTGCAAGTTTTAACCTAATTAAATTAACTAAAATGAATTTTAACCTTTTAATTATTTTTTTGACACAATAGTTATTATATATGAATGGTCTATCCTCAAATTTTTGAGGCAAGCTAAGGAGGCGCCACCTCCTGCTTGTGCTCTTTATACTTGTAATTCTTAGGCCATTTTTCCTTTCACTCAAAAATTACTCCTTGATCATTAAACCACCACGCCATCTGCTTGACATTGTAGAGACTTGTAGTTCATTCTTTCTTTGTTCATGCCACCTCCTGTTTGCCTTCCCTTTGTGTTAAATTTTCACGCCACCTCCTCCTTAACATTTTCTTCCTTCATGAAAATTCCTTGATCACAATTAAGCCATGCAGCTGCTTGCCATCTCTTGATCAATATTGGCCCACGCCTCTTGCCCTCACTTCTTCATTTCACGCCAGCTTTGGGGCCTAGGGAGTATAGCCTTAAGTGACTCATCAGACTTAATTTAAAGTATTGTTTCTTACTTATCAATTAGCATAAAAGGAAAGAAAAATAGCTAGCTAGTCAAATTAACATGAAAGAAAGAAATAAGCCAGAGAGAGAGTGTGAAGAAAGAGCAAGAGAAAGAGAGAGAGAGAGAGAGAAACCATGAGAGTGAGAGAAAATTATGGAGAAATTTTCGATCAATCCGTTCGTCCTATCAAAATTCTGATTATACCGTTGTGATCCCCACGACGTCTACTTCATTATCCTATCTTTCTTTTCTTGATTAGGCTAAGGTAAGCCTATGTCCTTTTTATGCCGAAATGTCGTCAGCGACGGTATTGAGGTTATCTTTCAATTTATTTATCAGTTTCCAAATATGTCTTCATATTTGGATTATACGTAACGTGTGCTTCACAATGTTGTGTTCAGGTGAATTTTTGGAGCCCCGGAGGGTGTAGAACTGTGCGTGGCAGATTTGAGGGAGTATAGGGAGTGTCTGTTCCGTTACTCCAAAGCTAGCCTAAGACATCTCAGGTGGGGGAAAGAAACTATTTAACGTCGGAAACGACATGGTTACATTTAATTAGATAAATGGCATAGGGCGATCCAAACCCTACACGAGAGTGAGTAACGGACAATGACTATACCACATTGGGAACTACTCGGTGGTACCGATGATGATATAGAAATTGTGCATTTATCGTCATTACGCTACAAACATAGATTATTTTATTACGTGATGATTGCCTGTTTGCCTGGTTGATGTGAACTTGATACTTGATATATGATATCATGAGTGTGGTGATCATCATCATCATCATCACTACTACTACTACTGTGATTATTATTATTATTATTATTATTATTATTATTATTATTATTATTATTATTATTATAAGGATTATTACTATTATTGTCATTATCAGCATCATCATTATTATTATTATTATTATTGTGATTATTATTATTATTATTATTATTATTATTATTATTATTATTATATTTCGGTATTTATTATTCGGAAATGATATTATGATATGAGGATATATGACGATGATTTTGGATAACATGATGACGATTATGATGATAGGATGAGTGTAATGATTGTGCTTAGAGGAGTAAGTAAATCATAAGTTATGTTGAGACACGAGGATGTATTTGGGGTTTGCATACGATATGTGATAGCAGTGCCCAACCGAGATGATTATCGTGAGATGAGGTTGAGATTAATGAGATGAGATTATTTTGAGGTTATCTATGAGATTAGGATGGCCGGTTAAGGCACTAGGGGGTGACCTGAAACATGGTCTGTGATATGAGGGACCTGAAACATGGTCGAGTGGACTTGAAACATGGTCGAGTGGGGTCTATGCCTCGGAGGAAAATTCCCGGGGATAGGCTAACGGCAGACCGTCCAGAGATGATTTCATTTTAGTCGCAGCTATAGTTCATGCATTGCATGAGCATCCTGGATTGTGGTCCAGAGGTGTGCACCGGGTTGTGTAGCTATAGTGCCATTGCTTTGCGTGGGCACCCTCCATCCGCGGACAAGGGTGTGCGCCGGGGACTCTAGGACGTGTCGATTATATTGTTGTGATATCCGGATATGGCCGATACCTGAGGAGATTATTCATACAGCATGTGCATTGCATCATGATGGAGGGTAGAGGAAAGATCCTAGATGTGGATTGAGGGTGATTGTGTTACATATATTTATACTTGGGAGATGGATGTTTAGTGTGCCGTGATTTAAATAAATGTTGCTAAACCCTTTCAACGTTTGATGTTATATTGTTTTTTATCCCTGTCTTCTTTATATTGCATATGTTTTCTTTTTGTGATTGTGATGAGAAGATCCTACGGGGGAGCCAGCTATGGAGGAGCTTGATGGGACCTCGTATGAGCCAGACGTTGGAGAATGAGCAGTGGATCCTCATAGTTGAGTACAAATTCTATGGCCAGCGCGTCTTGTCTCTTTATGATGTTTTTTTTTTTCTGTTTGATTATTAGTTTGTACATTTTGGGATCCGACTGATGGGATTCCCTCTACTGTACTGTATCAGGACTTGAGGTGTATATGTTATGTATGTATGTTAAATTTTAAATTTTCCGCTGTTTTAATATCCACGCTTAACGACAATAACGAAATTAGGTCTTAATATTTTGGGTTTTCTTTAATGGGAGGTCGGGGCGTCTCAGCGTCGGCCTCGCTGGCCTAGCCGCTGCCACCCACCTCAATTCCCACAACATTCCCTTCATCCTCCTCGAAGCATCCGATGTCGTCGGCGGTCGCGTCTTCACTGACACCATCGAAGGCTTCCTCCTCGACCGTGGCTTCCAAATCTTCATCACCGCCTACCCGAAAGCCTAGAAGCTCCTAGACTACCAATCCCTCAACCTCCAGAAATTCTATTCCGGAGCTCGAATCTTCTACAACAACCAATTCCACACCGTCGCAGACCCTCTCCGCCATTTCTTTGACTCTGCAAAATCCCTCACCAACCCAATTGGATCCCTCAAAGACTAATTGCTCATCGGAACCTCCAGAATTAGGGTCCTCAACAAATCCGGTGAAGAAATCCTCAATGCTGATGAGGTTCCCACCATTGAGTTGCTCAAGAAGCTAGGGTTTCCGATTCCATCATCGCGAGATTCTTCAGGCCGTTCTTCAGCGGAATCTTCTTCGACACGGAGCTCGAAACGACGTCGCGGTTGTTCGATTTTGTCTTCAAGTGCCTCGCACTCGGAGACAATATGCTTCCGGCGAATGGCATATCGACGATTCCGGAACAGCTGACGGCGAGGTTGCCTTCCGATTCTGTTCTGCTGAACTCGAAGGCCGTTTCCATCGATATCGACCGCTCCAAATCGTTTACGAGGAGTGTGAGGTTGCTGAATGGTGACGTTTTAAGCAGTCAGCTGGGAGTGATCGTCGCGGTTGAAGAACCGGTGGCGGTTCAGTTATTAGCAGGAAGGATAAGTCCGGTTGAGAGAAAACCGATCTGAATCACAGTTTGTCTGTACTAGTGTAGTTGCCCGTGCGAGACGCACGGGCTTCTATTAGATAATTATTTTCCTAATATTTATAACTAATTTTAACATAACAACAATCATTGTGATAAATTTTTAAATATAAACTAATACTATAATGTACAACAAATTCATACAATATATTAAATAGTTAATGAATAACAGGCTCCATGACAAATTTTACATGATAAAAATTTTAGTAAGACCAATATAAAAAAAAAGTATAGGACCAATTTACCTAGCTATTTTGTCTATTAAAAAATAAAAAAGAGAAACAATGTTAATATCGATTTGTGAAAATATTATTGAATGTCAACATAAAATTCCTTTACCTGACAATCTAATATAAAAATTAAAGTTTATTAGCAGTAAGCTGAAAATTAACTGAGTGAATTCATTTGTCATTTATAAATTTTTTTGAATTTTTTTTCCAAATAACAATAATTTACCCAGTGCAATAATAATTTTAAAGGCAAATAACTAATGCAAAATTACAGTTACACTTTTGAAGAATTTATCATATCTAATTTACCATTATATTCGCCGATATTTAAGGAACACAGAAAGTGACACCGAAACTTTTTAAAAATCAAACTTTCATAAAAGAGTTATACCATAAAAGCACAAGTACTGCATCCTCCATTGTTATACACAACTTTAAACAAAAAAAAACTTGCATCATCAGCTCAAAATGTACACCGGTTAAATTTGTGGTTGTACTAATCAATCAATTTCATAATTTCCATATGCTTTTCTGAGGTATCGAAATCTGGAAGAGGCAAGGAGCCATATATGGTATCTACAAACTTGCATTTCAAGAGACAATATTAATATATCATCACGTTGACAAACTTGCAAACTCATTACATAATAACATACTCATTAAATAGTAAACAAAGTTTATTTAAAAATAACATACTCATTTTCACAGTTACATCAAGCATATTATAATAAATTACACAATTTCTTTTCATGTCATTTATTTTAACTCATAGGAGCAATTGTACTACTTTACACCTGAATGCGCCCCCACCCCCACCCCTCACCATTGTATTCTGTGTCCAGCGGTAGTCAATTGAGAATGTATACTAACTTAAGCAAAAAGATAAGAAGAATGGAAACATGTTTTTTTTCCTCAAAAAGTCAAATTGATGTGTGAAAAGGATGAACTCATTAAGAAATTCAATTAAGCTCAATAAATGACAAATTTCTAGTGATCATATTCTAGAGAGTAGTTTTATGATATCTCATAACAGATTTAGTTTATTATTTATTACTTAATCATATAAAACAAACACCAAACCATGCACAACACAGAAATTCAAAAGTAAGCAAGACTTCCCCTATGCAGATGGTTATATCAAACATTTGTACAACAGACCAAAACTACTACCCAAAGCTAATCTTAAGTAAAGTATATCAACCTTGGTAAGTTCGGGTTATGTTCCATTGGAAAAATGGACTTAAGTCACATTCTTTTATTCTTGAACAAAGTCACTGAAAAGAGGCAATGTCAATACATGCAAATTAATGAATTCTCCTTTTGACACATTTTACGAAAAACAATGAGAAACCAACTCACCAACTAAAATGAATTAGATATCCATGGCAGTGAATTAGAGTCACAGAGAAACATACAAACACAAGAAACCCAATGTAACTAAAATGGAGTCATGCAAAAGAACCTATTCAAAATTCATTGTATTTAATATTTAAAGAATTAAAGAATATATTTAAAAGCATATATTTAATATTTTTGAAACTCCATGTCTAAGAGGAGGGGGAGTTAATACATCACAAATATTAGATCACATAAAATGAATTTATAGTACACAACATGATCATTTCTCAGTAACTATTCATAAATGAAAAAGGGCATCTCAAAAGGTTAATCACACACAAAGAAAACTAAACATACTCATTACATACAACTCATGGGGTATCACCCAAATTGTGATAATGTTACCTAGAGAGAGAGAGCAAAACCTATACTTTTATCAAGTCTCCCTCACGATAACCATCAAACTTTGTATAACTTAGACAAACAAAAAAAAGCTATAATAAACTTCAAAGTATTATACAGGTTCCTATATTATACAAAATCCAGAAAAGTTGTTAACTTTAAATGAATATTTGATAATTGATTAGAGTTCATTTCACTAACATATAAAACTCAATAAAAAAGGATGATTTATATAATAACATGGAGAATAAGGCTTACTAAAAGCAGCTCTATTTCCGAACTCAATCACCATGAGCAGATGCAGCAAACATACTCACGTGCTTGTTGATTGATTTACGTCTAATAGCTTTGTAAATATTAGGGTATCACGCACAGGTGCACAGCCAGATATGATAGAATAATCAACCAAACCATCAGTCCATACACAAAAAGAAGTTCAAATAACGTAGAATAATCATGAAAAAAAAAACACTACTTACTCCAAGGGTGGGCTTCTGACAACTCACACGTGAATTCTTAACTCTCAGTTGCTATCAAAACAAATGAATAATTCTCAAATCCGATCTTAAGTGGAAACAATCACAAGAAACAAAAAAAGGCTTCTATGGCATTTCAAATCTCATTTTTGTCGTGAGAGATTTACATTAGACAGAATATTACATAGAGGTAAAGGGAAAAATACCTTCATATGTGAAAATTTAGTAGCACAGACATCAAACTTCTGCTTAGCACCCTGCTTGCAATCTTTAGCACCATGCCTTACTGAAGTTTAGACTATTAGCATGGGCCATAGGCATTCTTCTCCGCCCTTTCACTTTTTGCTTGCTGCATTTAAGAACTACAGTTATGGAATATTAGGAGGTTCATTAGTCATACGCTTCGTCCTTTTTCTGCTATCTAGATTAATATCCTATAAGAAACCAAATCACTGACTTCATTTTTGCTTTGTGTTATAACTATTTCCGGCTATAACTTCCTTTGACACGTTTAAGTACAAGTGTACAGTGGATTCAAGACAAACCCATCCAGAAGTTACATCCCCTTTTGACATGTGCAGAAACATGAGTCTCAAGATGCAAATGGTGGCCAAAACATTCACTTATTTTTCATATTAAACAAAAATTGAAAAACTTTCTACCATTTCAATCAACCACTTATTGAAATCCAATTTAAATGGTGAGTGTATATCTTTATGATAAAGGGGAAGCTGAAAACCATTGCTAAAGGAACATTGCGTATGGTAAATGTTGCAACATTAGTAGCATTTCAGTTTGAAACTTCCCTGAAGACCAAATAAAAGAAGAAGTCGGCACATGTTCAAATAAAACTTATGAGCATTTCAACTATAAGAAAAGTTCAATTTCACCTGCAGTTGAACGGAAAAATTCATTTAACACCTTTCCATGTTTTGCTACAAAGAATAAATATAACTTGAGATACTTAGCATTACAAAGCATATTATAAGTAGAATTCAGCTCATAAAAAAGCTTGAGAATTTTCGACAAGTAGAATAAAAGTAGAATTCTACTCTCATACAATTCAGCTTCTGCAAGATAGATAAAAGAGATCAGCAAATGAATGATTCAATATGCCAAAACCAGATAAAAAAAGAAAATTGAAATTGAAAACACCAACCTTGAAACTGAATCTGGTGAAGGCAAATCAACGCCGCCACTTCACATCTGTTGAAATTAAGGAGGCAACACCTGAGGCAAATTTGCCCATTTTCATTCCTTTATTTGATTTTCAATGAAAACCTAACCTAACAAAATAAACAAATATCCCTCCATTAGGTAATAAATTAAAAAATACAGTGCCTAGAAGTGAAAAGGCTTTTCAGCCAAAGCATCTATTGGCCTCCCAACCTTTGTTAAACAGAGCTAATTACTCATAGGAATAGACTAATTATCAAGGCTCATCAGTTATAGCAGTTCCACATATTGTGAAACAACGATTAATTAAAAATCATCTAATCTTCATAAACAATCCCTTAACCATATTAGAGTCAACTAAGAAGCAGAAGTATCCACCCAAAAAAAAACTAACATGCACAAATAAATCAAAGAAATCCCAAAAAAGAGACCTCATAGGGTTGGTTGAGAAGAACTATCCTGCAAAATGAATAAAATATTGGTTGAAATTAGCCCAGATATGGAAAAGCCCAGAATTTGAGAAGGCCAAACGGAGAAACCCTAAGCGTAGGGTTTTGGATTGCAGTGGAACGGAGAAACTCACCATCGCAAACTCTCTTCATGCTTGCTCTTGCGGACCTCTCTTCTCCAACAGCCTTCGTTAGTGTCGTCGGAGACGACGACCTTGTAGCAGTTGCAACGAAAGTAAGCAGAGAGAGAGAAAGTACCAAGAGTTCCAAAATCTCAATCAGCAAGTATTTGCCATATCGCCACCAAGTACGATGGCCTCGCCCTCCGCCTCGTCCCTCACCGCAACTCGTTTTCTGCCGCCTTCATGAAAGACGAGAAAGGAAGAGGAAGACGGAGGTTTTAGGAAGAGAAGAGAGAGAGAAAGAATGAGTTGTCCTTTTCAATCTTTTCTCAATAGTCAACACACTCAACTCAAACTCTCAACGAAGGTTTATAAAATCGGACCGGCCATCAAACCGGTGAAGGCAGCGGTTCGAGGTTCAATGGTCCAACCGAGGTTGAATCGTGATTGAACCGGTTATAATTAAATAATATTATTTTAATTTTTAATATAATATTTATAACAATATTAAACAAAAAAACAATATAACAACTAAAATTATTAAGCACAGTTTTTTTTTATTTTGAAATTAAACTAAATAAATATAAAAATATATGTTAAAATCATCTTCATAGGGAAAACCAACCCAAAATCTACAACTAGCCCACATATGTTAGAAAACAAAATAATTGTGTTTTGGCTAGGATGACCCAAATCCTTTTATACTAATTTTTTTTTTTTAAGAAACCGGTTCTGGCCGGTTCACTACCGGTTATGACCGGTTTTGAACCGGTTTTCCGGTTTTTCCACCCGTTCGATACTAGGCCGGTTTTCCCTGTGAACCGGACCGACCAAGGTCCCGGTTCCCGGTCGGACAGGCCGGTCCGGTCCGGTTTTCAAAACCTTGCTCTCAACTATACGCAACCTTTCGGCAGTAAAAAGGAGCAGAATTTCCCTTTCTTTAAAAAAAATGCAAAAAACACCTTTTAATAAAAAGACAAAAACGCCTTTTAACAAAGTGGATCCGTCGAAGCCTCCAGGTGTCGGCCAGTGAGTGCTCTGCGGTGAATAATAGATCCCCTTATTAATATATTATTGATTTTACTGCAAACCCGGATCAGATCCCGGTTCGAGATCCACTTCTTTTTCTGAATGGGTCGGGCAAAGGGATTGTGAACAACATGTTCTTTGCTACAAATGTGGCTCCATTTTATGGCCCACCCGAAAAAGCTTTGGTTTCAGTGTCACTGATCGGGTTGTTTGAGGATGAGACTGATGATTATCTAGCAGGCAAGGTGGTCCAAGAGCTTTCGGGTTGGTTCAGTGAGGAAATGGTTAGGGAATGGAAGCACTTGAAAACTTATCGGGTCGGGTTTGCACAACACAATCAGAGCCCACCCACGGATCTGAACAAGAACCCGAGAATTGAATCGGGTTTGTATGTGTGTGGTGATTATTTGACCTCAACAACTTTTGATGGGGCTTTGGTCTCTGGGAGGAGAGCAGCAAAATGTTTGTTGAAGGATAGAGCCTTCACTATAGCTTAAAGTGTACTCTGCATCATCCACTTTCATCAAATTGTTTATATTTAGATAGTTAACTAATTATTATAGATTTAATTTGAATGAAATATCAGAATAAATTTTTATACTCCACTGTCTTGTAATAAAAAATCTTTGATTTTCATTATAATTGCGCACCTCTCTCTCATCTTTGTTTTGTAGATGATATTATTTTGTTTGATGAGGCGTCAATTGAACAAGCTCAGATTATTCAGCATTGATTGGATCTATTTTGCATTAGCACAGGTCAATCCATTAGTAGGGAGAAAATCCGGATTATCTTTTCCCATAATGTTCCCAGGCAAGAAATTAGTGAAACCTTGGGGTTTTCTAGAGCTGTTGATTTGGGTGAGTATCTTGGCATGCTTCTCCACCATAAAAAAAGGTGACCAAGAATACATACCAATTCCTCCTTAACAAAGCGAATAATAGGTTCAGTGGGTGGAAAGCTAAGTCTCTATCTCTTGCGGGTAGATTAACCCTTACTCAGTCTGTCCTTGCTGCCTTACCAATCTATACCATGCAAACTGCATGGATTCCACGATGCATTTGTTTTGAGTTGGACAAAAAATGTAGGAGCTTTGTGTGGGGTTCTTCAAATGATCAGAGGAATATTGATTTGATCAGTTGGAGCACAGTTTGCCAACCTAAGGTTCTGGGGGGTGTTGGTCTCCGGAAGTCTTCTCTGATAAACACAACCAATATGATGAAGGTTGGTTGGAACCTTATTCATCGCAAAGAAGACCTTAATGGTTCAGTTATTTTCTTTATATGTATTTTATGATTTTATCTTTCCACAATATTTCATTTTTGATTAAATATAGTATAATTATATCAGTTTAAAATAGTTAAATTTTTTTAGGAAATTTATTTGTCTTAGTTAAAATTTCTTTTAATAATATACTTGGATAATTATTATTTATTATTATCCAAAAGTATTCTCTAATAATAATATTTCATATGATTTGCTTTGTCATTAAACAGGTGTGCTTTTGTATTAACTACTAGTGTATGTGGGGATTCAAATTTCTTGCATTCAGAAAATCACGCATTTACCCTCCCATCCCCTCCTGAACCAAACATGAAAGTGTTATTTACCCTCCCCTCATCTCAACCAAATGCAATGTCTAATTAAAATCCGTCCCTCCCTCCCTTCCACTCCCTTCCCCTCCCATCCCCTTTATTAAAACCTCTCCCCTCCCCTCCTTTGAACCAAACACAACTAATATCTCATTGCTCTCAACGTTGTAAGGTATGTAAGTTTCTTTAGTTTTGTTTGTCTTACGATTCGATGAGATATGAGGTCTGCCACTTGGTTTGTGGTTCCAAGTATGGTTAAACTAAACAATATTGTGATATGCTAGGGATTGAAAGTGTGCCTAAAGAGTTTGATCAAGAATCTTGGAACTGCTAGGTTCAAATATTTGACTCCCGTTAAGTTTTGTAATTTCTTGATGTGGATTTCTTTCTTTCGCTCTATTTTCATGCGTATAATTATGCACTTTGAATCCTCTCTCGCCGTCTGGTTGTCTATAGCCAAATTTCCTTCGTTCCTCCCGAATGCAAAACTAATACCGCATGCGATACCTGTTAAAAACATTCCGCTGCATCGGTGGAGAGGATCTGGACCCATAATCATGTATTAATTGCTGCAAGAATACGAAAGAACAAAGGTTTGTTGGGTCATTATCAATTGTAAAGACGATCGGTGGCGAACCTACCTTATGCCCAGGGTGTGCGACTTACAATTTTGCCCCCTATTTTCTAAATAATTGCACCCATGCCTTTACCGTTTATGATATATATAAATTAATTGCAGGTGCACCCATGAAATCACGTAAAGGACAATTATTAGATATGTAATTTATTTGATTAGATATATTAAAATTTTATGATTTTAACATTTATGCCTTTATATATCTTCATATGTATGTTAGCAATTTATTATTAATTCTTTTGGAAATAAAATTCCTTCGGGCTTTGGGGCCAAGATCCGCTGCTAAAGATGATCGCGTGATCCACTAATGACCGAGCATGTTCATGAATTATATGTCCGCTGTCAACCAGAGGAACTAATTTATCATGTGGGAAAAGAAATTAGGGAGTGAAATCTTGAGGTCTTATGGATATTTACTCTTAAGGAGTGAATAATGCATTTAAGACTAAAACATAGCTCAGAAGTATACTTTTCCTTTAAACATACTATCATGGTTTGGTCCTGGGTTATACTTGTTGGCCTTGATTTCTTCCTAAGGAAACTGGAAGGAACACTCTAATGTGGAAGAGTTTGGCATGAGAAATTGTATAGAAAAAAAGAGTATCAAAGTTCATCAATCGAATTGCGTTTTATTGTAAGCTGCTAGGATATATTCTTGTAATATTATAAGGGAAACAAGCAAGTAGCATGCCTTTCCGATGCAATGTCAATAGGACGTTAACTACCAGTATCTGATATTTGATGGCTTGATGCTATTGAATTTATTATTATTATTATTATTATTATTATTATTATTATTATTATTATTATTATTATTATTATTATTATTATTATTATTATTATTATTATTATTATTATCATTACTACTACTACTACTGCTGCTACTACTACTGCTACTGCTGCTGCTGCTGCTACTGCTACTACTACTAGTCACCCGTGGATGATGGCATTGAGGTTGTCCTCCCAAATGGTTCAGATGAAGCTCCATCAAGGGAAGACATTGAGGCAGACATTGAGTACTCTCCATGGCCCGACAACTAGAAGGAGACTTCCATTATTTGAGAAAATTTGTTAGGGGCAGTGATCCCCTATGATTGATAAAAGATCTCCTCATTTGATGAAGGTATTATTGTACATCCTCTTGAGATACTCTCAAAAGTCAAAACCATAGTTTCTTGTGGCATTTGGATATTTTCCCCCACATTCAGTGCATACAATTTTGGTTGGCTATTGATAAGTATGTATAAATGTGGTGACAGCTAATGATCACTTGATCGCCATATTAGCATTGTTGTCCATACATTTCAGAATAAAATGACATCTCTGTAAGAAAAACAGAGTAAGCATTTGTGGTTTGGTTGAATAGGTATTCTCTTCATTTTATGGACAGAGGGAGTAATTTTTCTCCATTTTATGATATTCTCAAGTAACAAAAACCATGCTTTTTACCCAATTGAGTTTCCCCTGAAACTACATTTACCATTGTGATTATAGTTTTACTGCATGATGACTATCCTCCTTACTTTAGTGTTTTCCCTCCAAATTGTGACTTTTCTCCAAAGACACACTTTGTAAGAATCCGTTTGGTTTCTAGTCCACGTAAGGACATGCATGCATGATTGCATCACCATCACCAAAACGAAGCAAAGAGCCACGTCCACCAGAATCAAAGTCCTCTTGTGAAAAATGGCATTGATCATCATCAACCCAAAAACCTTATCCAACTCCAATGACTGTTATCACTCTCTCCCTCCCTTCCACAAACCCATTTTCTCTCTCTCCCTCCTTCCCCAAAACGCTTCAGACTCAATCCCCAATACTCCATACAACACTCTCCCCCTCTCCAAACCCCTCCACTCCCCAAGAAAATCGGAGTTATCATCATCGGCACAGGCCTCACCGGCCTATCTCCCGCTACCCGCCTCAACTCCCACAACATTCCTTTCATCCTCCTCGAAGCTTCTGACGCTGTCGGCGACCGAGTCCGCACCGAAACCATCGACTACTTCCTCCTCGACAGCGGGGTTCCAAATCTTCATCACCGCCTATGCGAAAGCCCAGAAGCTCCTTGACTACCAATCTCTTAACCTCCAAAAGTTCTATTCCGGAGCTCGAATCTTCTACAACAACCAATTCCACATCGTCGCCGACCCTCTCCACCATTTCTTTGACTATGCAAAATCCCTCCCCAACCCAATCAGATCCCTCAAAGACAAATTACTCACCGGTTCCTCAAGAATTCGGGTCCTCGCCAAATCCGACGAAGAAATCCTCAATGTCGACGAGGTTCCCTGTAACATCCCAATTTTTGCCTATATGAGTGGATAAGTATCTCGATAAATTTATTTATGTTTTTTAGTTTGAGTAATTTTATTTACTCATTTAAATTATTTTATTGGTTGCGTTAACATTGCGTTACTGCAGTGTACACACGCTTGCAGGGTAATAATATTACGCTATTGCCAACATTGTTATTTGTTTAGAAAAATATTTTAAATAATATGATTGGAATTAATATTTTCAGATTTTACTCTATTTAATTTTAGATATAAAAATAAATCAGTTTATAATCAATCGGATATTAATTTTGGATCATTGATTTCCTTGGTTGATCAATTCAACCATCAATCTCTACTCTAATTAAAATTTTTAAGATTTAGATTTATCCCTCTTTATTTTAGATGCAAGGGCCAAAATTTATTTATTTTTCTAGACTCAATTTCAATCGCTCGAATTTTACTCACAACCAAAACATAAACAAATATATGCATTTTTTTTCTTCCTCTAGCGCAGGACTACTAACGTGGACGTCCTCTCCGCTCACCTTTTTCTTTTTTTTTTCCTTCCTCCCCTCATTTATGTTCTTTCCTCTTCCTTCAAACACACATCTTCTTCCTCTCTCTAAAACTTCAGTTTCGTTTGGTTTGAGAAAGAAAGTAAGAGGAAATAAAATGGAAGGAAAGAAAGTGAGAGGAGTGAAAAAGAGTAGAAAATGAGATGATTGTTTGGTAGGAGAGAAAATGAAATGCATGAAAACTAAAATTTCTCTCCTCTTGTTTGATTGTGTAGAAAGTGAGAGGAAAGAAAAAAATATATACATATAAAATGACATAAATATCCTTGAGTAAAACTTAGATGTGATAAAAATATAGGGATAGTATGGGAAAGACACACAATTTTTGTCTTTTAGTGGCTCTTCTTGCCACTTGTGGAGGGAAAGAAAACCGGGTGGGTCCCATGTGCATTTTTTCTTTTCCATTATCTTTCATGCTTATTCCAAACGATGGAAAAGCTTCGTTTTACGTGTTTTGCATTTCTGACTTTTCTTTCCTATCTGTTTATTTCGTTCCAAATGGTGCGTTCAAGTTCCCCTCCCTTCTCTCTAGCTCAGCCGCACGACAACCGCCATTGGAGAAGCTTCGGTCGCCGCACGTTGTGGAGGAGGTGACCACGCGTACCGCCGCCTTCTGGTTCATCCTTGCCGCTGCTACGCTACCATCTCTGCCGCGATAAACTCCTAGGCCACCACCCAGGGTGGTTTTCATCTTCCTTGTTAGTCTTTGAGTTCCTTTCTTAGCTTCATCCCTAAAGCTTACCCTTTCTTTTTGGCTCATGGAAGCTTTAGAGACACTGTACCGCCACCATTCATCGCCACTGCCACCTCGCCGGAGCCGCCGTGACGCCGTCGTACCCATGGCTGGCCACCGCGTCCTCTCCCCTCCACTTTGGGTGAGTGTTTTACCCCTAATCTCTTCTAGCTGTAAAAGCCCCAAATCAAATTTCAAACCCTAATGCTAGGTTTTGATTTCACTTCTCAAAATGTAAAATTAATTGGTGTTTTATGCAATTGAGGTTATGATTAAGTGTTTCTCTAAACCAATTTTATCAATCTTTTGTTAATTAATCTCTTAAGTTTTGATGTTAACAAAAAGGTTAAATTTGTATTGCAAAGTATTTGTCAAATATCTAACTTGTTTGTTATAAGTATGTAGGGATTACTTGATTTTATGCGAGTCAGATGAACTAAAATTTAAAGTATGGAATCTACAGATTCTAGTTCAAACCTCTAGACCAGTCTACAACTCTTGGTAAAATTCTGAGTCTTTAGCTTTATGGTAGATGAGATCGTTAAAATAAGAATAGACGAGGTCTTAGAATTAAAGAAGGTAGAAGCGTTACTAAGTCTAAAGAAAAATTAAGTAGACGAGACATTGAAATATAACAAGTCCAAAGACTTGATAGACGGATTTGCTTCACTATACGCCACGTCAACAGACGAGCTCTTAAGTATAGCATGTTCATCTCTCTCGACTAGACGGAAAGTATGTAGACGCATTATCAGTAGACGAGCCCGTCTCCCTGATAATTAAATCTTGCACATCCAAAGACCTGCCCGTCCACTAGTTTTAAGACGTGAACCAGTTTAAGCTTAAACGTATTTATTTCAAATGATTGCTTATTTAATTCAAAGAATATATGTCTTTTACCTTGATGCTTCTTTTTTATAAAATCTTTATCTCTTGGATAAAAGAACTTCGTACCACTGAAACCATAAACCTTTGTACTCTGTCAAAATACATTGTTGTAAAGATCAAGTCACGTACAAAGATGGTAAGTCAAAAAGCAACCTTTGGTACAATAGAGAAGTGACAGTTCTACTTTGAGCATTCCTCTGATAAACAAAAGCACTTCTCAGTGAATCATATCAAGTTATCAGTCTCAACGGATCCAAGCATTTAATGCTAAGTCTAAACGGATACAATTTGAAGACCGTTGAAGAAGATCAAGACAGAGAAGCACTTCGGCTATATATATACTTGAAGAACTTCAAGGAGATATAATAGATTCAATATATAGATATACGAAGTAACATAAGCTCTGATATCATAGTGCAAAAACTCTGTTGAAATTGTAACACAAGTTTACGTGTAAATCTTTTTGATCTTAAACTTTCAAATCCTCACACATAGTAAGTTCTTAGATCAAAGTTTTAAATCTCTTTGTTAGAGTTAGAACCTGAAGAGGCTTGGTAGATAAAGAATACTTGTAGCTAGAAGAGGTGTTGAATACTTGTAATCTATTTGGAGAATAGTGGATAAAACCTTCAGGTAGAAGGGACTGGACATAGCTCTTAGTTGGAAGAGAGTGAACCAGGATAAAACACTTGCGTGGATCTTCTAAACCCTTATCTTTTACATTTTTTGTTTATACTAATTGTGGGGTTCTGAATATGAGTTTATTAACTCTTCAAAAACATTTTCTTGTTTGTGCGTTGTTTTTATTGTTTTGCTTGTAAAAGGTTTGAGAAAAGACTTTTTCGAAAATTTGTTAAGAAACACAATTCAACCCCCCTTCTTGTGTTTCCCTGTGTCGACTTCAGTACACGCTTGGATGATCTGTCTGGGATATTGGCCATGGTTATGCTTGTGTGGGGGAGCAGGAGTTTCATTTTGAGAGATGACAGGAGCTGACAGTAACCTTCAGAGTACCAGAAAGACTCTGAACGTCTCTTGAGGTGGAGGAAGATAATATGTTAGGAGTAGTGTGGGGTTAACTGCGGGTTAGTATATCTGCTTAAGAATATTGGGAACTGATTTAATGTGCTTCCTCAATATTTTTAAATGTTGTTATATACCCTGTTTGAATAATTGTTAAATTTAATTTAGCACTAAGCTAAATTTAAATTTGTCGATTTGGCGTAAGGTTCGAATTCGAAAACCTTACCTATTTGTATCTCGCGTACGCTAATCATTGGAAATAAATTCCACGTAATTAGGTTCTAAGTACAAGCCTTATGTTCAATCGTTAAGTCATTTAGGAACTTTTGTGAATGCATTATGTTTCCGAACTTAGATTCGGGAGGTGTTGGAATGTTAAATATTTAGTTGGTATCAATTCTTTTTATTGAATTTATGAATTCAAGTTCAAGGTTCATCCTTGTTTATTTATTATTTATTATTTATTTATTTGTGTTAAGTCTTGGGTTCGACATTAATTTAATATACGGCATTAAGAATTTTGAAATGAAGCAAATAGGCCAATTATTGACAATTTAAAAGCTTTCAAAAGTTTCAGTCGTTTGATGTTTTAAACGTATGATTTTAACATGATTTTTAGTTAGTAAATATTGATTTTAAACTATTGTTATACATTTTACACCAAAATAGTCAAATGGTAATTTATTGAGTTAAATAATTTTATTGAGTTAAATTATTGGTACTTGCATTTGAAAATAATTAATTTTAGCCTAAGTATGCTTTAATTAATTTTGAAGTCTTCAAATGAATTTAAGTTAAAGAGAATGATTTTGATAATGGTCTATTCGAGCACAATTCTTAATATTAGCTTTTCTTTAAAATTGATGCCGGTGCTTTTGGGACTTTTTAGTTTCTGCCTCGTGTCCTCGGACAACATTCCAACCTAATCATAGTCATTGTCGTTCTGGAAGCGTAGGTTCCTATTTATAGGATATTAGGGTACTATGTGGGGGCCACGGAGACCTTGTGGATAATTAGGCGTGGATCCTGCCAATGGTTCAGTGTATAGCTGCGTTGTGCCGGTGGAAACCTGGACAGCAGGGCTATCTTGACATTCCACTGAACTAAATATTATTCAGATGTTAAGTACTCTCGTGTGAAAGGACGGCGTATATGATTGTTAGCGTACTCCAATCGGGACTTGTGCACCGAGTTGTTTACGCATGTTACATTAATGCTATCCTGACAGAACATTATGACAACAATAGTCTCCTTGGAGCAAAGTTAGGTCTAGTCTTAGGCATTCATTCGAGTCTCAACTTTTTCTGAAATCGTATATACATATTTTATAAAAGTATCCCTAAATATATGTATCCACTTGATTGATTGATGCCTACGTACCTATATCTACGTTATGAGGCCGTCACAGAATCTTACCTCCATATGTTGTTTATTCTTTCAGCTTGTGTATGTGAGTAGTTGTTTCTGATGACTACCCCTCATGTGGAACCGAGAATTTGTCGTGATCTGAGGGACATTAGGGATGCGGCTCCCAAACTTGGAGGGTCTCACATTTGACGATGCACTGTATAGACTTTTGTACTTTCGAAGGATCCCGTGTCTCGGAATATATATTTGTAAACTTTGGTTTATTTTAGTTATGTACAAATACTTGGGGAACTTTGATGTATCTTTTGTATCACCCTGTTTGATGGTAGTTCCCTGTATTTTACGACTGGTGTATATAGTACCTTTATCCTGCTATGGGGTTGACAGTGGGAGCTCTGTATGCCCCATCTGGCTTATAACTTTGTGAATATTTAATGTTACTAATGAAAACTCCTATGTATGTATGAAAATCAATTTGGGGTTACTGTATCTATTTATTTCTAAGTCTTTATCATGATTGAAGTCTTTTTTTTTCCACTCCTGGAAGTTGATGTAAGACCAGAGACAAAGTTTGATTGGATAAAGTTTTGACGTTATAAACTGTTTATCAAGTGCTTTTCTGACTTCATACAAATCTCCATTTTTCAAAGGAGACATTTCGAAAATGATGTAGGAAAATCATTATTTTAATCTTCTGAATTAGTGTTAATTAAAACTAGGCATTACATTCCCACAATTGAGTTTCTCAAGAAGCTCGGGTTTTACGATTCCATCATCGTGAGATTATTCAGGTCATTTTTCGGCGGAATCTTCTTCGCCACGGAGCTAGAAATGATGTAGCGGCTGTTCGATTTCGTCTTCAAGTACTTGGCCCTTGGAGACAATACGCTTCCGGCGAACGGCATATCGGCGATTCCGGAAGAGCTGACGGTGAGGTTGCCTTCCGGTTATGTTCTGCTGAACTCAAAGACCGTTTCCATCGATCTCGACCGCTCCGAATCGTTTACGAAGAGTGTGAGGTTGTAGAATGGTGACGTTTTAAGCAGTCAGCTGGGAATGATCGTCATGATTGAATAACCGGTGGCGATTAAGTTATTAGCGGGAAGGATAAGTCCGGTTGAGAGAAAACCGGTCCGAAGCACACTTTGTCTGTATTTTATTGCGAACCCAGATCAGATCCTGGTTCGAGATTCGGTTTTTTTTCTGAATGGGTCGGGTAAATGGATTGTGAACAACATGTTCTTTGCTACAAATGTGCCTTCGTCTTATGGCCCACCCGGAAAAGCTTTGGTTTCAGTGTCACTGATCGGGTTGTTTGAGGACGAGACTGATGATTATCTAGCGGGAAAGGTGGTCCAAGAGCTTTCGGGTTGGTTCAGTGAGGAAATGGTTAGGGAATGGAAGCACTTGAAAACTTATCGCGTCGGGTTTGCACAACCCAATCAAAGCCCACCCACGGATCTGAACAAGAACCCAAGAATTGAATCGGGTTTGTATGTATGTGGTGATTATTTGACCTCAGCAACTTTTGATGGGGCGTTGGTCTCTGGGGGGAGAGCAGCAGAATGTTTGTTGAAGGATAGAGCCTTCACTACAGCTTAAAGTGTACTCTGCATCATCTACTTTCATCAAACTGTTTATATTTAGATAGTTAACTAATTATTATAGATTTAATTTGAATGAAATATCAGAATAAATTTTATACTCCACTGTCTTGTAATAAAAAATCCTCGGTTGTCATTATAATTGCGCACCTCTCTCTCATCTTTGTTTTGCAGATGATATTATTTTGTTTGGTGAGGCATCAATTGAACAAGCTCAGATTATTCAGCATTGATTGGATCTATTTTGCATTAGCTCAGGCCAGTCCATTAGTAGGGAGAAAATCCGGTTTATCTTTTCCCATAATGTTCATAATGTTCGTTGGCAAGAAATTAGTGAAACCTTGGGGTTTTCTAGAGCTGTTGATTTGGGTAAGTATCTTGGCATGCCTCTCCACCACAAAAAAGGTGACCAAGAATACATACCAGTTCCTCCTTAACAAAGCGAATAATAGGTTCAGGGGGTGGAAAGCTAAGTCGTTATCTCTTGTGGGTAGATTAACCCTTACTCAGTCTGTCCTTGCTGCCTTACCAATCTTTACCATGCAAACTGCATGGATTCCACAACGCATTTGTTTTGAGTTGGGCAAAAAAAATGTAGGAGCTTTGTGTGGGGTTCTTCAAATGATTAGAGGAAGTTTGATTTGATCAATTGGAGCACGGTTTGCCAACCTAAGGTTCTGGGGGGTGTTGGTCTCCGGAAGTCTTCTCTGATAAACACAGCCAATACGATGAAGGTTGATTGGAAATTGATTCATCGCAAAGAAGACCTTAATGGTTCAGTTATTTTCTTTATATGTATTTTATGATTTTATCTTTCCACAGATTTCATTTTTGATTAAATATAGTAAATTATATCGTTCTAAAATAGTTATTGTTTTTTTGGAAATTTATTTGTCTTAGTTAAAATTTCTTTTAATAATATACTTGGATAATTATTATTTACTATTATCCAAAAGTAATCTCTAATAATAAGATTTCATATGATTTACTTTGTTATTAAACAAGTGTGCTTTTGTATTAACTACTAGTGTATGTGGGGATTCAAATTTCTTGCATTTAGAAAATCACGCATTTACCCTCCCATCCCCTCCTGAACCAAACATGAAAGTGTTACCCTCCTCTCAACTAAATACATTGTCTAATTAAAATCCCTCCCTCCCTCCCTTCCACTTCCCTCCCCTCCCCTTTATTAAAACCTCTCCTTTCCCCTCCTTTGAACCAAACACAACTAATATCTCAATTCTCTCAATGTTGTAAGGTATGTAAGTTTCTTTAGTTTTGTTTGTCTTACGATTCGGTGAGATATGAGGTCTGCCACTTGTTTTGTGGTTCCAAGTATGGTTAAACTAAACAATATTGTGAGATGTTAGGGATTGAAACTATGCCTAAAGAGTTTGATCAAGAATCTTGGAACTGCTAGGTTGAAATATTTGACTCCCGTTAAGTTTTGTAATTTCTTGCTGTCGATTTCTTTCTTTCGCTCTATTTTCATGTGTTTAATTATGCACTTTGAATCCTCTCCCGCCGTCTGGTTGTCTATAGCCAAATTTCCTTCGTTCCTCCTGTATGCAAAACTAATACCGCATGCGATACCTGTTAAAAACATTCCGCTGCATCGGTGGAGAGGATCCAGACCCATAATCATGTATTAATTGCTGCAAGAATATGAAAGAACAAAGGTTTGTTGGGTCATTATCAATTGTAAAGATGATCAGTGGCGAACCTACCTTATGCCCAGGGTGTGCGACTTACAATTTTGCCCCCTATTTTCTAAATAATTGCACCCATGCCTTTACCATTTATGATTTATATAAATTAATTGCAGGTGCACCCATGAAATCACGTAAAGAACAATTATTAGATATGTAAATTATTTGATTAGATATATTAAAATTTTATGATTTTAACATTTATGCCTTTATATATCTTTATATGTATGTTAGCAATTTATTATTAATTCTTTTGGAAATAAATTTCCCCCGGGCTTTGGTTCCAAGATCCGCTGCTAAAGATGATCGCGTGATCCACTAATGACCGAGCATGTTCATGAATTATATGTCTGCTGTCAACCAGAGGAACTAATTTATCATGTGGGAACAGAAATTAGGGAGTGAACTCTTGAGGTCTTATGGATATTTACTCTCGAGGTCGTATTGTTGGCCTTGATTTCTTCCTAAGGAAACTGGAAGGAACACTAATGTGGAAGAGTTTGGCATGAAAAATTGTATAGAAAAAAAGAGTATCAAAGTTCATCAATCGAATTGCGTTTTATTGTAAGCTGCTAGCATATATTCTTGTAATATTATAAGGGAAACAAGCAAGTAGCATGCCTTTCCGATGCAATGTCAATAGGACATAAACTACCAGTATCTGATATTTGATGGCTTGATGCTATTGAAGTTATTATTATTATTATTATTATTATTATTATTACCTTATAAAGATAAATATCTTGCAGGTTGTATACGGAAGGGAAGAGCTTCATCCAACTCGTCTCTCCACTATGTCCAAATCTTAGGTAAACAATCAAAAGATGTATATTAATCACCATGTCCTTTTAACACCTAATCAGCAATTGAGTCTTTCTTCTTGGGTTGTTTAGGCATAGTCGTTCAGATCACCTACGAGTGTAGGATCAAGCTTACATGATCGAAATAGCCGCACTGCTAAGCAGCTCTCAGCAGCTACTGAATACAAAGATGCAGTAGTCATAACATCCCAACCAGCTTCACCTGTTAAACCTGAACCTCACCATACCCTTACCAATCCCAACACTTTCAATGACTGGTCACCCTTGGATGATGACATTGAGGTTGTCCTCCCAAATGGTTCAGATGAAGCTCCATCAAGGGAAGACATTGAGGCACACATTCTGAGTACTCGTCATGGCCCGAATACTAGAAGGAGACTTCCAGTATTTGAGAAAATTTGTTAGGGGCAGTGATCCCCTATGATTGATAAAAGACCTCCTCATTTGATGGAGGTATTATTGTACATCCTCTTGAGATACTCTCAAAAGTCAAAACCATAGTTTCTTGTGGCATTTGAATAATTTCCCCCACATTCAGTGCATACAATTTTGGTTGGCTATTGATAAGTATGTATAAATGTGGTGACAGCTAATGATCACTTGATAGCCAGATTAGCTTTGTTGTCCATACATTTCAGAATAAAATGACATCTCTATAAGAAAAACAGAGTAAGCATGTGTGGTTTGGTTGAATAGGTATTCTCTTCATTTTATGGATATAGGGAGTAATTTTTCTCCATTTTGTGAAAAGTTTATGATATTCTCGAGTAACAAAAACCATGCTTTTTACCCAATTGATCAGTTTCCCCTAAAACTTCATTTACCATCGTGATTATAGTTTTACTGCATGATGACTATCCCCCTTACTATAGTAGTTTCCCTCCAAATTGTGACTTTTCTCCAAAGACACACTTTGTAAGAATCCGTTTGGTTTCTAGTCCACGTAAGGACATGCATGCATGATTGCATCACCATCACCAAAACGAAGCAACGAGACACATCCACCAGAATCAAAGTCCTCTTGTGAAAAATGGCATTGATAATCATCAACCCAAAAACCTTATCCAACTCCAATCACTGTTATCACTCTCTCCCTCCCTTCCACAAACCCATTTTCCCTCTCTCCCTCCCCAAAACACTTCAGACTCAATCCCCAATCCTCCTTACAGCACTCTCCCCCTCTCCAAACCCCGCCATTCCCCAAGAAAATCAGAGTTATCATCATCGGTGCCGGCCTCGCCGGCCTATCTGCCGCTACCCACCTCAACTCCCACAACTTTCCATTCATCCTCCTCGAAGCTTCTGACGTCGTCGGTGACCGAGTCCGCACCGACACCGTCGACGATTTCCTCCTCGACAGTGGGGTTCCAAATCTTCATCACCGCCTACGCGAAAGCCCAGAAGCTCCTCGACTACCAATCTCTCAACCTCCAAAAGTTATATTCTGGAGCTCGAATCTTCTACAACAACCAATTCCACATCGTCGTCGACCCTCTCCACCATTTCTTTGACTATGCAAAATCCCTCACCAACCCAATCAGATCCCTCAAAGACAAATTACTCATCGGTTCCTCCAGAATTCGGGTCCTCACCAAATCCAACAAACAAATCCTCAATGTCGATGAGGTTCCCTGTAACATCCCAATTTTTGCTTATATGAGTGGATAAGTCTCTTGATAATTTTTTTTTATGTTGTTTAGTTTGAGTAATTTTATTTACTCATTTAAATTATTTTATTGGTCGCCTTAACATTGCGTTCCTGCAGTGTACACACGCTTGCAGGGTAATAATATTACGCTATTGCCAATATTATTATTTGTTTAGAAAAATAATTTAAATAATATGTTTGGAATTAATATTTTTCAGATTTTACTCTATTTAATTTTAGATATAAAAATAAATTAGTTTATAATCAATCAGATATTAATTTTGGATCATTGATTTCCTTGGTTGATCAATTCAACCATCAACCTCTACTCTAATTAAAATTTTGAAGATTTAGATTTATCCCTCTTTATTTTAGATGAAAGGGCCAAAATTTATTTATTTTTCTAGACTCAATTTCAATCGCTCGAATTTTACTCACAACCAAAACATAAACAAATATTTGCATTTTTTTTCCTCTAGCGCAGGACTACGAACGTGAACGTCCTCTCCCCTCACCTTTTTCTTTTTTTTTCTTCTTCCTCTAATTTATGTTCTTTCTTCTTCCTTCAAACACACATCTTCTTCCTCTCTCTATAACTTCAGTTTCGTTAGGTTTGAGAAAGAAAGTAAGAGGAAAGAAATTGGAAGGAAAGAAAGTGAGAGGAGTGAAAAAGAGTAGAAAATGAGATGATTGTTTGGTAGGAGAGAAAATGAAATGCAAGAAAACTAAAATTTCTCTCCTCTTGTTTGATTGTGTAGAAAGTGAGAGGAAAGAAAAAAAATATACATATAAAATGACATAAATATCCTTGAGTAAAAATTAGATGTGATAAAAATATAGGGATAGTATGGGAAAGACATACAATTTTTGTCTTTTAGTGGCTTTTCTTGCCACTTGTGGAGGGAAAGAAAACCTGGTGGGTCCCATGTGCATTTTTTCTTTTCCATTCTCTTTCATGCTTATTCCAAATGATGGAAAAGCTTCATTTTACGTGTTTTGCATTTCTGACTTTTCTTTCTTATCTGTTTATTTCATTCCAAACGGTGCATTCAAGTTCCCCTCCCTTCTCTCTAGCTCAGCCGCGCGACAACCGCCATTGGAGAAGCTTCGGTCGCCGCACGTCGTGGAGGAGGTGACCACGCGAACCGCCGCCTTCTGGTTCGTCCTTGCCGCTGCTACGCTGCCATCTCTGCCGCGGTAAACTCCTAGGCCACCACCCAGGGTGGTTTTCATCTTCCTTGTTAGTCTTTGAGTTCCTTTCTTCATCCCTAAAGCTTAACCTTTCATTTTGGCTCATGGAAGCTTCAAAGACAATGTACCGCCGTCGTTCGTCGCCACTGCCACCTCGCCGCAGCCGCCGTGACGCCGTCGAACCCATGGCTGGCCACCGCGTCCTCTCCCCTCCACCTTGGGTGAGTGTTTTACCCCTAATCTCTTCTAGTTGTTAAAGCCCCAAATTAATTTTCAAACCCTAACACTAGGTTTTGATTTCAGTTCTCAAAATGGAAAATTAATTGGTGTTTTATGCAATTGAGGTTATGATTAAGTGTTTCTATAAACCAATTTTATCAATATTTTGTTAATTTGAATTTTCTCCAAATTTTCATCCTGAACCTAAAAACCACAAACATGTTTTGATTTAAGTCAGTGTAGTTTTTGTGAAATTAACTATATTAGTGAGTTAAATATATAGTGTTGATGCTGAGTAATTAATTTTGGGATTTGTCTGGCCGTTGTACATGTTAGAACCAAAGTGGTTTTGGATTAAAATAATCTCTTAAGTTTTGGTGTTAACAAAAAAGGTTAAATTTGTATTGCAAAGTATTTGTCAAAGATCTAACTTGTTTGTTATAAGTATGAAGGGATTACTTGATTTTATGCGAGTCAGAGGAACTAAAATTTAAAGTATGGAATCTAAAGATTCTAGTTCAAACCTCTAGACCAGTCTACAACTCTTGGTAAAATTCTGAGTCTTTAGCTTTATGGTAGACGAGATCGTTAAAATAAGAATAGACGAGGTCTTACAATTAAAGAAGGTAGAAGCGTTACTAAGTCTAAAATAAAATTAAGTAGACGAGACATTGAAATATAACAAGTCCAAAGACTTGATAGACGGAGTTGCTTCACTATATGCCACGTCAGCAGACGAGCTCTTAAATATAGCATGTCCATCTCTCTCGACTAGGCGGAAAGTATGTAGATGCATTATCAGTAAACGAGTCTGTCTCCCTGATAAGTAAATCTTGCACGTCCAAAGACCTGTCCGTCCACTAGTTTTAAGACGTGAACCAGTCTAAGCTTAAACGTATTTATTTCAAATGATTCCTTATTTAATTCAAAGAATATATGTCTTTTGCACTTTCATGTTTGGCCATGGTTATGCTTCCTTAGGGGAGCAGGAGTTTCATTTTGAGAGCTGACAGGAGCTGGCAGTAACCTTCAGAGTACTAGAAAGACTCTAAACGTCTCTTGAGATGGAGGAAGATAAAACGTTAGGAGTAGTGTGGGGTTAATTGCGAGTTACTATATCTGCTTAAGAATATTGGGAACTGTTTTAATGTGCTTCCTCAATATATTAAATGTTGTTCTTAAATTGTGTATTTTTAGAATCTTAGTTATACCCTGTTTGAATAACTGTTAAATTTAATTTAGCACTAAGCTAAATTTAAATTTGTCTACTTGGCGTAATGTTCGAATTCGAGAACCTTACCTGTTTGTATCTCGCGTATGCTTATAATTGGAAATAAATTCCACGTAATTAGGCTCTAAGTATAAACCTTCTGTTCGATCGTTAAGTCATTTAGGAACTTTTGTGAATGCATTATGTTTCCGAACTTAGATTCGGGAGGTGTTGGAACGTTAAATATTTAGTTGGTATCAATTCTTTTTATTGAATTTATGAATTCAAGATCAAGGTTCATCCTTGTTTATTTATTTATTTATTTATTTATTTGTGCTAAGTCATGGGCTAGACATTAATTTAATATACGACATTAAGAATTTTGAAATGAAGCAAATAGACCAATTATTGACAAGTTAAATGTAACACCCCCCTTGGGCATTACTATACTAACACGTGCGGAAATAAATTAAAAATAATTTTGCTGGGTGCTTTCGGAAAAATTTGATTTACTTGGAGTCAGAAAATATGGGTGTAAAACAATTTCCTTTGAATAGGATAGTACGTAACGTACTTATCTCAATAGTAAAAATAAAACATATTATTCACAACAGAATTTTAAACCATGTAAAGGTTTTCAAAATACCTACACAAACTTTCTCAGATCATACTATCCCAAAGAAATCCTAAGCTGGTCGCTCTACAAGACACTCACTGATAAGACCTCGTGATCATCCCTATGATCACACATCTTTATCCGCAATCCAGACTTAAGTCTCCAACTAAATTAAGGAACTCTTCTGCAATATCTGCATTCGTGTACCAAGGTACGATAGCAAAGACAGAAGAACCTGTATATGCAAGGGTGAGTTCCAATATATGGATTTTAAAACGACAACCACATGTACGACTCTCAATTACCACTTAATCATAAATATTAAAGACAACAATATATTTAAATATATCTCAAAGGGTTTCATACCCGTCAATCGTAACAGCTTTAAAAACCATGACACTTCAATATTCATCAACTAACTTTGAGACCTAATCTCCGGAGCTCCAACCAACCAATAGATGAGCTGATCAGGCTCTCATTGCCGAATAAGGCAGAATATAAACATTGCCAGATATGGCAAGTTTCAAATAATTTGGCCTGTCAAGGTTCCGAGTTCCAACTATTTAAGTACATAATTCGGTAGGATACGAGCTCCAACCATCATCGTAAGTAGTTCACAAGAACATCCAACGATAGTTGTAATTAACTCGGCCTATAAAATATGAGTAATATCTGAGCTCCCGAAATAGTCGCAATTAGCCCGACCTTGCCTAGACCCCCTTTCATTTCACCCAAAGGTGAAATGAATCACATAACATGGATACCTACCAAGGTACCATGCATAAAACCTTTAGGCACATTTGCCACAATAAAATGTAAAATGCATGTAAAACATTTTATTCTCGTTGTTTTTCTTTGTGTTCATTCTTTATATGTCGGAACTAAAAAGTTTCGCGACAACCCATTATCTTAAACTACTAAGTTTAATATCTCAATTAAACCATAACTGACCTTATGTCAAAAGTGTTCAAATCACGAAATCTAGACCGATACATCGGTCTTAGACATGTAGATTTTAGTGCACAAAACCAATACACTGATTATAGGACCTCTAGTCCATTATTCCACTTTCTTTAGCCCCGGGCCATATCTTTAGGAACACTAGGTCCGACGTCTCGGTGTCTAGGTTCATTTACAACTTTAAACTATGTTTATTCTACGAAAAACAGAAGTAAAACCAAACCTTTCTTAATCTGACTGAAATAATCCGCTGTTTACCAAAAATCCTTTTACGTTGAAAATTCACTGTTTTATTTTAAAAAAACTAATTTAAACTCAAAAATCTTATTTAATATTAATCCTCAGTAATAATAAATTTTATCTCTTTTTAAGACTACTAAAAAAATATTGACGGAATTGTCCACCGTTTTCCGTTTTCAAAACGCAAATAGGCAAAAACGTGACTCCTTACTGTAAATTAATTTTTGACGCTGTAATAAAGTTATTTTTGAAACTTTTCTTCATAAAATAATATTTTCTACTATTTAGAAATTCCTTGGGTGAAAATTATCAGTTTTAAAATATTCTCACGGTTACGTCCTCGCCGTAACTCTTAAAACGCTCTTTCGCCATTAAATCATTAAAATAATATTATTTCTCATAAATTCCCATTTTTCACCAAATAATTAATTAAGAAATATCATATTACTATTTCCACCTAAATTAACTTCATCATTTCATAAAAAGCTTTTAAATGCTTTTAACTGCATATTTAATCGAGCTCTAACCACTGTCAGGTTTTCAAACTCACAATCCACATCAACAATTATTTCATATCAATAATATGACACTTAGAAATTTAAAACATATCACCAAATATAACAAATAATTAAATGCAGTTAAATCAAATAATTAACAGTAGATAATCAATAAGCAAATAATGCTAACTACAAAATAAATACATACACACCATAATTAAGACACACAATAACAATTACACATGGCTATCGGAAAAATCCCTCAGGTACTCCCCTTACCTCTTGAAGATTTTTCTCTTGTCGAATTGAAATTCCGTCAAACGTCTGGTTTCAGCAAAACACGTACACGACTCACACAACAAATTACCCTTCATCAAAACACAACAAATAATCGTCAATCAAACACTAAATACACCTATGCTCCTATATGCTAGGTTCGGCCATGGCGGGGAATTAATTAGCTAAAAATTTCTAAAAATCCTAAGCTCTTGGATTAGTGATCCTTGGTCACTTAAAACCCTAAATCAAAGATTAGAATACACAGGTTGAAATAAAATACTTCAATCTTCCAAAAACCCTAATTCGGCCATGACACTAAATTTGAGTTAGAGATTTCAAAATTTCACATATTCTTAGATCCATGACCTTAGAGTAGTGTAGAGTTAAGACAAGTTATCATAACTTGAAAAATGAAACAAAATCTTTCAACTCCTTAAGAAAATAATTTCGGCCATGAGTAAAATAATGGCTTAGATATTTGATTTTGATTCAATAATCGTGGACTCAACATATATATGAATTATAAGATTGAATCAAGCAAGACTAGTTAACAAAATGAACAAAGTCCTCCCCCACTAGAAACTAGGGTTCGCCCTTGACAAAATAAAAGGGCACGAAACTTTTGTTTGATGTATCCTCTTGGATCTTAAATATAGAGAGGATACTAAGATCATAAAAATTGGTTTCACTTTAAAAGGATTTTTCTATGATTTTCTATGAATTTTGAAAGTTTCTAGATCTAGGAATTCAAAAATATGATCAAGACTTCAAATCACAAAAATCAATGAAGAACATGACGATGATTGAGTGAGAGAAGCATGACATACCTCTTGGAAATGAAAAATGGGCAAGGAATCACCTACTTCCTTCACAAAATCAAGCTATGGTACTTAGAGCTTTAATGGCAAAAATGGCAAAGCTTGATGGAGAAGATGAAGATGGCCTTTTATAGAAGTGAAAATGGGCCTCTTGCCTGCCTATGGCCGTGGCCTTTGAGGGGTAAAAGGGTCCAACACACAAAAATTCAAGGACAAAGTAGTAATCTCACAAAATGGCATTTTTGTGGTATTATGACAACATAAGGACAAAATGGTCATTTATAAAAAACCAATTATGACCAACATGTGGTGAGAAGTGAGTGAGGATGTGGCTGATTTGTGTCCACAAATGGTGGGGCAAACTTGTCATTTCGATGAAAGTTCAAGGGTAAAATCGTCTAAGGGCAAAACGGTCTTTACACTAGTTTAAAGAAATATCTAGATGTGACTCACCATCCTAGGTGGCAAGATCCGACGTCGGGTTTTGTCGCTGCACGTCCGTTCTCGACCCCGTCGATTACGCGATTTAGGGTTTTATGCCCAAATCGAGTATAATAACTTATTTATTTTGAAAATTTTCAAAATAACCTTTATTTTTGTAAATGAGATATAAAATATATTCATTTCGTTCTCGGGTCAAAATTAGGTTTTCTTATCAGTAAAATCTTACTGTCAGCGAAAACGCAGACCGGGTTCTGTCTGAATTTTCAACCAAAAATTTCACCATATACTTATAAAAATAAGTATGATATGAATATGACTTTGGTTTTCCCAAAATCATTTTCTAAGTTTCCGATAAAAATATAAACGTTTATTGGAATTTATACCGATCATAGAAAGCGGAAAAATTGGGGTGTTACATTAAAAGCTTTCAAAAGGTTCAGTCGTTTGATGTTTTAAATGTATGATTTTAACATGATTTTTAGTTAGTAAATATTGATTTTAAACTATTGTTATACATTTTACACCAAAATAGTTAAATGGTAATTTATTGAGTTAAATAATTTTATTGAGTTAAATTATTGGTACTTGCATTTGAAAATAATTAATTTTAGCCTAAGTATGCTTTAATTAATTTTGAAGTCTTCAAATGAATTTAAGTTAAAGAGAATGATTTTGATAATGGTCTATTCGAGCTCAATTCTTAACATTAGCTTTTCTTTAAAATTGATACCGACGCTTTTGGGACTTTTTAGTTTCTGCCTCGTGTCCTCGGACAACATTCCAACATAATCATATTCGTTGTCATTTCGGAAGCGTAGATTCCTATTTATAGGATATTAGGGTACTATGTGGGGGACACAGAGACCTTGTGGATAGTTAGGCATGGATCCTGCCAATGGTTCAGTGTAAAGCTGCATTGTGCCGGTGGAGACCTGGACAGCAGGGCTATCTCGACATTCCACTAAACTAAATATTATTCAGATGTTAAGTACTCTCATGTCAAAGGACGGCGGAGATGGCTGTTAGCGTACTCCAATCGGGACTTATGCACCGAGTTGTTTACGCATATTACATTAATGCTATCCTAACGGAACATTATGAAAACAATAGTCTCCTTGGAGCAAAGTTAGGTCTAGTCTTAGGCATGCATTCGAGTCTTAACTTTTTCTGAAATTTGTATATACGTATTTTATAAAAGTATCCCTAAATACATGCATCCACTTGATTGATTGATGCCTGCGTACCTATATCTACATTATGAGCCTGTCATAGAATCTTACCTCCATATGTTGTTTATTCTTTCTTCTTGTGTATGTGAGTAGTTGTTTCTGATGACTGCCCCTCATGTGGAACCAAGAATCTGTCGTGATCTGAGGGACATCAGGGATGCGGCTCCCAAACTTGGAGGGTCTCACATTTGACGATGCACTGTATAGACTTTTGTACTTTCGAAGGATCCCGTGTCTCGAAATATATATTTACAAACTTTGGTTTATTTTAGTTATGTACAAATGCTTGGGGAACTTTGATATATATTTTGTATCAGTCTGTTTGATGGTAGTTCCCTGTATTTCACGACTGGTGTATATAGTACCTTTATCCTGCTATGGGGTTGACAGTGGGAGCTCTGTATGCCCTATCTGGCTTATAACTTTGTGAATATTTTATGTTACTAATGAAAACTCCTATGTATGTATGAAAATCAATTTGGGATTACTGTATCTATTTATTTCTAAGTCTTTATCATGATTGAAGTCTTTTTATTTATTTTCCACTCCTGGCAGTTGATATAAGACCAGAGACAAAGTTTGATTGGATAAAGTTTTGACGTTATAAACTGTTTATCAGGTGTTTTTCTGACTTCATACAAATCTCCATTTTTCAAAGTTGACATTTCGAAAATGATTTAGGAAAATCATTATTTTAATCTTCTGAATTAGTGTTAATTAAAACTATGCGTTACATTCCCATAATTGAGTTGTTGAAGGATATAGGGTTTTCTGATTCTATCATCACGAGATTCTTCAGGCCGTTCTTCGGCAGAATCTTCTTCGACATGGAGCTCGAAACGATGTCGCGGCTGTTCGATTTCGTCTTCAAGTGCCTCGCCCTCGGAGACAATACGCTCCCGGCGAACGGCATATTGGTAATTTCGGAAGAGCTGATAGCGAGGTTGCCTGTCGGTTCTGTTCTGATGAACTCGAAGGCCATTTCCATCGATCTCGACCGCTCCGAATCGTTTACGAGGAGTGTGAGGTTACAGAATGGTGACGTTTTAAGAAGTCAGCTGGGAGTGATCGTTGCGGTTGAAGAACCGATGGCGGTTCAGTTATTATCGGGAAGGATAAGTCCGGTTGAGAGGAAACCGGTCCGAAGTACGATTTGTCTGTATTTTACTGCGAACCCGGATCATATCCTGGTTCGAGATCCGGTTATGTTTCTGAATGGGTTTGGTCTGGGATTGTGAACAACATATTCTTTGATACAAATGTGGCTCTATCTTATGGTCCACCCGAAAAATCTTTGGTTTCAGTGTCACTGGTAGGGTTGTTTGAGGATGAGACTGATTATTATCTAGCGGGTAAGGTGGTCCATGAGCTTTCGGGTTGGTTCGATGAGGAAATGGTTAGGGAATAAAAGCACTTGAAAACTTATCGGGTCGGGTTTGCACAACCCAATCAGAGCCCACCCACGGATCTGAACTAGAACCCGAGAATTGAATCGGGTTTGTATGTGTGTGGTGATTATTTGACCTCAACAACTTTTGATGGGGTTTTGGTCTCTTGGAGGAGAGCAGCAGAATGTTTGTTGAAGGATAGAGCCTTCACTACGGCTTAAAGTGTAGTGTGCACCATCTACTTTCATCAAATTGTTTATATTTGGATAGTTAACTAATTATTATAGATTTAATTTGAATGAAATATCAGAAAAAAATTTTATACTCATCCACTGTCTTGTAATAAAAAAGGTTTGATTTTCATTATAATTGCCCACCTCTCTCTCATCTTTGTTTTGCAGATGATATTATTTTGTTTGGTGAGGCGTTAATTGAACAAGCTCAGATTATTCAGCATTGTTTGGATCTATTTTGCATTAGTTGAGGCCAGTCCATTAGTAAGGAGAAAACCTGTAACGCCCTTCGTTACATTAGTAACCCAAATTAATTTCAATAAAAATCCTTCAGAACATTTAATAAAAAAACACGAGTCATAAAATTTTTCTCAAATAACTAAGTATGAAAATACCTCGTATTAAATAAAATAATAGTATTTACAAAGTATTGAAAAATATTATTAAATCCAATCATTTGAATAAAAACTAAAAGCCTCAAAACCGGGCGTCTAATTACAATCTGAGAAAAATAGTATGTAAACCAAAGAACGTCGTCCGCATAATACTCCAAACCATACTACATTACTAACCAGCTAGCTAATCAAAGATAACTCTTCAGATCTCTGGATCCTCAACAGCGATGTCCTCGGGCTCTGAAAACAACACTTATAATGAGATATAAAATCCCAGTGCACAACAATACATTTATAATATGTTTCGAAAATAATGTTGTTCTCAGCCGGTGCGGTAACCGGAAAAACTGTCCATGGTATCCGATAATTTCCCAAAATAATATATAAAAAAATACTTTTAATAAAAACAAAAAAATTTCATCAAGTCAAATGCATATAGCATAAGATCAACTCGTCTCAATGCATGACATTCCACATACCAAGTAAATTCTAAATTAATCCAAGTGGCTCGAAGGCCTCATAACTAATCTGGTCTCTTGCCGGCATGCCATAAATCTCACACATCACATGACAATGGCGTCCCATTGCCCACCCCTACTCATGAGGAATGTTTCAATGTCACCCTCCTGTCGGGGACATTTCTATTTCGATACCTCCCATGTGCACATGGCGGTATTTCTCCCTTTTCGACACCCCAACGAGTGGCGGTGTTACTTTCGATACCCCTTTTTAGGCAGTATTGCTCTTTTTTGACATCCCAATTATATGGGGATGTTACTTTCGATACCCCATTACGGTGGTATTACTTTTCGATACCCCTATCATAGGTGGTATTGCGGCAAACATCATACAACATATTATAACTCAAATATGTCATGTCTTATGCATGTAACAAACTATTTTCCACGAATTAAACAAATAAATTTATCCCAACAACAAGAAATCACGAATATCACAATATATCATACATGAATAAACATCTTACAACATCAATTAATCAACTTATTCCCCTTTTAACAAAAACCCCCAATTTTAGAAATTAGGTTACTGACAATATGCATCAAATCAATTAAAAACTCCCAATTTCATATGGTAATTCATTGTCAACACAAACAATCATATATACTATGGAAGGGGTTCGTAAAAAGTATTGTTACTCACCTCTTGAAGACCTCCAAATAGCTCTAAGCATTTCCTACTGCGAATCCTAACGTTTGCCAAGAGTTATCATCATCTTCCTCTTCCTAGACTCCCTCTTCCACAACTGTCTCTTCTTAATCCTTGAATTTCTTCTCTTCTTAGAAGTTTCTGAGTTTCTAGGTGTAATTAGGGTTCAAAAACGCACCCTATTTAAGATTCTATTTATAGAGCCCCCAATAGCCCAAAACGTGTAAAAACGCGCTAAGCCCGCTTACTCTGCATATGGTGCTGTATTTTGCACATATCTTGAGTTATAGACATTCAAAAATTATAAATTTTATATCGTTGGAAATATAAAAGAATTGTCTACAACTGTTATGAAGACCACAAAATATGAAACCGACGTTTAGATAGTCAAAACGTGGATAGAATTTAAAAAAACGGTTCTGGCGCTGGAACATGAATAGTGTGTACGAATTTGGTCATAACTTGAGCTACAAGAATCCAATTTGGACGAATTTGGTGTCTATGGAAAGCTAAGAGACAAGGCTTTATTTATTATGGAGATCTAGAATTCAAAAAAGTTCTTTTTGGTTACGAAATATCAGTCTGAAGTTAGGTATCTTGTCATATTATGTGAAATTGGGCTTAAAACACTCAAACTATCTATTTATAATGGGTAACACAGCATGGGCCTTGATATGCTTATGTTTCCTATCATTATTGCCGCAATAATTTAGTCCAAGGTAGGCACTTTTCCTTATTTTTAATTTTTTTTAATCAATTTTACATTATTGTGGAACCCACTGGATTTTTATTATAAAGAAAACAATTATAATAAACTCTTATACTACCCTTTTTTTATTAAAATAATTATATTTAAATTTTTAGGATGTTACATTTCTCCCCTCCTTAGAGAATTTTGTCCCCGAAATTCATCACATACTCACACACATATTGTAACATATGCTGAAAACCAAACATAAGGTTACCTTACCTTAAACAACAAGATCTAGGTGTTGACATACGATGTCATCTTCCATCTTTCAAGTAGTTTCCTTCGGAGTTAATCCTTTCCCATAACACTTTCACCAATGGAATTGTATTGTTCCTTAGAGTCTTTGTGCCCTTGTCCAAGATTTGACTAGGCCTAGGCTTATAGATCAAATTATCCTTCAATTGTAAAGACTCAGGAGCTATCACATGAGACTCATCATGTACATATTTTCTAAGTTGCGACACATGGAAAACATCATGAAGATTTGCCAATTGTGGCAGAAGAGCCAATTGGTAAGCAACGGGCACGACTTTTTTGAGAATTAGGAAAGTTCCCATGAAACAAAGAGTCAGTTTTCTGAATGACATTGACCTCCCCATCCAAAACTTAAGAGTGTCTCTCAAGATTACATGTTCCTCTTCCTAAAATTCTAAATGCTTTATTTTCTTATCGACATAACACTTTTTATCTATTCTACACAATGTGCATCTTTCCCTCAATTATTAATCCTAATTGCGATCTCTTTGATTAAATCTGATCTTAACAATATCTTCTCACCTACTTCGCACTATCATAAAAGGGGATCTACATTCCTAATCACATCATTAATATATATATATATAGACATATATATATATATATATATATATATATATATATATATATATATTGTTCCGTCCAAATATCTCAAGAGAGATACTCGTCCGGAGAAACTCTTGTGGGAGTGTTTTTGGAATAGCTTGACAGAATCGGAATTCTGCTCCTACGTATCCAAATGGGAATCAAAGCAAACGTAGTTCTGAGTGAGGGGGTTGGACCCCTATTTATAGAGATGTTTTGGTATAACAGTTTGAGTGGGACTGTTATTGAGATCCTATTTGTTAGGATCGGATTATTATCATAACTAGATAAAGATAAGGATAAGGCTCCGAGTTATACGGAGGGATATTTGGACCGGCGAGATGTTTGACTCAGTCAGGCTCAGTCAGGTGTGACTGGACTGCACGGGACCGAGGCGTCTTCCTCTACGGTCTTATTATGGGATAGGTCCGAGTATTTATGCTCGGCTGACAAGTGCATTATCGAGTCCTCGGCTTTGGAGGAATTCGGGTCAAGGCCCATTTATGAGAATAAGCTCGGTCAGTCTAGTGTATTAACAAGTCATCGGCCTTATACTTTCGGCCAGTAAACAAGCCCCCCGAGCTCCGAGCTTAAATAAGCGAAAGAGCTGACAAGTATCAAACCGAGCTTATGCTTCGGCTGCTGTACTTTCTTCCTTTCGTGTTTCAAACTGTCATATCAAACCGAATTTTCCTCCTGTCAGAGAAGGTTATCATTTCCCTTCAATCTTTTGCTGCACGTTATGGGTGAGTAACCCTAGAGTTCCGCGCTCATTTAATGAGGGGGAAAATTAAAAACCGCGCCCATTTTCCTTTTTTATTTGAAGGAATGCGAACCGTTGATCATATCTCATCAGCAACCGTAGCAGCTATAAATATCTCCTCTAACTCCACCTTATTCCCCCTTGCCCACTACCTTCCTCCGCTCTTCATCTCCGTCTTTCAAGTTTCTGTAACCGTTTTTCTGCCTTTCGCTTTCCAGGTACGCCCAGCCTTCTTCCTTCTTTCATATTTCTAAGTTTATTTCTGGGTTTCGGTCATGAGTTCATCCGAGTCCAGTGAGTCGAACACTTCACCTCTGGTGGAACGCAAGGTTTCCCCCATTGGGGGTTCTCCTTCCACTTCTTCTGTTCCTTCACAGGGACTAAACATTGGTGAGGTAAAGCCGTCCCCCTCTGGGTCGTCTTCTTCCGGGTCTGATTCTTCTGGGTCTGGTTCTTCTAGGTCTGGTTCTCCTAGGTCTGGTTCTCCCTCCCCCCAAATTTCCAAACCCTCAACGCGCAAACGACGCCAAAGGGTTCCAAAAGACCCTGTTCCCGATATTACCCTCCCTGGGTATACTTGGGTTAAGGGTGAGGTTGGGGTTTATTTTTCTAGCTATCAATCTTCAGATTCAATTGCTCGTCTTCGATCCCAGATTACTATCTCGGCATCTGGAGATGAGTCCGAGTTTATCTGTTCTCCATGCTCGGGTACCGAGTATGTTTTCCTCAGGGCTCGTCCTTCTGAGCCTCCTTTTACATATATGTATAAGACACTTTTTTCTCAGCTACGTGTGTCTCTTCCTTTTACTGAGTTTGAGTGTGATGTTCTGAGAACCATGAATGTCGCACCTACTCAGCTTCATCCCAACAGTTGGGCTTTTCTAGAAGTCTTTCAAATTCTGTGTAAATACATCGGGATGGAGCCCACCACTCCCAAATTTTTGTACTTTTACCAAACAAGGTTTGGTGAGAAAACGGGGTGGATTTACCTCAACGGGCTGAACCGAAGAGGGTTGATCAGTTTATACACATCATCGTATAAAAATTTCAAGGCCGGCTTCTTCTGAGTTTGCCCCTAGGGCCCTCACCTTTCCTCCTTTTTTGATGAAAACGGATGCGCCAGGTTTCCTTTGTACTGGCAATCATCCCCTACAAAATTTGTTGGTTTTGAATACGAATCCCTTCCTGCCGAGGATAAACGGGATATTGATATCTTATAAAAACTTCCTCGGCCTCTCCATTGTGGACGTCTTCTGAAACTCCCCTTTTCATCCACTCCGAGAGCCGATTTTAAAAGTAAGTGTTCGGCTTTTTAGTTTTTAAATCTTTTTTGTATGTGTTCCTGTACTAACAGCTTTTCTTTTCGGCAGTTATCATGGGGAAATTCGACTTCTCTAAGCTTTTGAAATCTGCCGCGAAGGAGGGTCCCTCAGCGACCGAGAAGAAAAAGAAAAGAATTCCTTCGGCTGCTGCTAAGGCCACTGCTAAGGGGGCTTCATCATCCACCCCCCACAAAAGGAAAAGGGTGGAAATAGCAATTGATGCCGAGGATTCTTCCCCTCCTCGCTCGAGTCCCCCACGTCCTACCACTCATGAGACGGGAACTACGGGACGAGAGGAGCAACTTCCTCCTTCTACCGAGGTGAAGTGGTATAATACTTCTCTGAAAGCAGGAACCTCGTCTCTCTGGGGTGAAGACTTTAATCCCTTCCCTTCTTTTGACTCGAATTTCCTGAAGCCTGCCGATCTCCGCTTAATCAAGCAACATGGGGCTCGGTCTAGTATGGAGGCCCTCTCAGTCTACCGTCTCCGAACTGCTGCTCTGGCCCGTTTCTGTAGCCGAGAATTGACAGAGACTGAGAGAAAGTCTCAGCACTTGGAGGCTGAGTTTGCTTCGATTGAGAAGCTGAAGGAGGATTTCACCCGGATTTCCACGGAGCGTGATGAGCTGGGCCAAGCCAATAATCTCCTGAGTACTACCATTGACGAGCTTAATGGTAGGAACTCCGAGTTGAACTCTCAAGCAAAGTTAGCTGAGGAGGAGAAAGCTCATGCTGAGGAGGAGCTCAAGGAGGCTCGAGTTGTAATTGAACAACTTAAAGCCGACTTGAGTGCCGAGACTAAGGCCAAGCTGGAGATTCAGCAGGATTTGAAAGAGGCCACCAACTGCATCCTTGAGGAGCATCGGGCAGGTTTTGCCAAGGCCATCGCTCAAGTTCAAATTCTTGCCCCGGGGATCGATATCTCGGGTGCCGATGTGCATAAGGAGGTGCAAAATGGGGAACTTGTTCCCATCATTCCCGAAGAGGAAGAAGAGGTGGAAGGGGGGGGGGGGGGGAGATTCTCCCGAGGATCACATCGATGCCGAAGATAGTCATAGGGACGAGTAGCTGTATTTTTGTCTTCCATACCCTTGTAATGGGTTTTCCCCTTGTACTCCTTGTTAATCTAATGAAAAACTCTTCTAGTATTTTGATGACTTCCTGTTACTTTTATAGCATTTGTTTGGCCGAGATATTCCTCGATATTTTTATATTCCAATGTTGTTTGTATTGCGTGCTCGGCTGTTTAAACAAGACCTCGACTAAGGCCGAGATATTTTGTCATCCGTATCAAAAACGAATAGTTGTTGTAAAATGTGAAATGCATGATTCACATGTTATATATGTGCTCACAAGTTATGTGCCTTGGAAATCCCAGTGGGTTCATGCAATTACTGCTTTTTGCTGAGTTTCGAGATTTATCTTTTCAATAAACCTTTTCCCAGCGCATATTCCCCTTTCCAACGCCTCTCCCCCCTTATAAATAGGGTTGTTTCTTTGCTTCATTTCTTCATTCTTCATCTTTTTCGACCAGCGAAATTCGTCCTCTTTTGACCCGAGTAGTTCTATAATATTGCTAGGGGTTTACGTTACTCTCTCCCAGTTAACATCCTTTTTCGAGCTTTAAAGCTGCCAAAAAGGGTGTAATTGAGAGATGGGATCCATAATCTCTTTCGTGATGTAATCTCTTTTAAAAAGGATGTTAGCTGGGAGAATAGCAGTTTCTGGGAGTGGAGAAAGGGGTAGTAACCCTCTTCTTCCGAAGCTGGCCGAGTGCCTCACCATCCAACTTTCTCAGGGGAGAAGTGATTACTTCGTCCATCGGCTCGGCCTTATTTTCAATTTCAGCGCTGTACTCGGTTTCCTTAGTGACATCATGGCTCATATTTGGCCTTTAGATTCGAACTTTGTTCTTTTTTAATCGATGCTTGTATTCGATGTCTCTTAGCAATTTTCAGGCTCGAACTCGGCCTTGATAATTTAATAGCCCGTACTCGACCTTTAGGCTCAAACTTGGCCTTAATAATTTTAAATGGCTCGAACTCGGCCTTTAGGCTCAAACTTGGCCTTAATAATTTAAATGGCTCGAACTCGGCCTTTAGGCTCAAACTTGGCCTTAACAATTTAAATGGCTCGAACTCGGCCTCTAGGCTCAAACTTGGCCTTAATAATTTAATGGCTCGTACTCGGCCTTTAGGCTCAAACTTGGTCTTAACAATTTAAATGGCTCGAACTCGGTCTCTAGGCTCAAACTTGGCCTTAATAATTTAATGGCTCGTACTCGGCCTTTAGGCTCAAACTTGGCCTTAACAATTTAAATGGCTCGAACTCGGCCTCTAGGCTCAAACTTGGCCTTAACAATTTAATGGCTCGTACTTGGCCTTTAGGCTCAAACTTGGCCTTACAAATTTGAATGGCTCAAACTCGGCCTTACAAATTTGAATGGCTCGAACTCGGCCTTTAGGCTCAAACTTGGCCTTAACAATTTAATGTTCGCAGAATAAATACATCGGAAAAATAAGAAAATAGAACAATGTTCATAATAAATTCTTTTATTGGATAGAAAAGAAATTCTGCGGTGTGCCTCATTAAAACCTTCTCGGTCAAAACCCTTTTTTGGGATAAAATACCGAGGTAGGAAAAAGAGTACATCACCTGACTATATACATCAACTGTAATAAAATTTCAAATGGGAAGCATTCCAAGTTCTCGGGATAGGCTTCCCTGACAATTCCTCTAACCTGTATGCTCCATTTCCTAAGTTTTCTACCACTCGGAATGGTCCTCCCCAATTTGTTGCTAGCTTGCCCTCCGTATGATCTTTTCTTGCTTCTCCTTTCATTCTTAGCACCAAGTCTCCGCGCACGAAACTCCTCGGTTTCAGCTTTGAATTATACCTCCGAGTAGCTCTTCGTTTGCAGGCTTCCTCTCTGATTTTAGCCTCCTCTCTGGTCTCCTCCACCAAGTCAAGTTCGACCCTTAAGTTGCTTTCATTCTCACTCTGCTCATGTTGCATTCGCCGAAAAGATGGCTCACCAACCTCAACTGGGATCATGGCGTATGTTCCGTATGTCAGCCTGAAGGGTGTTTCTTGAGTAGTGGATTATGGCGTACAGTGGTAGGCCCAAAGAATACTCGGCAACTCTTCTGCCCAAGCTCCTTTGGCTTTTCCCACTCTCTTCTTCAGCTCTCCGAGAATGACTTTGTTGGCCGCCTCGGCTTGCCCATTGGTTTGGGGATGTTCCACCGATGTGACGTGGTGTTTAACACCGAGATTGACATAGAATTCTCGCAATGTCTTATTTATAAAATGCCTTCCGTTATCAGTGACAATTGTGAAGGGAATTCCGTGCCTGCAAATGAGGTTTTTCCACACAAACTTTTGTACCTTCTCGGCAGTAATTTTCGTCAAAGGTTCTTCTTCAATCCATTTTGTAAAGTAGTCCACCGCTACCAAGAGAAATTTGACTTGACCTTTGGCTATGGGGAATGGTCCAAGAATATCCATCCCCCACATAGCAAAGGGCCAAGGCGAGTTTAATGTGTGAAGTTCTTCGGGCGGGGTATGACTTACATTGGCAAATCTTTGACATTCGTCACATTGTCTCGTCCACTCGATGCAATCTGCTCGGATGGTAGGCCAATAGTACCCCTGCTCGGACTACCTTGGAGGCCATTGATCTGCCCTCGCAGTGAAAACCACAGATTCCTCTGTGAACCTCTTCCATTACATATTTTGACTGGGCTTTGGTCAGACACTTTAACATCGGTACCGAGAATCCCCTTTTATACAACTCTCCAGAAATAATAGCAAAATGACTTGCTCTGAGCCTGATCTTTCTGGCCTCGGCGTGATCTGGGGGCAGAATATCTGAGGATAAATATTCCCATATGGGGGTCATCCATTCTCGGTCAGCTGATTCATTGGCCATCACTTCTCCTAGTGTAATACTCGGTTCATTGAGAGTTTCCTGAATAACTGTTTTATGCTGGCCTGGCCTCTTCGTGTTGGCCAATTTGGACAGCAGATCGACCCGAGTATTTTCTTCTCTGGGAATGTGTTCAATAGCAAATTTCTCAAAGTTGGTAATTAACTGATTTCTCAACAACGATGTCCTCGGGCTCTAAAAACAACACTTATAATGAGAAATAAAATCCCAGTGCACAACAATACATTTATAAAGTGTTTCGAAAATAATGTTGTTCTCAGCCGGTGCGGTAACCGGAAAAACTGTCCATGGTATCCGATAATTTCCCAAAATAATATATAAAAAATACTTTTAATAACAAATTTTTTTTTCATCAAGTCAAATGCATATAGCATAAGATCAACTCGTCTCAATGTATCACATTCCACATACCAAGTAAATTCTAAATTAATCCAAGTGGCTCGAAGGCCTCATAACTAATCTGGTCTCTTGTCGGCATGCCATAAATCTCACACATCACATGACAATGGCGTCCCATTGCCCACCCCTACTCATGAGGAATGTTTCGATGTCACCCTCCCGTCGGGGACATTTCTATTTCGATACCTCCCATGTGCATATGGTGGTATTTCTCCCTTTTCGACACCCCAACGTGTGACGGTGTTACTTTCGATACCCCTTTTTAGGCGGTATTGCTCTTCTTCGACATCCCAATTATATGGGGATGTTACTTTCGATACCCCATTACGGTGGTATTACTTTTTGATACCCCTATCATAGGTGGTATTGCGGCAAACATCATACAACATATTATAACTCAAATATGTCATGTCTTATGCATGTAACAAACTATTTCCCACGAATTAAACAAATAAATTTCTCCCAACAACAAGCAATCACGAATATCACAATATATCATACATGAATAAGCATCTTACAACATCAATTAATCAACTTATTCCCCTTTTAACAAAAACTCCCAATTTTAGAAATTAGGTTACTGACAATATGCATCAAATCAATTAAAAACTCCTAATTTCATATGGTAATTCATTGTCAACACAAACAATCATATATACTATGGAAAGGGTTTGTAAAAAGTATTGTTACTCACCTCTTGAAGACCTCCAAATAGCTCTAAGCGTTTCCTACTGCGAATCCTAACGTTTGCCAAGAGTTATCATCATCTTCCTCTTCCTAGACTCCCTCTTCCACAACTATCTCTTCTTAATCCTTGAATTTCTTCTCTTCTTAGCCGTTTCTGAGTTTCTAGGTGTAATTAGGTTTCAAAAACGCACCCTATTTAAGATTCTATTTATAGAGCCCCCAATAGCTCAACACGTGTAAAAACGCGCTAAGCCCGCTTACTCTGCATATGGTGCTGTATTTCGCACATATCTTGAGTCATAGACATTCAAAAATTATAAATTTTATATCGTTGGAAAGATAAAAGAATTGTCTACAACTGTTATGAAAACCACAAAATCTGAAACCGACGTTTAGATAGTCAAAACGTGGATAGAATTTAAAAAAACGGTTCTGGCGCTGGAACATGAATAGTGTGTACCAATTTGGTCATAACTTGAGCTACAAGAATCCAATTTGGACGAATTTGGTGTCTATGAAAAGCTAAGAGACAGGGCTATATTTCTTATGCATATCTCGAATTCAAACAAGTTCTTTTTGGTTACAAAATATCCGTCTGAATTTAGGTATCTAGTCATATTATGCGAAATTGGGCTTAAAACACTCAAACTATCTATTTATAATGGGTAACATAGCATGGGTCTTGATATGCTTATGTTTCCTATCATTATTGCCTCAATAATTTAGTCCAGGGTAGGTTCTTATCCTTATTTTTATTTTATTTTTTTAAAATCAATTTTACATTATTGCGGAACCCACTGGATTTTTATTATAAAGAAAACAATTATAATAAACTCTTATACTACCCTTTTTTTATTAAAATAATTATATTTGAATTTTTAGGATGTTACAAAACCCATATTATCTTTTCCCATAATGTTCATAATGTTCACAGGCAAGAAATTAGTGACACCTTGGGGTTTTCTAGAGCTACTGATTTGGGTCAGTATCTTGGCATGCCTCTCCACCATAAAAAGGTGACCAAGAATACATACCAATTCCTCCTTGGCAAAGCTAATAATAGGCTCAATTGGTGGAAAGCTAAATCGGTATCTCTTGCGGGTAGATTAACCCTTACTCAGTCTGTGCCTTGCCAAGCTATGCCATGCAAATTGCATGGATTCCAAGACACATTTGTTCTGAGTTGGACAAAAAATGTAGGAGCTTTGTGTGGGGTTCTTCGAATGATCAGAGGAAGATTCATTTGATCAATTGGAGCACGGTTTGCCCAACCTAAGGTTCTGGGGGTGTTGGTCTCTGACAGTCTTCTCTGGAAGCACAACCAATACGATGAAGGTTGGTTGGAACCTTATTCATCCCAAAGAAGACCTTTAGGTGCAGGTTGTCAAAGCCAAATATGGGTGTGGTAATTATGTTATGCCAAAAGTTAAAAGTAGGAGTGGTGCATCTAATCTTTGGCACGAAGTGTGCAAAAGTTGGAGCCACATTGAAGAGAATATCTCTTGGAGACTTGGGTGCCTATTGAAGGACCTCTCTTGAACTTTGTTACTGATCCATTAGTAGAGTTGGATATAGATTGCATGGTGAGTAGTTTTATTCTTCCCTTTGGTTGTTGGAACATTCCTAAATTGAGGGCTATGATTCCGGAGGTGATAGTCAGGAAAATCGTTGCTTTGCAGGTGCCCATGCATGGTGCGACACCCCTTCTAGGGCAATCGCATTCTTACCCAAAAAATGGAAATTAAATTATTAATCGCTGGTTACTTTCGGAAAATATATTTTTGAGTAACTGTCTCTTTACAAAAATAGTGTTGAATTTTTTTTTTTCAACATAGAACCACCGTAAACATAAACAAACATATACGTATATATATTTATATACATCACCTTTTCAATACACATACCTATAATAGGAGATAACAAAAGAGCCCTCATAAGTATAGGCTATTCTCCATCAAACTAAGCAAAGAAAATAAAAACATATACATATAAGCAACGAGTAGTTCGGAACCATGTTCAAAAACTCATGGCTCTCAGAAGCTAGATCAAAAACTGACAATACTCGCTACCCCAAAACTACACCTATAGCTGGTCAAGCTAGTGAAACCCACTGGGAAGATCCTGATGATCAACCCCACCTACAACCGAAGTATCTGACGAAGATGCATCTGCTTCCGCTACGTCATCGGAAGACTCCTCATCATCAACCGCAGGAGGGTCAAACTCAAGATCATCCTCAACGTATTCCTCTGGTTCCTCCTCAACATCATCTAACTCCACCTCGACAGGAGGCTACTCGGGTCCTACTATCTGAAGAGGATTTGACTGAGGTAACGGATCCATCATCCCATGCTCATCCAGGTACTGCAAGTATAGCCACACTGGAGGTAGAGATACCTCAACAGTCTCCACGACATGTATTCTCTGCTGTGGTCCTTCCTCTATCGTGCCGAAAACTTCTCTGCTAGGGCCTTGGTAGGTGGCGCTGAGTGCCCTAGGGTTAATCTCCCAGGCACCACCGTACTGTGCACAATCAAACACGATCGTTCGAACCCTCGACTGTACCAAAGGTATATCTGGGTTCATCTGAACATGTAAGAGTGAGAAACCAATACATGGATCTTACTCAATAACTACATACTAGTCACCACATAGACACATTAACATTTACCAAATACAACCATTTATAACAAATAGTTTATCATTGGGTTCAACACCCCCAAACATCATCGATTTGAAAATTATGCATGACACTTCATATTCATCATCTAATTTCGTCCTAATCTCATGATATATCCCAACATATAATGAGTTGATCAGGCTCCATAGCCACACAGGCTAACTTGGCACGCAGCCTCTTCCCATCCACACAGGCACAAAGCCAGGCACGCAGCCAAAACACAATGCATTCTGTCCACACTCAGGGCACCAATAGCAACGAAGATGGGGTCTCAAATGTCCTCACTAGGCACATGAGAAAAAAAACATAGTAAGAACTACCTCACGCCGCAGGTAATTAATACATCGAACCGCGGGCACGTCTGCCAATGCATGCACACCACTTTTGTTTTGTTCTTTTCTTTGTGTTCAATCTTTCTTTATCGAAGCTCAAAATGGCTTACGACTCACAGAGTTTTAAAACACCTTTAAAACTTTCATTACAACACAGGACCTCACAGTCCGAGTGCTCAATCACGACACCTCTCGACCGATGCACCAGTCTTAGGTTCGTGGTACTAGAAAATATCTTCAATGTTTAAATACGGTACACCCCACGTATACGGTATAGGACCTCAAAGTCCAAAGGACCCCAAGTCCATCACAACACAGAACCTTAGTACCCCGACGTCTCGGTTACTAAGTCCAACTGCACTTTCAACACGGTTGAATTTATTTTTGGTTTTTCAGAAATCCTTTTCAAATTGGAAATTCCTTAATAAAATCCTTAAAACTTAGTTTTTCACAAACCAATGAGTCACTTAAGGTTTTAATTTCTTCAAAATACGCACTGCCGTTTCAAAATACTTGTCGTCTACACTTTTCCAAATTTGCCGTCAAATATTATTTTTAAGGCTTTTTAAGCCAAAATTTAGCTTTTTCCACTATATTAATTTTCTAAAATCATAATTAACTTATTTTCACCAATTAATTTCATAAAAGAATATTTTGTAATATTCCGGAAATTCTTACGTAAAAACTAGCGGTGCGAAAATATTTTCACGGTTTCGTGCTCATTGTGACTCATAATTCACTTTTTCAGTAATAAATTATTAAAATAATAATATTTTCCAAAATTCCTTATTTTTTTCCAAATTAAAAATTTCCATTAAGATTATATATCAATGTTTTATCATTAAAACATTGAATATAATTTGCGAAGCTTCTTAAAGCTTGTATCCAATTAACTTAATTGGGCACTGATCACTGTCAGGCTTCTCACATATCAATCAACAATTATATCACAGATATTTCCCAGGCAGATCATATATCACAGTAGCATAATATAATTACATATAAACAATTAAACGCAATTAAAACCACACAGATACAAATAACACAACATTAAACAACTTAAATAAATACTAACAGACAAATGATTACAAACAACCACGGGATAGCATATAGCCATTAAATAAATCCTCAGGTGCTCCCCTCTTACCTTTCGGAGACTTCTTGTGAATTTACTGATTTCCTTCGGAAGTTCGGATACCGCGTAAACGTCGTACTCACTTAACCTTCAACCATTACAATCAAATAATTACAAATCAAGAAACTAAAACATTCTAAACCCTAATACATAGTCACGACCTCTAGGGTCTTGAATGACTAAAATTTCTAATCATGATTAAGTCATGGATTTATGATCCTTGATCAACCTAAATCATGGATTAGTGACTAAACAACTAAGTTTCAAACTCAACTTCCTAACTCTTCTAAACTAAGATTCGGCCTCAACATGTTCATAGAGTTAGGGTTCTTAGTTTAATAAACCAACTTGGATTTATTAAGCATACATACTAATAGCTTGATTACCAAGATTATTTATGAAAACTTTGGACCAAAACTCATCAAATCTCATCAACCTAGGGTTCGGCCAACATAGAGATTCTTGAGTAAAGATTTTCATTTTAATAATCTATCATGAATTAGAGTGTGTAGACATACATGTCATATAGAATACATGATCATACATGACAACACATGAACAAAACTCTACCAAACCTATTCTAATAGATTCAGCCAAGGCTAGGTTTTTAGGAAAGAAATTTTTGATTACATTATGCTCTTGGATTTAGATAATATGCATGATACCAAGAGTATAGAAAGTAGTTTCATCATCATGAGATTTTTCTAGAATTTATTATGACTTTTCAAAGTTCAAGGCTTAGAAACTTAAAAGTGATGAACAACTAAGAAATAAACTTTGAATCAATAAACTTATTGAAGAACATAGGCATGATTAAGGAAGAAGATTAAGATTTACCTCTTGAAGATCAAAGACAAAGGAAATCCAAAAACTTGCTTCACAAATTTGACACTAAAAGACTTATGAACTTTAGGGTTTTTGAACAAAAAGGCAATAGAAACTAAATGAAATGTGAGAGCAAGGTATTTATAGGCATGTTGTGCGCCACTTTTGAGGACCAAGTAGAAAGGAGATGATTTCTCAAAGGATTAAAGTTAAATTAATTCCTAAGGACCATTTTGCAAAGATGCCAAAAGTATAAGGACTATTTTGCAAATTGTCAATAAGTTGTAATGATGACCATTTGCCACATTAAATGTGGTCTTATCTTGACTATTTTGGGCTGATTTTGTCATGAGATATTTTAAGAAAACCCTAGAACACTTGAGAAGATTTGAGAATGTTGTAGAATAATGTAGAAGAATGTAGAATAGTGTGGAATGTAGTAGAAAAATGTAGAATGCTCTTTGCTCATCCAAGATGAGGGCAGCCCCTTCTCTCTCATGGGCTTGCGCATGGGCTACTAAATTTGGGCTTGGATTCATTTTTGTGGGGCCCACTAAAAGATTTAAGCTTAAGCATGACATAAGAACTTGTATGGTCTCAAATGGGCTTTATGGAATTAATCCATGGACTAGGAAATTTGGGCTTCATAGCCACGGTCCAATAAGAGATTGGAAACAAAGATTCTGGCCCAATTCACTTGAAAAAAACTTAGAAACTAACTTAGGGACAAAAGGGTAATTAACAGAAAGTTCAGGGACTTAAGCGTAAAATTCAAAAAAATTCACTTTAACCCTATAGAACCTTCTAGACTTAAAAGTATGATTCATCCCCTTGAATCATCTCAAAATCCTAAAATAAACTCTTTATCTGCTCTTGGAAACTCCGAAATCCATTTTGCCGCTCACCCGATTGCGTATTCTGCCCGTAAAAAGTAAATTATTTTATTTTTGTCTAAAATAAATATAAAAATACAGAATTGTAGAAAATAAAATACTAATCTTAAGTCTTTCGTTCACGAATTAAAATTAGGTCTTTTGAGCAGTATTATTATACTGTCAATGGAATTCGCGGGCCGAGTTTCACCTGACTTTCCAACCTAAATTTTAATCGTAGCTTCCTACATTCAAGTAGGATTGAGTGGTAAACTCCGTTTATTTAAAATAATTTTCTAAAACTCAAATAAATTTATAAATATATTTATATGTATTACTGTTATTTAAAACAGTAAAATACAAGGTGTTACACATGGACAGTTCGATGAGGTTATAACTTGGAAGCCCTCACCAGATGGATGCTTTTCTCTTAAGTCTGTTGATAATGTTGTTGCGGGCCACGATGGGCATGACTGCAATCAGATTTTTAAGCCCATCTTGAAGTGGAGGGGACCCAAAGGGTTAAAGCTTTTCTTTGGTTAGTTGTGCATAGGGCTTTCCTGACAAATCTTTATATATATATATATATATATATATATATATATATATATATATATATATATATATATATAAGGAAGTAGGTCTAGGGTTGTAATAGGGGTAATTTGGTAAATTGTCTTAGGGTTATTTGGTGAATTTAACAATAATTATAAAAAAAAAAGGGCCTGAAATTTAACACAAAAAAAAAAAACCGGCAGGTTGATAGTAATTGTTAAATTAATTAAAGGCTGAAATGTAAGTTGAAGGCATGGGGTTTAGATGATTTATATGGAAATGATTCTGCACCTCTTTGAGTGGTGACTTAGAGATGAATCTCTATTTCATACGGAAATTATAACTATATTTATTCATAGCAATGTATAACATTTATGGTGTTAGAAAGACACTAATTTTATTGTCACTTTATATGTTGCAATTGGTCAGTAGAAGAACAACATTTGATAAAACCTCTTTCTTCCATTGCAGGCACTAGGCTAAATAAAATATCTTCATGAAAATATATATGTTGTAATAAACATAAAATAGATATGTTGTAATAAACTTTAAAAAATATACGTTTAAAATTGATTACAAATTTGATTACACTTACAAGTTGCCTATTAAATAAAACAATTGGCACATGATAAACTGTTGCAAGAAAGAAACACAACTGAAGTTGCCCAGACATCCTCTTCTCCCAGTACTTCTGCAAAATCTGTAGATATTGAAAAGAGAAGGCAACCACCGAAAAGCTTGAACGTTTCAAGCCCACTAGAAGTGATTTACCAATTAATTTAAAACATTTTATTTTAATATCATACACCAAAATGCAAAAGGCAACCAAATTCCAATACCAAAAACTTTCAACAATTACATTTAATAATATAATTGAATAAAAAAAACTGCTCATTTGTATTCAAAATTAATTAGACTAATTAACTGCTCGGGGGAATGTTTAGTAAAAACCATGCCTTAAAGAGAGTTAAGGCATTGTCCTAACTGATGGTGAAATTTTGAATTTGTGAAATCTTTTATTTTCATGTAAAACCAAAAAAAAATATGAAATAGGTTCTATTAATGTGCAGGTAAAGCACTTTTGAGGTTGATGCAGAGAATAGGGAGTGACCATATTGGAGCTTTGAAGTCACAACCAGCTCCATAGAAGCTACTTTGGAAGAAATAAAGACTGAGCTCAAGTGAATACATTATGTAGCCAAATCATCTTCAAATCTCTTCCTTTGGGAAATAATAAATTGAATATGCCTCAGAAGTCACAACCACAAAAACCATAACAACAAGTGGGGAATGTTGAAACCATACGGCCTAATTCATCAATTAATTCAATTAAATTATTTAATTATTATATAATTCATTATGTAATAGATTTCAACTAAACGCTTTTTTTTTTATAAACCCCACCAACTTACAAATGCCTATTTAAATTACCAAGTAATTTCAACCAAAATATTAAACCAAATAATTAGAACTGATGAAAGTTTTTGGATTTATTTATTTTTTACAAGAAGGGGCTTAAACCCTGGAGGGATACAAGACTAACTAGCTACTGGCCAAGGTATGGAAACCCCTGCAACATCACCTAACAATAGAAAGCTTAAAGGGGAGGGAATGCTAGCTCCTGAAACCCAAAATCCTTCTCTAGGCTATGTTTTACTAACTAGTCAGCACAAGAGTTACCCTCAATACATGAATAAAGGATAGCTCCCATGCATGTTCGATTCTTCAACTGAAAAATTTTGCGCAACAGAGGGCTACTCTCATTGACATTCTCATTTATGTTTAAGAGAGTAATGATAGAGCTGAAGTCACTTTCTACCTGGATTTTTCAGAATCCTCGAAGCCAAGCCAAATGAAGACCCTTGAAAATTCCCTATAGCTGATAAATGCCCAGTGAGGGGAATCAAGTGTTTTAATTGTGATCAAGTGGGACACATATCGAAGGAATGTAATGTGCCAAGGCGTGGATCGACTGTCAATAACACCAATGGTATCAAGCCAAATACTGCGGGTAGAGTATATAGTGTGCGGGGAGATGAAACTTCAAACCATGACGGTAACCTCTTACCTACACTATTTTGTTTCGATGGATTGTGTGTGGATGTGTTGAAATTACTTGTTCCTGTGATTATCATGAGATGATCGTTTCAAATTTCAACTATTCAATTGGTCACTGTGACATTTAGTATGTTTGGCTGTCCTATTTTGTTCAGGATAGACGCTTTCTTGACAAAACTAGTTTCTCAAATGAGACTTGCTCTAGTGACTTTTACGGTTGGTAGAAAGTGATTCGGTCCGAATTCTTGACGGACCATAGTTCTTTTAAATTGTTGGAAAATATATTCTTGTGAGAGAAGAAACTTTCTTAGATTCATGTTTGTAAAAGTGTACCGATCATACATTTTTACTTCCCTGAATTTGTTAAAGAATCTTTATACACAAAATATTATTGTATTCTTATCAGATTGATGAATTTTTTTTTATATACTTTCTTGTGAAAGTAAGGCTTCGGGATCTTTCATTCCTGTCTAGCTTCGTGTCACGAAATTTCGAGGACGAAATTTTTTTAGTGGGGTAGTAATGTAACACCCCTATTTTTCACTGCTTTCTAGTGTCGGTAATTAATATATAAAAATATATTTTTATCCGAGACCTAGAAAATTATTTTGGGCGAAATACTGTTATTTTCCCGTCATGTTTTATATCTTAGGGTTACGATGAAATTTTGGGTTCAAAATTCAGACGGAACCCGATCTGCGTTTTCACTGACAGTAAAAGTTTACTGCTCAGAAGACCTAATTTTGAGTCGTGAACGAGATGAAAAATGTTTTTATCGTATTTACTACGATACTGGAAGTTTTGAAAATTTTGGTAAAAAAATTAAAATATTATATTTGTTGCGGGCGTATAAGTCGAGATGTCTCTAGGAAAAGCTTGCGCCAGATGAATCGAGGAGTCGGCAACGTAGCAGAGATGATGGATTTGACCGATTTGCCGAGAATTTATGACGAGCTTATCCGAGTCATAATGGCCATAATGGCACATTTATGACAAAGTGAAATTTTCCTATGAAATGACCATTTTGCCCTTGTCTTTATATGATAATTGCAAGCAAATGCCATTGGAAAAGTTGACTAAAGCTTGCCCAAACCCCACGGCTCCAATGCCTTCTTCATTAAGTTTGGTTTCTTCTTCATTTAAATAGGTTGTCTTCTTCATTAAGCCATTTTCTTCCATTTTCATGTTCTTTTTCTCCAAAGAGTTCATAATTCGTCAGATTTTGATTGGCAATTCTGACCAGTTTCTATTTTGAATCTCTAAAAACTTTCAACATTAAAGTTGTTCATCTTTCTCTCTTCTTTCCAACGACATAAATATCATCCAAAACGGACAAGTATGTTGAGAGATCTACTCAAAATACTAAAACTGTTCTAAACCCTAACTATGTTCATCTTCTCCCTTAAGTTTCTTAAGAACACCATAAGAAAACCTTGAAGAACATCATCCAAACTTTGTTTTCTTGGATCATCAAGAGGTAATAACTTATTCTCTTGTCATTTAAATCATTTATTTTCATCACTTTTGTAGATTCATGACTTAGATCAACATGTTCTTCTTTTGTTCAAAGTTCATGGAACTAGATTCAAAAATTCATAACTAATTCTAGAAAAATCATTTTGACATGAAACCAATTGCTATGATCTTATAAACATCTATATTTTCATCATCTATAAGCACAAGATCATGAGAAATTTCTTTCCCTAAAATCTGGACTGGGCCGAACCTAGGTTAAAGTTGTGTTCTTAGGTTTTGTTTCAATTTCATGTCTTGCTTCATGATTATATCTTGATAGTTCTTGTATTCAAGTATATAGAAGATCAAAAATCAAACTTGATCCTATTTGTTTCTTCAAAAACCGAAACCCTAGGTATGATCACTTAATGATTTTGTGATTTAAAAGTTGTTGTAATCTTTGAATCCAACTCTAAGCTTTGTATGTTGATTAAATCCAAGAGTTGATGAAATTTTAAAACTTCTAGCCTATTGATCTTGAGAAAACCGAACCCTAGTTCTTAGAACTAGATGGGTTTAGTTCATGATTCTTAGTTCATAATCATGGTTAAAGTGATTAATCATGCTTAAGTAACTTATGGATCATTAATCCCTAAGTTAATCAAATTTTAAGTTTCCTAACCTAGAAAATTGGGTGAAGTCGAACCCTAACCTCCATGATCCAAGTGTATTATTGTTTGATTTGATTTATTTTGGTTGCAATTCGTTTGAAGGAAACAACTGAGTTAACCGATTTACGCTGACGGAGAGAAAAATCGGATCGGGATCAGGAGATTAACAGGAACGGTTAGTTCAATCTTCAAGAGGTAAGGGGAGCTTACCTGAGGGATTTTTCTCTGTAACTATTTGTGTGTAGTGTGATTTATATGATTTATATGTGGTTGTGGTTATTTGTTTATGTGGCTTACGTTGTGTTGTTTATCTGTGTATCGATGATTTATCTGCTTTTAAATTTTTTTTTAATTATCTGCAGTAGTATGTTATGTTGCTATGATGCATGATCTGCCTGGTGATATAATTATGGTGATGTTGTTGAATGATGTTTGAGAGGCCTGACAGTGGTCAGTGCACAACCGATTAATCAGATAAAAGATTTAATAAGCTATGAAAATTATATTCAACGTTTTATGGGAAATGTTGGAATATAATAGTGGGGGAAAATATTATTTTGTAAAAATAATGAGTTTTGAGAAATATTATTATTTTAATGATTTATTAGTGTAAAAGAAATTTATGAGCCACGGTGAGAGCGTAACCATGAAATTTTTTTAGTACTGCTAATTTTTACGTAAGAAATTCCGAAATATTATAAAAAGTTATTTTGTGAAATTAATATTCAAAAATACTTTATAAAAATAAAAATAATAAAATAATAAAATAATAATATAAAAGTCAAAGTTTGACTTTAAAAATATTTTCTTGGAAAATGATAAACGATGGCAAGTTTTGAAATTATTTACGGTGAAAGTTTAAAAATAGCAGTACTTGTTTTGAGAAGAGGTTTAATCTGAATTAATTTAATTTTTATAGTTGAAGTTTAAGTAAAAGAGTTTTTGATGATTGAACGTTTTATAAACGAATTTCAAGTAGAAAAGATTTTCTGTAAATGAGTTTACTAAATGACGTATTTCCGGTAACTTGGATAAGTTGCGGAGATCTTATTTTGGATTTGCTTTCATAGACGAAAAACGACGTAAACGACGATATAGAACTTAGTAACCGAGACGTCGGGGTACTAGTGTTCTTATGATGTTATAGACTTGGTGTCTAGTAGGTAGACTGTGTGTCTACTTCACGACGTAATAAACGACGGTAAAAGATTTATGATGTTTTCTATCACCACGAACCTAAGACTGATTGCAAGGTTTGGGGTTTCGTGACTAAGCACTCGGACTGCGTGTCCTGTGTTGTTAATGAAAGATTTTAAGACATTGAAAACTACGTTGGTCGTAAGCTTTTGAGCTTTGGCAAAGGAAAGATTACACATGAAGAAAACGACGAGAACAAAATATTTTATATGCATGCATTGGCAGACGTGCCCACGATGTCCTATGTCGGATACCTTGATGACAGGGTATTTTGGCTACGAAGTTATGACGAAGTTATGTCGGATACCTTGATGATAGGGTATTTTGGCTACGAAGTTATGTCGGACACCTTGATGACAGGGCATTTTGGCTACGAAGTTATGTCGGATACCTTGATGATAGGGTATTTTGGCTACGAAGTTATGTCGGATACCTTGATGATAGGGTATTTTGGCTACGAAGTATGTATGGTGCTTTGATGAATAAAGTATTCCATGCCACGAAGTGCCTAATATATTTGGCTATTGAGCTTGATCAACTCATTTACGCGGTGTTGTGGGATCTCTGGAGATTAGGAAAAAGTTAGATGATGTATTGAAGTGCTCATGCATAGTTTTCCAACGTTGATGTTTGGGGTGTGAAACCCATTGATAAATTGTATGCTATAGTATGGAATCTTATGTTGTTATAACATGAAATTGTACATGTGCCTTCTTTTGTGTTGCGCATTTAGTTATTTTGTTAAATCCATATATTGGTGTCTCACCCTTACAACCATATCAGAGTCGCACAAGGGGGTATGATCTCTACAAGGATGAGAAGGCTGTCTAGTTCGAGGCATGCTGTGCTGCTCCTGTCGGTTGTAGTGTCTGTTAGTGACGACCAGCTTAGGTCCTATTATGTCATATTATGTTTTGAGAATAAAACTGATTATGATTTAGGTGTGAAAATATATGAGGCAGTATAGTTGTATGACTTATATTCCTTATGTATTTAAGTGTGGTTCGATTTCGTTGTTGTTGTCTTGAGGATTAAAAGAAAAAAATTTATCACCAGATTTTGAAAATATGAACGTTGAGAAAACATTATTTTCCGAAAGTAACCAGCAAATTAAGTTTTATTTCCGCAAACGGGTAACCATGTGATGACCCGAGTTTAGGGTGTCACAGGCCACGTGGACCTTCGATTTTTCCAATATTTTCAAGGCTCGAACTCGGCCTTTAGGCTCAAACTTGGCCTTAATAATTTAATGGCTCGTACTCGGCCTCTAGGCTCAAACTTGGCCTTAAACAATTTAATTGGCTCGAACTCGGCCTTTGGGCTCAAACTTGGCCTTAACAATTTAATGGCTCGTACTCGGCCTTTAATGACTTCAATGGCTCGAACTCGGCCTTTAGGCTCAAACTTGGCCTTAACAATTTAAATGGCTCGAACACGGCCTTTAATGACTTTAATGGCTCGAACTCGGCCTTTAGGCTCAAACTTGGCCTTAACAATTTAATGGCTCGTACTCGGCCTTCAGGCTCAAACTTGGCCTTTACAATTTAATGGATCGTACTCGGTCTTTATAATTTAAATGGCTCGAACTCGGCCTTTAGGCTCAAACTTGGCCTTAAACAATTTAATTGGCTCAAACTCGGCCTTTAGGCCTTAACAATTTAATGGCTCGTACTCGGCCTTTAGGCTCAAACTTGGCCTTTACAATTTAATGGCTCGTACTCGGCCTTTATAATTTAAATGGCTCGAACTCGGCCTTTAGGCTCAAACTTGGCCTTAAACAATTTAATTGGCTCGAACTCGGCCTTTAGGCTCAAAATTGGCCTTAAACAATTTAATGGCTCGTACTCGGTTAATGGCTCGTACTCGGCCTTCAGGCTCAAACTTGGCCTTAAACAATTTAATTGGCTCGAACTCGGCCTTTAGGCTCAAACTTGGCCTTAACAATTTAATGGCTCGTACTCGGCCTTTAGGCTCAAACTTGGCCTTTACAATTTAATGGCTCGTACTAGGCCTTTATAATTTAAATGGCTCGAACTCGGCCTTTAGGCTCAAACTTGGCCCTAACAATTTAATGGCTCGTACTCGGCCTTCAGGCTCAAACTTGGCCTTAAATAATTTAATTGGCTCGAACTCGGCCTTTGGGCTCAAACTTGGCCTTAACAATTTAATGGCTCGTACTCGGCCTTTAATGACTTCAATGGCTCGGCCTTTAATGACTTCAATGGCTCGAACTCGGCCTTTAGGCTCAAACTTGGCCTTTACAATTTAATGGCTCGTACTCGGCCTTTATAATTTAAATGGCTCGAACTCGGCCTTTAGGCTCAAACTTGGCCTTAAACAATTTAATTGGCTCGAACTCGGCCTTTAGGCTCAAAATTGGCCTTAAACAATTTAATGGCTCGTACTCGGCCTTCAGGCTCAAACTTGGCCTTAAACAATTTAATTGGCTCGTACTCGGCCTTTAGGCTCAAACTTGGCCTTTACAATTTAATGGCTCGTACTCGGCCTTTATAATTTAAATGGCTCGAACTCGGCCTTTAGGCTCAAACTTGGCCTTAAACAATTTAATTGGCTCGAACTCGGCCTTTAGGGTCAAACTTGGCCTTAACAATTTAATGGCTCGTACTCGGCCTTCAGGCTCAAACTTGGCATTAAACAATTTAATGGCTCGTACTCGGCCTTCAGGTTCAAACTTGGCCTTAAACAATTTTCATACTTGTTATTAAATTTATTTCAAAACATCCTGATTTAAATATATTCATACTTAAAGTCATTAGTCACTTAACTATGCAAATATTTTATACTTGAAAAACAAAATTAATTCAGATTTCAAAAAAAAAAAAAAAAAAAACCGTGCATCGCATTGCTATCGGTTCTAGTGAGGCTAAAAGGAACAAGCATTTGAATCATGCCCAGAATTGCTCTTTGTGTGGTATGGCATCGGAGTCGATTCTTGATGCCTTGAGAGATTGTGGCAGAGTTCGTAGCATTTGGTCTGTGTTAGTGGATCCTAATCACTGGGATAAATTTTAGAGCTGGAACTTGCAGGATTGGTTGTTTTAGAAACTTTCCTAGGATTTGGGCAGGGACAAGCAAGGATCTTGGAGCTTTTATTTTGCCTTGGCTTTTGACACATTCTGGTTCACTAAAAACCAATTTGCGTTTGAGAATATTGTTTTAGAGGGGTCTAGTCTTCTTCGGCACATCCAAGCTCGGGTCAGGGAGTGCTCCTCGGCTTTTTCACTACTATCGCCTTTGGTTACAACTCAGAAGGGGTGCTCCACTATTCAGGTTCGTTGGAGCTTCCTGAAGCATGGATGGTGTAAGCTCAATTCAGATGGTGTAATACATCCATTGGAGTTTAAAGAAGTAAATCATTGCGCTGATATGTTGGCTAACTATGGGCACTCTTTAGATTGAGGTTGCACACTTTTAATTAGGTACCATCCTTACTTTCTCTTCTTGTTTTTTCTGACTTGTCTGGAACCTATTTTGATAGAGTTCCTTAGTTGTTTTATTTGGTTTTTGGGCTTTAGCCCTGTTTATCCACCCAAAATAAAAATCTATAATTTGTTGATGTTAAAAACTTTTATATCAATAAGGAAAATGATAACCAATGTCTTAAAGATATTGATTAAGAATATAAAGATAGAAATTATATATTGGGAAGTGATGTATTTTATTTTTGGATAATGATGAAGAATACGAATACGAATTCATGCCGCCTTATTCCTTGTTTTTTATTGGATAGGGTACGTGTGATTTTCGTTGCATCTCAATATTTTCCTCTTTCCATTGTTAATATTGCTTATTTGTATGATAATGATTCGTATGTTATATAGTTCATACTATATAGCATTGCCTTTATTTTTTCAAAGTTTAACAGTTACAATTTTCATGATTCCTTAATCAATATCATTAGGACATTGGTTAACAAGATCCTATTAATAATATATTAAATTCAATTCAATTATTATTGTTTTTTTGTTAGGGTTAAATAAAATAATTATTAATTGAACACGTTTTTCTTTGTAATAAAAACCACACTGTTCCTTAGCTGGTACTTGATGACTTAGTACATACTAATATACTATGGCTTTCTCTACTTACTATTTATATCCATGCACGAAGAACCTATTTTTTGCCAAATAAAACATGATACTATAGTTTATAGACTATAGTTGAAGGGAACTTCTTTATTCTTAAAGGGAAAAAAAAAACATAAATAGAAAGTGAAGGAACAGAAACATAAGAGCCCTCACCGAGCTTTTCTCCTTTCTTTTTTCCTTTAATTCTTGGAGTTCAAAGGAACTTAAGGATTAAACCAAAAAGAAAAAAAGGATCATAAGGATAATAGGAGTAAGCAGGAAGATCTCAATCAACCAAAAAATAAATAAATTAACAAAACATAAACCATACGGTCAATTGTCAAGTGTGTTGCTTGCTTATATTAATTAATTTATGGGTCATGCTAAGTGTTTAAGGAAAAAAAAACAATTTTTTATTAAAAAACTAAGTGTTTCACCTTTTTAAATATTAAATACACTCATTTTCTATAAATACTTTCTTTTCTCCATAGTTTATTCCGGTAACGGTAAGTGGTACGGCGTCATGCATCCAATGGTTGGTATTTAGTTTTAATTATTCTTAAAATAAGCAGGTCTGACAATATATATAGTAGTGGCTCCACAAACCAAATGCCAATGTCATTGTCCTTAGCATATGATAAATCACAACATTACATAAATGAGGGGTAATGGGGTGTACCATGATCTGAAACAAGTAAACGAAGATACAACTTGAAAGATATCTCGGAGAATTGTTCCATTATACCAATGATCTTGCAAACCATACCATATACTGCTATAGACATTTTCTGTGTCGCCTTCGAGGAAAATCCTTTCCTTTTGAATCCTATTTCTTAGTACAGACCCTCCTTACCTTCTATGAATTCCCCCTCGTTGAGCATTTTCACTTCCACTTGACGTATATTTTTTAACATGAGTTCCCTCCTTGCCAGCGAAACAATGGACTCTTGACAAGTGCGGTTCACTCAATAAAACCTTAGGCGATGGTGGCGGCTGCGAGCTTCTTGGTTGAGTTGATAATTGGAATGATGGTGTGATGTCTAAGGCAATGGTTTCTGTATACAGTTTGGAGAGTAGGTGGTGGTAGAAAATAAAATCTTTGTGAATTATGTACTTACAGAAAAGAATTCTTTGTGTGTAATGCTACCTGTGTATTTTCCCTATAATTTAATTTCTTTTTGAATTTTCAATTTTTAAAGGGAAATGAATTATTTTCTTTATCTATTAATGATGATTGATTTCAATAAACTCAACTAGTCAACTTTTTTCATAATTTATTTCCTTTTTGAATATTCAAATTTTAAAAGGAAACAAATCATCTTTATCCCCCATTACATCCATATTCAACGATTATTTTCTATTCAAAACTTCCTTTTATGTTTTCCCCCTCTTTATTTTTAATTATTTAATTCATACATTTTAAAGGCCAAAATATTTTTTGCGATTTTACTTTTATACTTATTTTATTTTTTTTAATAAATTTTAATAAAAGTTAAAAAAACTCCACTGTTCCTAAAATTTAAGAAATTTTTATGATTTTCAATTTTTCAATTTTTATTTTATTTTTAAAAAAAATTTAAAAGACAAGCATAAATAAAAATAAATGAAGGTCAATTTTTTTTTTTGGATTTTTCTAAACTCAAGTAAAAATAAATAAAAGGGGTCCAATCAAGATGTTCACATTCCTAATGGAGGATTTTAATCCAAACATCTCGACTATTTACAATATCCTTTTATACAATATACTTTTAATGTTGGGATCCATTATTTATAATAGCTTGGGCTTGACTATTGGATTATACATTAATAATCAAGATTATTAATTAAAATCATATGACTTTTGGTACAATTAATAAACTTTTAATTTTGGATTTTCATACATGATTTAATAATTTAGGTTTACTCCTCCAACCTCTCACAACAATTCAGTACTCTTATTAAATACCCCTTTATATATATACCTAATGTAAACGAATAAAATTAACAATTAGTGTACTAACAAGTAAAACCTTTCCTTTTTCAGCTAGCAATGACAATCACAACCCACTTTATCATTTTTATGCATGTTTATACTATTGTTTTAGTTACAAGCAAAAGTAATGCCTTGACATTCTCCGAGTTTTCATCCATTCTAGCTAGTCTATCTGGATCCAGGCAACAACAACTATATCATAACATCTGGCAAAGGAAATCATATGCCTTATGGCAGGGATTTCCTTGATCATGTGCCCAATATATGGTAGATTCTCTAATGGAAAATTGATTCCTGACCTCATTGCATATGTGTTGAACATCGAAGACAATGTTCCTCCTTATCTGGACCCAAACATATCAAATGAACAACTTCTAACAGGTGTTAGCTTTGCATATGGTAGATCAGGCTATGGTGATATAACTGTAGCTACAATAGGTAGCGGTGCCATATATAACAATGCCCAAACAAATTGAATTCTTAAAAACTTATATAGAAAAACTCAAGGGAATTGCAAGGGAAGATAAAGCTAAACAGATAATTGGATATGCTTTAGTTATTATTAGTGCAGGAAGCAATGACCTCTTTTTCAATTTTTATGACCTCCTTACAAGAAGGATGATGTGCAACATGGATCGGTACCAAGATTATTTGCATAATAGGTTTCAAATGTTCATCAAGGTAAACGAAAGTCTATTATTATTAATTTATTGTAATTCAATTATTCATGTTTGTAAAGTAATTAATAAATATTTTGATTCCTTAAGGTAGTTAAAAGCTTTTCATACGATTTTTACTATTAAGTTATTTGATAAAAGTCAACTAAAACGATCTCCCTAAGAATCAAAGAGTTTGGAACAAATAAAAGGTGATACAATTTTAATGAAATTGATGGAAATTCCATGCGTTTTACTTTTTTTCAAATTCAATTCTTTTATATCCATTATATTTTTTGATCGAATTATATTTCTATAACATTTAAATTTTTATTTACTTAAATTCGTTTGTTTCTTATGCTTGCTTTATTTTCATTTCAAGGTTAGTTTAGTTCTCTCTTTTTTTTTTTTTTACCAAAGAAACTTACTGCATTTCATTAATAATCAAAGATCCAATACATGTCGGGATATCAGAAAAAAGAACTGAGGACAAGCATAAGAAATAACCATCATAGCTAAACTATGAGCAACCATTTTGGCTTGCCTCCTAATAAACTCAACATGAGAGCTTTGACAAAAAGAAACAAACAAATCCTTACAAGAGGAAATTATTGCATCAAACTCAGACAAATAAGAAATTGAACCATGCATCCCAACGACAACTAACTTGAAATCCAGCTCAAACTTATTAGCATTAACCAAAGTTTCAAACAAAAAAATAAAGTACTGCTTATGCGACCAGATAAGGTTCTTTAAGGCAGGAAGAGCACCCAGGTGACCCAGGCCTCGACAGTTCCAACTGAGGATTGTCATTCCTCCCGATAGGCCTGGGAACCGGGACCTATCGATAAAAAATGACCAGAGTTAACAGTACCATCACCACTAGTAGCGTTGAGAATCCGGGACTCAAACTCCCTTCTTCTTTTAAGCGAGCCATGCAATTCATATGTTGAGTCTTCAACATGCACATGGGCCATATCCAATGAATTGATAGCTAGCGCATTTACCTGCACCTGCGCATTCTCGTCATAAGTGTAAATATCATGTCCATGATTACATGTGCCATGCAAGGTTCTAAATTAATGTTGTGGTCCCTAATGCGATTGTGTCACTGCGATTACGGCCATTGCGGTCGCTGCGTCGCGAACTGTGGCCGCTGCGGCGGGAAATAATTTTATGTTCGCACCCAATCTAAAAAATATTGTATAATCATTGTATTTCTTCATATATCTGAGTTGAGAAAAGGATAGCAAAAATAGAGAAAAGAAACAAATTGCTAAAGCATAAAGGTATAATTCTTGCATCTAAATGCTTTGGGGGACCTGAAAATTTTTAAGTTTTGGAAAAAATTTTGAACGAACGGTGCTGAAAATGGGTGTTGCAGCCTGACGCGATCCAATGCAGTGTTTGATGCGGTTTGATGCGGTTGCGCTGCGGCCACAACACGTGAAAATGGATCACACCGCAATTACGGTGTGATGCGGTTGCGCTGCAGTCCGCAATATTACGGCCGCAATACGTGATGCGGTCCGCAATTTAGAACTATGGGGGCGGCCATGCACCAATTTATTAGTAATTGACAAATTTGAATTTGATTTCAGAATATCACGTGGTCTCTTATTATCCGGATTATGATCAAAATCATTAATAAAAGATGAAGTTACGTGCGTTGGACCATTATCATAAGTGATAGCATTCAAAATTGATGTTCTTTCCTTAACTGTCCCTGATATTGCGTGAGTTGGATGAGCTATATGCATAAGATTATCCATTTTTAAATGAGCCACCGAAATCACTCCACCTTTATCGCCAGGGATCATATCATTTGCAGGATTTGAATTTGGAAAATCCTGATTGCTCGCAAGTGGTATCCCGTGATCTCGCCCCCAGCAGGTTGGTCACTCGAAACCCTAGTGCCTCCCTCTCTAGCTACACGGGTTGCGCCGCCACTAGCTTGCCTTCTGGTTTCCACCCGGAGTTCAGCTCCCCACCCCCTCACACCATCATCAGTAGCCATAGTAAACCTTAGATCACAAAAAGTGTCACTGTGACCCATCAAACCACACCTGAAACAAAAGGTGCCCAGCCTTTCATACTTGAAAGTCACAACATTCCATTCACCACCCTACAGTTTAACCTTGTGACTTGTAGAAACTGAACCGAAGTGAAGAAATGATCAAAGATGATCCAAGATCAGTGACCAACCACGAGTCACGAAGAACAACTGAATGAAGAGAAACTCAAACTTGCACAGCAAGCTATCGATGACAGAGAGAACAAAGAATTGAATCACAGAAATTGAGTGAATGAGTTGAGTGAATTCATTCATCTGATCTAATCAATGTACAAAGTTGCTATTTATACAAGAGGCTAATCAAACTACTCAAAACTAACTCCTAACTACTTAACAGAAAAATCAAACTACTCAAAACTAACTCCTAACTACTTAACATAAAAACGGTTATGTAGTTAAATAACACGTGATTAAATTACAACACTAACACCCCCCTCAAGCTGGAGCACTAATGTTAATGAGACCCAGCTTGGATTGAATCCCATGAAACACTTGAGGACTAAGAGGCTTAGTTAGTGTGTCAGTCAATTGGAGTGCTGAGGAAACCAGTAGAAGCTTGATGATGCCTGAATTGCATTTTTCTCGAACAACGTGACAATCAAGCACAATATGTTTGGTTCTTTCGTGAAAAATAGGGTTAGCTGCTATATGGATAGCTGATTGATTATCACAGTACAATAGGGCTGGAGTGTGAAAATGGATGTGAAGATCCTGGAGTAAGTAAGTGATCCATTGAATTTCACAAGTGGCAGCAGCCATTGCTCGATATACAGCTTCACAGGAGCTCTTTGAAACAGTGCTTTGCTTCTTGGACCTCCAAGAGATGAGGGATGGTCCAAGGTATATACAATAACCTGTGATGGACCTTCTAGTATCATCACAAGTTGCCCAGTCACTATCACTATATCCCTTGATTTGGAGGCTGGAACTACTAGACATGAATAGACCAAGGTCAGGACTACCCTTGAGATACTTGAGGACTCGAAGGGTAGCACTGTGATGAGTAGTAGTAGGCTTAGACATGAATTATGCTAATTGTTGGACAACCAAAGAGATGTCTGGTCTAGTAGTTGTTAAGTAAATGAGGCTTCCAATTAACCTTCTATAAGCATGAACATCTGCATAAGGAGGACCATCATCATTTCTCAAGTGTTGCTTGTAATCCATGGGAGTGGAAACCGGTTTACACCCTAAAAGTCCAGCATCTGATATCAATTCCAAAGCATATTTTCTTTGATTAATAGCAATGCCACTTTTGGTTCTTGCTACCTCAAGGCCAAGGAAGAACTTTAGATCACCCAAGTCTTTGATTTTGAAAGAATCATCAAGAGCAGCTTTGATTTGTGTGATTTTTGTCTCATCATTCCCTGATAGTATAACATCATCAACATATACTAGTAGTGCTGTAAAGGAATTTGGCTTGGATTTGACAAAAAGAGAGTGGTCACTCTTGGACTGATGGTAGCCTGATGCAGTGAGGAAAGAGGACAGTTTGTCAAACCATTGCCTACTTGCCTGCTTAAGTCCATAGAGTGATTTTGGGAGCTTGCACACTTTGCCCGGAGTAGAAACATTAAGATCGGATGGTATGAGCAATGTATACATCCTCAGATAGGTCACCATGCAAGAATGCATTGTTGACATCAAGTTGTTTGAGGAACCATCCATGAATGGCAGCAAGGGACAATAGAAGTCTCACTATAGTCACCTTTGCAACAGGTGAGAATGTATCCAAGTAATCAATGCCTTCAGTTTGATTGTAGCCCTTAGCCGCCAACCGAGCTTTGTATCTTTCTATGGAGCCATTGACCTTGTATTTGATTTTAAAAACCCATTTGCAACCAATTGGGATTTTATCCTTTGGAAGATCAGTGATAGTCCAGATTTTGTTTGCAGCCAAAGCTTGTAACTCAACTTGAATTGCTTGCTGCCAACACTCTTGCTTAATTGCTTGGGTGTATGTGTGTGGCTCAACCTCGGCAGAAACAAAAGGAACAAAAGACTTGTAAGTAGGTGATAAAGAATCATATGAAATATAGGACTGAATAGGGTAAAAAACATTAGGACGAGAATCATTAGAGGATAAATTAGTCACAGCTGTAGTGTTATTTATTTCGGCAAGATTGCAATGATAGTCCTGCAAACATGAGGGTGCCCTTCTGTACCTTGTAGACTTTCTCACTGGCTGTGAAGCAGATGGAGAACTAGGGCCAATCTCTGTGGAAATGGGGGAATTAGAAGGTGAGGGGTTGTGATCAGAAAGAGCAGTGGATGTTGGTGGACTGGTAGGTTCAATATGGTTTGGAGGTGGTGAGTCATTGGGGAAAATATCGTAAACATCGTAGATGGTGGTAGGATTGGGACTGGAAACAGGTAAAGGTTGAGTAGATGAGCTAGAAGGTGGGTCTGCACTATGTTTGAGCTGAAATGGAAAGGTTAATTCATGGAAAATAACATTTCTAGAAACAAAGAGTTCTCTGGTTGAGAGATTGAGAAGGATAAAACCTTTAGTTCCTGCTATGTATCCAAGGAAAACACACTTGCAGGCCCTAGCATCCAGCTTGGTGATAGAACTTACAGGGAAGTTAGCAAAAGAAAGGCAACCAGAAACTCTAAGGTGGTTAAAATATGGCATGCTATCATATAACATTTCATGTGGTGACTGATTGTTCAAGAGAGGAGTTGGAAGCATGTTAATGATATGAACAACATGTACAATAGCATAGGTCCAATAAACCTTTGGAATACAACTTTGCAACATCAGAGCTCTTGCTACATTTAGGATATGTTGGTGCTTCCTCTCAACAATGCCATTTTGTTGAGGAGTGTAAGCACAAGTTGTTTGGTGAATTTTGCCATTAGTTGCATAGTAGCTAGACATGATAAATTCAGGTCCATTGTCACTCCTTATGATTTTTATTCTTTTATCAATTTGTCTTTCTATCATGGATACAAAATTCCGCAGAAGCTGAGATGCTTCTCCTTTTGTTTTCATCAAGAAAATCCAAGTGAATCTTGAAAAATCATCTACAATGCTCAAAAAAATATTTGTGGCCATGGATGGAGGCTGTGGGGAATGGTCCCCAAATGTCAACATGTATAAGATCAAATGTGTGCAAAGAATGAGTGGTACTTGAGGAAAAATGTAGTTTCTTTTGTTTAGACAAGTGGCATACATCACAAATGTGAGTTTTATTCATAACAATTGAGGGAACAACAAAATGTAATCTTTGTATACAATCATTAGAGGCATGCGCCAATCTAAAATTCCAAAAGTTGGCTTTAGGAATATTGATGGAATTAACAATAGAATTGGGAAAATGAAAAGAATCATGAGAAAATCTACTAGAACAGAGGGGCATCTTCAAGATGTACAATCCATTATGCAAATCAGCTGTACCAATCATCCTCAATGCAGTCTTCTCTTGAATGACATGATTGTGAGTCAAAGGATACAATGAATGGCAAGGAATTAGTCAATTTTGTGACAGACAACAGGTTATAAGTGAATTTGGGAATATGCAAAACATCATATAGGGTAAAATGCTTGGTAAATTGAATGCTACCTGAATGAGAAGCAAAGACTTCATTACCATTTGGAAGTTTTACTCTAATTGGTCTAATTTTGTGAAAAGATGAATAAAAGGACAGGTCATAACAAATGTGGTCAGTGGCACCACTATCCAATATCCAAGAGGAAAAAGGTAAAGAAGAAGATATACCTGAGGTCTGTTGAGAAGAAGGCATGGCACATGATGTGGATGACATTACTGTGCTTATTTGGTTAACAGATGGTGAAGGCAATTGAGCTTGAGTTTGCTGCAGCAAACTCAACACAATCCTTGATACTGCTCTGCTGTAAAAACAAAATTTGAACTTCCCTTTTCCTCTTTCTGGACAATCCCAAATTGATCACTCTCTGAGTCATTGTTTTCTGCAGCAACTGAATTCACCCTTCCTTGATTTCTGAACTGAAAATTTGGTGGAAATCCATGCTTTCTGTAGCATGTGTCCACAATGTGTCCTGACTTATTGCAGCAAGTGCACACTTTTCCATTATTAGGGCCTCTACCTCCTGGAGTCTTATTGAAACTCCCATTTCCTCTACCATTACCACACCCATAACTATAATTGTTGTCTCTTCATACTGCTGCTATCAATTTAGGCTCAGCCTCATCATTATCAAATTGACTCTCTTGTTGTATTATCATAGAAAATACCTCATCAATGTCAGGTAGTGGCTTCATCAACTTGATTTGTGACTTAACATGAACATAAGAGTCATTTAGTCCTTTCAAAAACCTAATTAATAACCCTATCTTGGGTTCGATACTCTTCTACTTTTGTAAGAGCATCACAAGAACACTTCACATCACATTTGCACTCAGGTAGAGGCCTATAATTGTCCAGTTCATCCCATAGAATCTTTAATTCTGTGTAGTAATCAGTTATAGATAGTTCTTGTTGAGACGAAATCTAGGCAAGTATACCTAGTCGTACAAGTAATATGGTGGTGAGACCGATATCGTTCCCACAAGGATCAGTTGTCAATTACCAATTCACAAATCAAACAATTATCTAGACTAAACTATGGCATGAAGAGAAATCAAAACATAAAATAAAGCAATAAAATATTTTTGGTCTTTTGGGAGTTTTATCAAACACTTGGAGTGCAGAAAGAGGTGTTGGGATCAAACTTCACCAAACCTTAGCCTCATGCAATACCAAGACCACCAATCCAATTAATGCTTCAAATATCAAAATCAATCCACTAGATTACTCAAGCCCTAATTCCTTAGATGACAAGAGCCTAAATCCACTAATTCCTTCGCTTAATTAGATGGCCCAATTAGGAATTTGCATTAAGAATAAGGATTACACGATTACTAATAAACCAAAACCATTCCTAGATGCAAGGTTTATTAGGTGATTAATTCCAGATCAAGAATTGATAAGAACGTCCCCATTGCAAATCAAATCTCAGAATCAATTCATGGATGGCCAACCCACAAAAAGCATTAAGCGAAGGAATTAAACACTAATAGAGAAACATAAACATGGATTAATACATCAAGGTAATTACATGTTATTCAGTTTAGCTACATCTAATCCCAACAAAAAGGGCATTTAGCTACTCATGTTCATAGAAACTACAAAAGAGAAAGGGAGAAGAGAAGAAGAAAACTCCATGAAGAATCCTCCAATCTTCTTCCAGTCCAAGAGCAGAGAAAAACCACTTTTTAGGGTTCAGATCCTTCCCCCAGCCGCAAGCCTCCAAGTCCTCCTAGGGTAAAAGTGCTCCTAGGGTAAAAGTCCACCCTCCGAAGATCCTTTCTGTTCTGCCCAAAGGTCCTATTTATAGATTAGGAGTGCGTCACGACCGTGATGGCCATCACGGCCATCACGGCCAGGCCGTGATGTGTTCTGGCTTGGGCAAGCTTTCAAATTTTGGTCTGTCACGGTCGTGACACTCATCACGGCTAGGCCGTGATCGGTTCTATCTGGTTCAACTAACATGTCACGGCCGTGATGGGCATCACGGCTAGGCTGTGACAGCTTCTGACTTTTGCCCTATTCCTTTTTAGCTCTGCTTGATCATGGCCGTGATGGCCATCACGGCTGATGGGCTCTGTTGGCACATTTTCTTCACTTTCCAAGCTCTATCTTCATCCGAGCTCCATCATGGTCAATCTTGAGCATTTTACCCTTAATTCCTGCAAAACAACACCACAACACCGCCTTACCCATTCCAAGGTAAAAACTAATAAAAATCAATTTAAATATGCTTAAACTATATGGAAATGCATGTAAAAATGTACATGAATTATGATGTGAAATCACACTATCAAATCACCCCAAGCTTATTCATTTACTTGTCCTCAAGCAATCACTAAGGCCAGAAGATATAAATAATCAGAACATGGATAGTGAACCAAGAACCCGGGTAACTAATCCAAGTAACAGGCATTTTCAAATAATTCAGCAAGAGACAATCAATTTCAAGTCCAATTAGAAGCTTAGGTTTCCTAGATTCATATTCTCACTGATTCGGGCACTCTTTCTCACCTAAATCAAGTGTTTAGGGATATATGACAATTCACTCAGTTTCCTCAAGGAATGAATTCTACCATAAGCTTGACTATTAACCGAATCTCTACTTTATTAATGAAAACAATTAAGAATCAAGAGGTCTTTTACTTTGGTTGTAACAGGGCCATGGGATTAATCGTTAGGTGGGGAAATCAAGAAAAGGAAATTTCAAGAAGGCTAGACAAAATATCAAGCATTGCAAAGCATAACACCTTCTAAAATACCTTTTTGGGTTTCGATTCATTTTTCCACCTTTCTTTCTTTCTATTTTATTTCTCACTTTCTTTTGTCATCCCCTTCTCCATATTTATTTTCTCTTCTCTTCTCTTCTCTTCTCTTTTTTTTTTTTTTTTTGATTTGGAGAAGGGGAGATTTTCAATTCAAAAGAAATATTTTTCTGACTTTTCTCATCCCAAACTTCTTCAACTAACTTTTTACCCTTTTTGTAATACTTTAAAAGGTGCCATACCAAGTATCATTCATCCAAATAATTCAAGGTACCAAGAAAAGTATTTTATTCTTTCAGGCTCAAAATTGGGCAACTAAGGGGTAGCATTTAGTCAATCAAAGCTCAGAAGGCCGAAAAAATACTTAGTGCCTTAATCATTTTCAAAAATGTTTTCAAAAATTTTTAAGCTTCAAAATGGTTTCAAGTCAAGTTCTAGAGAATACAATCCAAGAGGAATAATACTCTATTACAAAGAATGGGGTAGATTTAGTGAGTACCCCTTTTTGGCTCAAAAATCTCACATTTAGTAGTTCAAAAATCAGTGAGAAACAGATATCTAAGGCACCACATGCTAATTATCAACTATCAAAGATCATCTCAAGAGTTTTATTTGTAGCCTTATCACAAGAATAAAAAAATTGGGTTCAAAAATTCACTATCTCAATTTAATTGGCACTAAGTTCTCACAATTGGATGCATAATCTAAGCAATGGGCAATCTAATCATGTGATCATGCAAAACTATGCCTATATGAATGCAACATGCAAAATGCAAAAAATTCCCCTACCCCAAGCTTAAAAACTTACATTGTCCCCAATGTAAATAATCAAGTCGGAGAGAGGAGAAAAATGGAACAACTCACCGAGGTGGTAACGGGTGTTGGTTCACATGCCTAGGCAAAAGGGATTGCTGGAAATTGTGTCACGGTCGTGATGCCTATCACGGGCAGGCCGTGATCAATTCTGGTCCTCATGGCTGACCTGTCACCGCCGTGACCTCCATCACGGCCAGGTCGTGATGCTCTCTGATCTTCAGGATCCTCTCATCACGCCCGTGATGGGTATCATGGCTGCGCCGTGATCCTTTCTGATCTTCCTGGGTAGCTCATCACGGTCGTGACCAGTGTCACGGCCTGGGCGTGATGGTTGCTGACTTTGTTGTCTCTGCCCTTTTTGCTTCTCCTTCCTCCTTACCCTGAAAACACTTAACAAAACTATTAATTTATGATCTTTTTCCTCTTGATCTCCTCAAATTATTCAAGAGTTAAAAAATCAAAAACAAATGGAAAAGGAAAAGAAAACTTGGGTTGCCTCCCAATAAGCGCTTCTTTAACGTCACTAGCTTGACTCAGTGAGAAGCTTCCACCTGGATCCCATTGCTTGTAACATAGGGGACAAGAGATGCTCATCATATGAGATCCTCCTCCTGGATCCCATGGTTTGTGGAGTGGCAATTGCAGAAGCAATATGACTCTATCCTCAGTTCCTGGGTCAAATGGCAAGTGATAAACTCCTTTTTTGACCTCTTCAGGCATAAATGTTCCATGAAGCACATGAGGTTTTACTTGTTGAGCCAATTTTGTAGGATCCACACATGCATGCAAACCAATATATTTGTCCAAGGTAGCAATATCAAGATCCTTGGCAAGCATGGTGAAATATAGATCCTCTTTGCTTTCCATCTCATGTTCTTTTTCTTCTGACTCATCTTCCACTACCACTTCATCTACACTTTGATCCATCCCCAAAACCAGATTTTGCTCAAATTGCGCTCCATGTGAATCTTGTACTAACTGTTTACAAATTTCCTCAACTTGAATTTTGAAATTTTGCATCACAGCTTCGATACAGTCACAATTGGCTCTTGCTTTCGCCTCAGAGATGGATAGCTCTTGGGAATAATGTTCTAGAGCAACTTTCAAAGGTGTTTGCTCATTCCATTCCCACTCCTCCTCATGCTTCATGATTACACTATAAGCTTGTGCATGAGGGCATTGATATCCCCAGAGCCTATAGTCTCCCAGGACTACATTAGGCCCAAAGTGATATTTTGTAACACCGTCAAAGGCTGGAAAATAATAAGTCTCCATGATTTGCAATCCACGTTGCACAAACAGAACTCAAAAGAAAAAAATCAAATATACACAAAAAATAAAAAAAAATAAAAATGTCTAAATTAGTTGTCTCCTTTGTTACTAATGAAATTGGCAAAACCAATCCCCGACAACAGCCCCAAAAACTTGTTGAGACGAAATCTAGGCAAGTATACCTAGTCGTACAAGTAATACGGTGGTGAGACTGATATCGTTCCCACAAGGATCAGTTGCCAATTACCAATTCACAAATCAAACAACTATCTAGACTAAACTATGGCATGAAGAAAAATCAAAACATAAAATAAAGCAATAAAATATTTTTGGTCTTTTGGGAGTTTTATCAAACACTTGGAGTGCAGAAAGAGGTGTTGGGATCAAACTTCACCAAACCTTAGCCTCATGCAATATGTAACGCCCTTCGTTACATTAGTAACCCAAAATAAATTGTATAAAAATCCTTTAATACATTTATTTAAAATATGTTAATCATAAAAAAAATTCTCAATTATATAAGTCTGGAAAATATCTCATATTAAATAAAGTAGTAATAATGTATCAAAGTAATGAATATAATATTAAATCCATACCGCTGAATACAACCAAATCAAAAGAAAAGCCTCAAAACCGGGCGTCTAACTACAACCCGAGAAGAAAAAAAAATTTAAAAAATAATAGACGATGTATGCATGGCACTCGTAAGCCATGCTACAATACTAACCAGCTAAGCTAAAAAAAGAAAGTAGTTCTTCAAGCCTCGGTGTCTGCAACAATGATGTCCTCGGGCTCTGAAAACAACACTTTTTTAATGAGATATAAAATCTAAGTGAACAACAATACAGTTATAAAATATTTTGAAAATAGTGATGTTCTCAGCTGGCACGTTAACCGGAAAAATTATCCATGGTACCCGCTAATTTTCCAAAATAATGTTCATAAAAAATACATTTAATTACAACAATCTTATAACGACAACATAATCAAATATCATATATTTATTAAACAAAGTAACCACACATCACACAATAACACAATCATCCAGTGGCTCGGAAACCCCATTTAGTGTTGGTTTTCTTGCCCAACTCGGTGACTCGAGAACCTCATTAAATTGGTTCCTTGCTCCTATTCTGCGGTGACTCGGGAACCTCGTTCTAGAATTGATTCCTTGCCACCCTCTGTATGGTGACCCGAGAACCTCGTTCTAGATTTGATTCCTTGCCCCGATGGTGACTCGGGAACCTCATTCTAGAATTGATTCCTTGCCACCCTCTTTATGGTAACCTGAGAACCTCGTTCTAGAATTGATTCCTTGCCCCTATGGTGACTCGGGAATCCCATTTTAGAATTGACTCCTTGCCCCTATGGTGACCCGAGAACCTCATAATTAAATGGGTTCCTTGCCTCCCATTAACGGTGACCCGAGAGCCTCGTTCATAAAATGGATCCCTTGTCCCATATCTTAATTCCGACATCCCATTAAATGATGATGTCAAAAGTCAATGCACCTATCTTAGGAGGCATAACAACAAACTTCACTCACATACATATATCATTTATACCTCGAATAAAACATGACGAACATATTTTAAATTATAACAAACAAATATATTTATTCTCTTTTTAAACCATAAGAAAAATGGGATTTAATACATGCTATGACTAAGTTATTAAAGTTCAATTAAATAAAATTATATGCTCCCAAAAGGTAAAGCCATGAGTCAGTGGAACACCAATATATATTGAGTTGAACTTGGTATACAGGACTTCATGAAAGTAGTTAAAAATAAAAAAGAGAAAAAAATCTACTTCTGTGAGGTTCTGGACGCACAGTACGAAACTTTAGTGATTTTTACCATCTGGCTTGAACACAAGAATTATGTACACAGAATGTTAAATTATCAATAAACAACTTTTTAGATTTATGGGAACATACTTGCTAAATCAGTTCATCAATCAATTAAAAAAACCGTCAAAGCAGACAATCATTCATACCATGGAGAGGGTTCGTAAAAAAAATTATTGTTACTCACCTCTCGAGGACCTCCAAAGTGCTCTAAAAATTATTTATGATGAGAGGTAGTGCTTCTCTAAAAATTCTTTTTTCGTTCACTGGTGTTTTTGGATCCGTGTACTGCTATGGTTGTACTGCGAACAAAGGAACGTCCTCTCCCTCACTCACTGTGCGGCGCGCTGACCCCCTATGCACAGTGACTTGAGCCTTTATATATGTGTGTGTGTGTGTGTGTGTGCTGCGCATGTGCCCGAATTTTTATTTTTTTTTATTTATTTATTTTTTAAAACAACTTTCTGATTTGCTTTTGGCAAAAATCCAAAAGTGAAAAAAAAATCATCTTGGGCCTTCACGCCATTTCCTTATATATATATATATATATATATATATTTATATATATATATATATATATATATATATATATATTACATTCTTTAAAAAATAATTAAATAATTTCGATAAATTCTTATACTATCTGTTCTTTACACTAAACCTCTTAATTATATTTTTTTTTATTATATCATTTTTTTTATAACTTAATCTCTTTTTTTTTCCAAATTAATTATATTAGAATTTTATGATGTTACATTTTCTCCCCTCCTTAGAGAATGTCGTCCCCGAAATTCATCTCATACACACGCACCTATTGTAACATATGTTATATTCAAAACATAAAGGTTATCATACATTAGATAATAAAATCTGGATATTGACGTACAATGTCCTCCTTCATCAAGACACATCCCAAGCTATTTTTAGATGCGTCGCAGTAAACCACAAAACTGACTAAGGGATCCGATATAGTTAAGACTGGTGATGACACCAATCTACTCTTAAGCTCTTGGGACCCGTCCTCACACTCCTGGTCCCACACAAAAGGTTTCCCTTTCCCAGTCAACTGGGTCAAAGGTAAGACTGATCTAAAGGACCCCTCAATGAACTTCCTATAGTGACCTGCTAAGCATAAGAAACTTCCCACTTCGATTACTGTCTTAGGTCGTTCCCATTCCGACACCGTATCAACTTTAGAGGAATCAACCGCTACACCATCCTTAGAGATGATGTGTCCTAAAAACTTCACCTCGTCTAGCCAAAACTCACACTTCTCAGGTTTGGCATAAAGACGCTCATCCCATCAAGATCTGCAACACCAACCTTAGGTGTCCCCCATGCGCTCCTGGTGTCCTAGAGTATATTAAAATATCATATATGAAAACCACCTCAAACCTATCCAAAAAGGGCCTAAAGATCCGATTCATGTAGTCCATGAAAACGGCTGGGGCGTTGGTCACGCCAAAAGGCATCACTACATACTCATAGTGCCTATACCTTGTTCTGAAAGTTGTCTTAGGGATGTCCTCACTTCTAACTCTAATATGATGGTATCCCGATCTTAGATCTATTTTGGAAAACACTGACCCTCCCTCCATCTGGTCTAAGAGGTCATCTATCCTAGGCAAGGGATATTTTTTTTCTTGATAGTTACCTTATTCAACTGCCTATAATCAACACACAACCTCATACTCCCATCTTTCTCTTTCACTAAAAGCACTGGCGCTCCCCAAGGTGACACACCAAGCCTTATAAACCCCCTTTCTAACATCTCTTCTATTTGTTTCTTGAGCTCGCTCAACTCTAAAGGTGTCGTCCTATAGGGTGCTATGGATACAGGTCCACTCCCGGGTACTAGATCCATGGTAAACTCAATCTCTCATTCTGGAGGTAAACTAGAGACCTCATTAGGAAACACATCTGGAAACTCGCACACAACAGGTAATGCCGCTATATCACTTTCAGCCTCTATCTTAGCATAAAAGAGGAGAATGTATCCCTGAGCTCCCTCAACTAAGCACTTATGACAAGATGCAACAGTTATAAAACAATTTGATTTAGGGGAATCAACAGACATAGTTTGTGGAGCAAAAGATATGGTTCTACTAGAGCAATCAACAACAACATTATTATGAGATAACTAATCAATGCCAAAAGTAATATCTAGACCCGACATAGGCAAACATATCAAATCAACACTATAAGCCAGGTCTTGAAACAACAAAGGACATTTCAGGCAAACAGAAGAAGTAATCAATCTATCTTTAGCAGGAGTAGAAACACACAAATCATATGACAATTTAGAAACAGGCAACTCTAAGCATTTAGCATATTTAAAAGATACGAATGAATGTGTTGCTCCCGAATCGAACAATATGATAACATCATAACCTTTAGTAAAGCCCTTACCTTGGATCAAACCGTCGGATTCCTTCAACTCCTCTCCTTGGATGGTAAAGACCCTTCTGTGGTTGTGTTCTGGTCTGAGATTGGCCTCCTGACTTGCACATTCTAGCAAAATGTCCAGTCTTTCCACAATTGTTGCAGGAGACTCGTGCCGCGGGGCACGTACGACCTTGGTGCTGCCATCCACATTTGTAGCATGTTGCTTCCTTATCACCCTGAGCCCCTTGAATCTGCTTACCCTTAGTGATAGTAGGCACAGGTCGTAGGCTCTTCTGAAAGTTTCCTCCCATGCTCTGGAACCTCTTGTCGTCTCTAAAGCTATTGTCTTTCGACTTCTCAGCCAAAACAGCTTGTATATTTCGCTCTGCCACTCTACACTTGTTTACCAAGATGGGGTAATATCGAATCTCTAGGAGCCCAACAAGGCTTCACAGCTCTAACTTCAAGCCCTGTTCGAACTTGATTGCCTTCCAGTCACCATCAGGATTGTCACTCACATATGAAGAGAACCTTGAAAAGCTCTCAAACTTGGCAACATAATCTGCCACGGTCATGCTCCCCTGACGAAGCTGAAGGAATTCTGCCTCCTTCTGTATACGAACACTATACGGAAAGTATTTTTCCAGGAAAACGTCCTTGAACCTGCCCCATGTGATATGGGCCCCCGAAGCAAGCAATCCACCCCTAGCACAGTTCCACCAGTGCTCCGCGTCTGACTCCAGCATGTAGGTGGCAAAATCCACCTTTTGATCGTCACCACACCTCATGACTCGGAAAATCTTCTCTAGCTTCATTAACCACTCCTCTGCCTCAATCGGATCAGTAGTCCCTCGAAATGCTGCCGGACTATTATTTCGGAACTCTGACAAACCCCTGTACTGCGGATCTGGAGCGTCAACTGGCCCAACATTAGGCCCGTTCCCGTTATCCCTCATATGACGGAGAGTCTCCGTCTGCTCCTGCAGAACTCTGGTCATCTGAACCAAAGTCGTCGCAAGTGCATCCTACGTCCGTCGCCTGTTAGTGGTCATAATCTGCACGCCACCGATCAAACACTGGGTTGATCAGGTCCAACATTTAAAAGAATAGCATGCAGAAATTATAACCCTAACAAGCATCCTATGCGCCCAAGTTTTGTTTTTAGAAAAAGCCCCACTACCACAGCCCGATTTTAGAATCGAACTGCTCTGATACCATAAGTGTAACGCCCTTCGTTACATTAGTAACCCAAAATAAATTGTATAAAAATCCTTTAATACATTTATTTAAAATATGTTAATCATAAAAAAAATTCTCAATTATATAAGTCTGGAAAATATCTCATATTAAATAAAGAAGTAATAATGTATCAAAGTAATGAATATAATATTAAATCTATACCTCTGAATACAACCAAATCAAAAGAAAAGCCTCAAAACTGGGCGTCTAACTACAATCCGAGAAGAAAAAAAAATTAAAAAATAATAGATGATGTCTGCATGGCACTCGTAAGCCATGCTACAATACTAACCAGCCAAGCTAAAAAAAGAAAGTAGTTCTTCAAGCCTCGGTGTCTGCAACAATGATGTCCTCGGGCTCTGAAAACAACACTTTTTAATGAGATATAAAATCTCAGTGAACAACAATACAGTTATAAAATATTTCGAAAATAGTGATGTTCTCAGCCGGCACGGTAACCGGAAAAAATGTCCATGGTACCCGCTAATTTTCCAAAATAATGTTCCTAAAAAAATACATTTAATTACAACAATCTTATAACGACAACATAATCAAATATCATATATTAATTAAACAAAGTAACCACACATCACACAATAACACAATCATCTAGTGGCTCGGAAACCCCACTTCGTGTTGGTTTTCTTGCCCAACTCGGTGACTCGAGAACCTCATTAAATTGGGTCCTTGCTCCTAGTCTGCGGTGACTCGGGAACCTCGTTCTAGAATTGATTCCTTGCCACCCTCTGTATGGTGACCCGAGAACCTCGTTATATAATTGATTCCTTGCCCCGACGGTGACTCGGGAACCTCGTTCTAGAATTGATTCCTTCCCACCCTCTTTATGGTAACCCGAGAACCTCGTTCTAGAATTGATTCCTTGCCCCTATGGTGACTCGGGAATACCATTTTAGAATCGACTCCTTACCCCTATGGTGACCCGAGAATCTCGTAATCAAATGGGTTCCTTGCCTCCCATTAACGGTGACCCGAGAGCCTCGTTCAAAAAATGGATCCCTTGTCCCATATCTTAATTCCGACATCCCATTAAATGACGATGCCAAAAGTCAATGCACCTATCTTAGGAGGCATAACAACAAACTTCACTCACATACATATAACATTTATACCTCGAATAAAACATGACGAACATATATTAAATTATAACAAACAAATATACTTATTCTCTTTTTAAACCATAAGAAAAATGGGATTTAATACATGCTATGACTAAGTTATTAAAGTTCAATTAAATAAAATTATATGCTCCCAAAAGGTAAAGCCATGAGTCAGTGGAACACCAATATATATTGAGTTGAACTTGGTATACAGGACTTCATGAAAGTAGTTAAAAATAAAAAGAGAAAAAAATCTACTTCTGTGAGGTTCTGGACGCACAGTACGAAACTTTAGTGATTTTTACCATCTGGCTTGAACACAAGAATTATGTACATAGAACGTTAAATTATCAATAAACAACTTTTTAGATTTATGGGAACATACTTGCTAAATAAGTTCATCAATCAATTAAAAAAAAATTGTCAAGGCAGACAATCATTCATACCATGGAGAGGGTTCGTAAAAAAAAGTATTGTTACTCACCTCTCGAGGACCTCCAAAGTGCTCTAAAAATTATTTATGATGAGAGGTAGTGCTTCTCTAAAAATTCTTTTTCCGTTCACTGGTGTTTTTGGATCTGTGTACTGCTATGGTTGTACTGCGAACAAAGGAACGTCCTCTCCCTCACTCACTGTGCGGCGCGCTGACCCCCCTATGCACAGTGACTTGCGCCTTTATTATATATATATATATATATATATATATATATATATATATATATATATATATATATATATATGTATATGTGTGTGTGTGTGTGTGTGTGTGTGCGTGTGTCTGCATATGTGTCCGAAACCTATCTTTTTCTTTTTTTTAAAACAACTTTCTGATTTGCTTTTGGGAAAAATCCAAAAGTGAAAAAAAAACCATCTTGGGCCTTCACGCCATTTCCTTATATATATATATATATATATATATATATATATATATTACATTCTTTAAAAAAATAATTAAATAATTTTGATAAATCCTTATACTATCTGTTCTTTACACTAAACCTCTTAATTATATTTTATTTTTATTATATCAATTTTTTTTATAACTTAATCTCTTTTTTTTTCAAATTAATTATATTAGAATTTTAGGATGTTACACAATACCAAGACCACCAATCCAGTTTATGCTTCAAATATCAAAATCAATCCACTAGATTACTCAAGCCCTAATTCCTTAGATGACAAGAGCCTAAATCCACTAATTAAACCCTAATTCCTTAGATGATCTAATTAGGAATTTTCATTAAGAATAAGGATTACACGATTACTAATAAACCAAAATCCATTCCTAGATGCAAGGTTTACTATGTGATTAATTCCAGATCAAGAATTGATAAGAACGTCCCCATTGCAAATAAAATCTCAGAATCAATTCATGGGTGGCCAACCCACAAAAAGCATTAAGCGAAACACTAATAGAGAAACATAAACATGGATTAATACATCAAGGCAATTACATGTTATTCAGTTTAGCTACATCTAATCCCAACAAAAAGGGAATTTAGCTACTCACGTTCATGGAAACTACAAAAGAGAAAGGGATAAGAGAAGAAGAAAACTCCATGAAGAATCCTCCAATCTTCTTCCAGTCCAAGAGCAGAGAAAAACCACTTTTTAGGGTTCAGATCCTTCCCCCAGCCACAAGCCTCCAAGTCCTCCTAGGTTAAAAGTGCTCCTAGGGTAAAAGTCCACCCTCCGAAGATCCTTTCTGTTCTGCCCAAAGGCCCTATTTATAGATTAGGAGTGCATCACGACCGTGATGGCCATCACGGCCAGGCCGTGACGTATTCTGGCTTGGGCGCGCTTTCAAATTTTGGTCTGTCACGGCCGTGACACTCATCACGGCTAGGCCGTGATCGATTCTGTCTGGTTCAACTAACATGTCACGGTCGTGATGGGCATCACGGCTAGGCCGTGACAGCTTCTGACTTTTGCCCTCTTCCTTTTTAGCTCTGCTTGATCATGGTCGTGATGGTCATCACGGCTAGGCCGTGATGGGCTCTGTTGGCACATTTTCTTCACTTTCCAAGCTCTATCTTCATCCAAGCTCCATCATGGTCAATCTTGAGCATTTTACCCTTAATTCCTTCAAAACAACACCACAACTCCGCCTTACTCGTTCCAAGGTAAAAATTAATAAAAATAAATTTAAATATGCCTAAACTATATGAAAATGCATGCAAAAATGTACATGAATTATGATGTGAAACCACACTATCAGTTCTCCTTGCTTCAAACTAATTATTGCATCTTCAATATCTGAAATTCTAAAGATATCTCCCTGGGAGAATCTTTTCTTAAGTTCTTTCCAAATATTACAAGCAGCATCACTATTCATTATACTTTTAGCAATCGATTGAGAAACAAAACCGATTATCCATCTAACAACCAGATTATTGGTTCTACGCCAAGCAGGAAACATAGCATCAGTTTTGGAAGGTTTAGAAATAGTACCATCGATGAACCCTATCTTGGTGATTAAGCTCATTTCCATAGAACGAGCCCATTGATGATAATTTTGCCTTGTCAACACTGGAGAAACAAGAACAATTGATGGATTCTCTGAAGGATGAACATAATATGATGAATATTCATCTACTGCACTTTTTGAATTGTTTCTTGTGGAAGAACCTGGTGTTGAATTCGAATTGCTTTCAGCCATGATCGAAGCACCAATGTAGCAGAGCTCTGACGAATTAGAGCTCTGATACCATGTAGAAACTGAACCGAAGTGAAGAAAGGATCAAAGATGATCCAAGATCAGTGACCAAACACTAGTCACGAAGAACAATTGAATGAAGAGAAACTGAAGCTTGCACAACAAGCTATCGATGACAGAGAGAACAAAGAATTGAATCACAGAGAAATTGAGTGAATAGGTTGAGTGAATTCATTCATCTGATCTAATCAATGTACAAAGTAGCTATTTATACAAGAGGCTAATCAAACTACTCAAAAGTCCAACATCAACCATTCCCTTGTATGGATTTTCCTTTGACAATTTTGACAAAATTATAAATGAAACGAAGGATCACATTAAATTCAATACATATTTATAAATGAAAAGGAAATTTGATAATATTTTATTTTCTCACATTGTTTAATTATTGCAACATGTAATTGGATGTTGTCTGGCTTTAGTAGCCTGATATTTTGACATTACTATATGTTATTTTACTACAATCAATTTTTTTAATATACAAATGTATTTGTTTAAAATATTTTTTTTAGTATTTTATATTTCATAAAATACCTATACAGGGCATAAAACACATGTAAATTTAATTTTAAAATTCAAGTATAAAGAGATATTATAAACAAATGTAAAAGTTGTTAAATATTTATGTACATTTTAAGATTCATTAATTTCAAGATATTAATTTGAAAATTTTTGAAATAAAATTTATTGGTGGAATAGGTCAAACGAGATTAATGTTTTCAATATTTCAAGAGTTATTAATTTCAAAATATATATTTCAAAATTTTCTCAATAAAATTCATTGGTGGGATAGGTCAAGCAAGATTAATACAATGTAATTTTTAATATTTCAAGAGTTATTAATTTTAAATATTAGTTTTGTAATTTTCAAAATAAAATTCATTGGTGGAGTGGGTCAAGCGATATTAATATGATGTAACTTTCAATATTTTAATAATTATCAATTTTGAAATATTAATTTTTTTAATTTTAAAAATAAAAGAATGATCAAACGAGATTAATATATTGTAGTGTACAATATTTTAATACTTATTAATTTCAAATATTAATTTTAAAATTGTAAAAAATAAATTCGGTTGTGATTGGGTCAAGCAATATTGATACAATATAAATTTTGATATGTTAAGAGTTATTAATTTAAAAATATTTAATTTTGAAATTTTAAAAATAAAATTCATTAGTACAGTGAATCAAGCGAGATTAATATAATGTAGTTTTTAATATATCAAGAGCTATTAATTTCAAAATATTAATTTTGAATTTTTCAAACTAAAATTCATTGGTGTAGTCGGTCAAGCTAATACAAACTTTTTTTTTTCTAACTAATCCAATATAGTTCTCAACATTGAGTACAGTTCCAATGAATTGAAATGCATTTTTAAATATTGGATATAGTTCCAATTATTTTAAATGTATAAAGCAATCATCACATAATTTCAAACATGCAAAAGAAACATAATATCATCACAATGTCTTTGCTTGCCAAGATTGTTCTCCAACTATGTATGTTAATGTTGCCATCAAGCTCTGATGCTGAATTTGGTTTTAATAAGGGATCTGTGACGATCATTAACAACTTGGAAGATAATCTAGAGCTGTGGGTTCATTGCAAGTCTGCTGACGATGATCTCGGAGTGCATCTTATTTTTCCAAATGAAACCTATGGATGGAGTTTTCGTACTAACTTTATCCACACAACCCAATTCTATTGTCACTTTCATTGGCGAGGACCTACCTTTAAATGGTTTGATGTATACAAACCAAGTAGGGATGACCCTCGCACACATATGGTTTGGAGTATAAGAAAAAAGTTCCCATGTATGTTTGACCTAGAGAGAAAGGTGTATCAACTTTGCTTCCCATGGAATCTGGGGGCAGAAGTAATGGGGGCAGCTGCCCCTGGCCCCACAAAGTAATTTTTTTCTTTTTTAAATTTGAATAATTACCTTTCTGCCCCCATTAAAAAATAAGTGTTGCCCCCATTATACTACAAACTCTATTACTTTGCACTGAATTGACGCTACTATTCAATTACTTTGTAATCCTGGTAACTCTAAATTTCTTTTTAAATTGCTTTTTTTTAGATAGTAGAAATTCTGGTTTTTGAACATGTTACTAGGTGAATATTGGTTTTTGAATTTTTTTATATTACAAATTCTGATTCTTGAACACGTTACTGGGTGAATATTGGTTTTTTAGATATTACAAATTTTGGTTTTTATTTTTTTTGGTGACAATTCTGGTTTTAAATTTTATTCTAACTAGTTAGTGCCCGTACATCGCACCAGAACGTATAAATTTCCGAAAACAAATAGTTGATAAAAATATATATTTTAGAATTTAAAATGCAATTTCATGTTTTGACTTAATTAAAATGCAATTTCATTGTCATTTGGAAACAAACACTTAATATTAATGCGATAAATTTCACAAAATTAAATCTACATCCTAGCACTGCTTGCTTCAAACTTGGCATCTTTCAAAAAAAAAAATTGAAATAATTTTAAAAGACTTGAGAAAAGCAACAACATTCAAACTTTGTTAGTGTTACTAAGCCCAAGAAAAGGAGCGTCATTGATATAATTTGAAAATTAAAGTATAACAACCATGTGTTATTCCTTTTCCAGGTATTATCACACTTTTAATCATTCGATCATTAAGATCAGATTGAAAGTTACAAATTATATGTTAAACATGATATAATAACTAATACGCATAAAAATGGTAGAAGACACGATTGCTGGAAATAATTGGTTTACGGAACTAACATTTACCAGTAGTTTTTGCTTGATATGAAAAAATAGATCCAATTGTAATCACTTTAGACAACCAACAATAATAATAGAGAGGATATGTTTGGAAGCATTAGTTTAAATAGCATCCAAGTTGCAAAAATCTGCAATGTTTCACAGCCAAAAAGAATTAAAATGAATACATAAAATATTAATTTTCTGGCATATATAAATATCGTATTTAATATAATTTGCAATGGATTTAGTTAACTGACATATGCCAATCTATGAAATACTTCTTTGAACACCATATTGGTTGTCTTGTTTGAAATTTGTCCCAAATCATCTCTTATCAGAATTTTCAATCCTTGCTTACTTTCAACCCTTGAGAGGGCTACATACAATTGTCCATGACTAAACACAGTCCTAGGTAGGTGAATTCCAACATGAGAGAGAGTTTGCCCTTGACTTTTATTAATAGGCATAGCAAAACAACAAACCAAAGGAAATTGTCTTCTCTGGAATTTAATTGGCAACATATGACTGGATGGCATCATGGTCATTCTTGGAATTAGGACAAGTTGCCCTACATTGTTTCCTGAAATAGCTTAACTTAAATAACATGGTTGCCCATTTTCGTAATTAGCAACCTAGTTCCATTGCACAGGCCATTTGATTGATCAATGTTTCTTAAGAGCATCACCGAAAGACCAACTTTAAAGTTTAGCTTGTGAATTGGAAGCCTATAAGCTGTGAAGGAATTCAAAATATCAGCAGAATAGGTATCGTCGTCATTTTCAAAATTTGCATCTTCCTTGCAAATGTTATCTGAACTTAGGTAGGTTCTCTCATCACCTTGATCAAAAGACATCAAGTACTCATTGAGCATTGCAACATCTGAGAGTGTTGGAGAGAGGATTGCACGGTCTTGGAAAAGATTAGGATTAATGATGTTCTTCAAGAAATTTGGATAAATAAAGTCTACCAATTCAGCAAGTCCATTCTCTTGGTCTTTAATCAACGTTTCATCTGGTACTTCTATGATAGCCTCGCCATCAACATCTTCTCCAACCTCTCCATCATCAATTATTAATAGCCATTCAAAAAATTCTCTCATGTTATTTAAATTCCGGTTAGATGAACCAATTTGAAGCCTCATATTTTTTTGTCAAAGTCAAGACCTTACAATAATCCCATAATTGTGAAGAATTTATTGTTGCATGAACTATTTCTTGTCTACCTCCATAAGGAACAACTGGAAGTATTTGCCTGAAGTCACCTCCAAGAACAATAATTTTCCCACCAAATGGTTCTCTAGAACTATTCGGACTGAAGAATTTAAGAACGTCTCTTAAGGTTCTATCCAGTGCTTCAAAACAAAACTTGTTTACCATTGGGGCTTCATCCCATATAATTAATTTGGTTTTTGACAACAATTCCGTGTGAGAAGATCCTTGCTTCATGTTGCAAGTTGAGTCTTCATTTATTTGGATTGGAATTGCAAGTCTAGAATGAGCTGTTCTCCCCCAGGGAGCAATAGGGACGCAATACCACTGGAAGCAACATTCAACACAATCTCTCCCTTTGATCGAAAGGCTGCTGATAACGTTCTCCAAATAAAAGTTTTCCCAGTTCCCCCAAATCAATATAAGAAAAAGAAGCCTCCTTTATCTATAGAAGCTGCAGACATTATCTCATCATACACATTCCTTTGCTCATCAGTAAGACATGATAAATACTTGTTGTGCTGCTCTGTTAATGACGCTCTATCATAAATTAACTCATCAAGAATAAGCTTATTATGTATTTAAGACAATATTACTGTAGAAGGGTAAGGCATAGCAGCATAATCTTTAAGACTTCTTCCATTACCTTGAAGAATTTTTTCAATTTCAGTAAGTGCATTATTTTTTATTTCTTCATCAGTCATAGCCAAATCTGGAACAAATATTTTATAGTTATAATTTGATAATTTGATTAAAATAACGAAAAAAGAAAAAGAAAACATAATGTAAATTGTATAGTTTAAATACTAAAAATATTTACATACCTTGACGACCTGTGAGTCTTCTTTGATGATGAAGAATATCATCAGACAAGGATTTCCAGCAGGTCTCCCAAACATGGTCAGGTCTAGTCATACTATTCGAAAATAGTAAATTAGTGAAGAGTCTTCTAAGGGAGTGAGCAGAACACCGGACACTTGCCTCTTTTATGCCATCGATGTGCTCTTTGTCATCATCCAACAAACCAAAGAGTAACATGCATCCTTAAATAAAGGATATTGTATCCCGTTAATTGTCCTAATATCTTCATAACATTTACAACCCTTTTGGAAATTTATCAACATTCTTAGATAGAAATCCTCTCCATTTCCATGGGGTACATGATTAATTCTTCCAATAGTGAAGTCTTTTTTTCAACGTGTCCACTCCTGCCTATCTTCTTTGTAAACAAACTTTGTTGGAAATTTAGCATAGGTCAAGTTCCTAGCTTCCTCATATTTCTTGTTTGCCTCCATCCAAGCTTCAAACATTGATTTTCTTTCCTTAGCTTATTTACAACATCCTGAATTGAATCCTTGTATTTATATATGATTGTTTTTTCTTGTGGAAGATGAAATGACAACCGTTGAACGAGAGGATATCTATAATGAATTTCAAAACCAAAAATCCTCCAAGCAGCTTCACATGCTGATAAATACCTACATTGGAAAACATAAAACATCAAAATTCTACAGTAGAAATTTCATTTACTCCTCACAGAAACTAATGCATACCTGCAGTCATAGTACTTTTGAATTTCATCTGTATTTTTAGATTTGTCACCATCAGCGGCTGAATGGGAAATAGCTGCTGTAACTCGATCATCCCCTTTATGGATATATTTGAACAAATATTTAATAGCACTGGTTTGGCAAGTGTACTCAACATTAATGTGAGCTTGGTACTTTATGAGAATCGTTGGGTTATAAGGAACAACAAAATGATTATCTAGATCAATCGCTTGTTTCTTGATAATTCTGCCATCATTTCTCCTTTTATAATGAGGGAACCCTTCTTCATCAATACTGGTCCTTGCTGTGAAACTTTTTGGAAAATGTTTTGAGCAATTTTTCCCACCCTTCATGCAAGGAGAATTGCGATTTGCTTGACCACATGGTCCATGCATCACATAGGCCTCAACTGTAACACCCTAGTTTTTACACCTATGATTAATTATTTTATTTGGATGTTTATGTTCATTTTGTTATGTGGTTTAATTTGAGTAATTAAATTACTCTCTTCAAAATATTTTATTGGGTGCGTTAGCACTGACTTATTTCAGTGAATGCACGCTTACTAGACAATAAGTTACATTATTGTCACTATTATTACCGGTTCCGAAAAATATTTTAAATAATATGATTAAGAGAAAATCATTTTGATATATTTATTCTATTTAATTTTAGAGTTAAAAATATTTTGGTTTGACCTTAATCGGAGATTAAATTTTGGACCGAGTATTTTCTTAGTTGATCAGTTCAACTATTAATCTTTACTCTAATTTGAATTTCGAAATCATATATTTATCAATCTTTATTTTTAGATTCCAAAAAGTAAAAACATGTTTATTTTAGGCTTAATATTTATCACTCATTTTGTACCTATCACTCAATAAACTACTTAACTTTCTCTTTTCTCTCTCTCACTCACTCGACGCCTCCCCTTCACTCTCTCTTTTCTTTCTCTGCTTCTTTCTCTTTTCTTCTTTCTTTTTCATCTTCTTCCTCCTCAATCCATCTTCTTCCTCCTCCTTCTCAACCAACCAGCCGCGCCGCCCTAGGAGCCGCCCGTCGCCGTCCAGCCGTGCTCCGCCTGGGAGGTCACCGTTTGGTTGCGCCTGGTAGCGAAGAAGACGCGCGTTCTGCTCCGTCTCGTTTCTCCTGTTCACGTCACGCTAGCCACCGCGGTAGGTGCTGTCCGCCGCCGCCTCCATGGTGGTTTCACTATGTGAGTTGTCTTGAACTCCATCTCATTTTCCTTTGGTCTAACCCTCTCTTTTGGTCCTTGTTTACTCCAGAAATCATCCAACCGCCACTACGATCATGCCGGATCCGCTGTGACGCCGCCGCACCCATGGCTGGCCGTCGCAACCTCTTTCTTCCACCTTGGGTGAGTTGCTTCCCCTATGTTTTACTTCTCTTTCAAAACCCCCAAATTGATTTTGAAACCCTAACCCTAGCCCTTTTAATTCAGTTTCCAATCTTGAAATTGAAGCTTGTTTTATGCTATTGGGACTATGAATTTGTGTTTCCCTAAACCAATTTCATTATTCTTTAATTAAAATGAGTTTTCCCTAAATTTTATTTAGGAGCCCTAAACCCCAATTTGATTTCATTTGAATTTAATTCTGTTTTTGTGAAATTAATTATGATTTAGTGCAATTAGGACTCTTAATTGATGATTCCCAAGTTCTTTTTCATGATCTTTTAATCAAAACAAAGTTTCCTTAAAGGGTATTGTGAAGCGTGAGCTTGAAACATGATTTTCTTTGAAAATAACCTTGTTTGGTAATAAGATTAAGTGTTTAGATCAAGTTAGAATGTGTGTTTGATCATGTGTAATTGATTTCTTGATTTCTGGTGGTTGCGCGTTGTTGGATTTCCTCTCTGAGACGTTTGACATGACTATGCTTGCTTGATGGAGTAGATATGAGCTAATGTGAGCATTAGGACGAGGATCCTTTACTTGTCTTCAAAGGTAAGGGGGCTTGCCTGATGGATTTTTCTCAATAACCATTTGCTTGTAGTGTAGTCTGTATAAGTCATGTGGTTGTAGTTATCTGTTTATGTGGTTTATATTGTGTTGTTTATCTGAGTATCGGTGTTTGATCTATTTTAAAATTATTTGATTATCTGTAGTTGAATATTATATTGCTATGATGCATGATCTGCCTGGTGATATATTTCTGATAACTGTTGTTAAATGTTGTTTATGAGTGTTGTTTGAGAAGCCTGACAGTGGTCAGTGCACAACCGATTAATAAGATAAAAGCTTTAATAAGCTGTGTAAATTATATTAAACGTTTTATGGGAAATGTTGGAATATAATAGTGGTGGAAAATATTATTTTGGAAAAATAACGAGTTTTGAGAAATATTATTATTTTTGATGATTTATTAGTGTAAAAGTAATTTATGAGTCACAATGAGAGCGAAATCGTGAAAATGTTTCTGTACTGCTAATTTTTATGTAAGAAAGTTATTTTACAAAGTTATTTTATGAAATTAATTGTTGAAAAGAAGTTAATGATGATTTTACAAAATTGTTTCAGTGGAAAAAGCTAAGTTTTGGCTTAAAAAGCTTTAAAAGTGATAGTTGATGGTAGATTTGGAAAAGTGTAGAAGGCAAGTGTTTTGAAACGGCAGTACATATTTTAAGTAAGTTTAAAACCTCAAGTGACTCACCTTTGTGAAAACTATGTTTTAGTATGTAAAGATTTTATTGGTGAATTTCCAATTTGAAAAGAATTTATGAAAGCAAAACTATATATTCAACAGTGTTAAAAGTGGTGTGGAACTTAGTAACCGAGACGTCGGTGTACTAAGGTTCTGTGTTGTGATGGACTCAGTCATTTGGACTTTGAGGGCCTATACTGTATACGTGAGGTGTACCGTGTTGAAACATTGAAGATGTTTTCTAGTACCACGAACCTAAGACTGGTGCACCGGTCGAGAGGTGTCGTGATTGAGCACTCGGACAGTGAGGTCCTGTGTTGTGATGAAAGTTTTAAAGATGTTTTAAAACTATGTGAGTCGTAAGCCATTTTGAGCTTCGGCAAAGAAAGATTGAACACAAAGAAAAGATCAAAACAAAAGTGTTTTGCATGCATTTGGCAGACATGCCTGCGATTGAGGTTTAATGCATTAATTACCAGCGGCGAAAGGTAATTCCGTTATGCATTTTTCTCATGTGCCTAGTGAGGACATGGAGACCCCATCTTACTTGCTATTGGTGCCCTGAGTGTGGACATTAGCAATGTTTAATGGTCTTGTGTACCTGGCCTTGTGTGCCTGTGTGGATGGGAAGAGGTTGCGCACCTATTGGCAGAGTGCCAAGTTAGCCAATGTGGCTATGGAGTCTGATCAACTCATTGGATGTTGGGATATCTCCTGAGATTAGGACGAAAATTAGATGATGAATATGAAGTGTCATGCATAATTTTTAAACGATGATGTTTGGGGTGTTGAACCCATTGATAGACTATTAGCTTATAAATGCTTGTGTGATAAATGTATGTGTTATGTGGTGTCGTGCATTTAGTTATTGCGTTAAATCTATATATTGGCGTCTCACCCTTACAGATATTTCAGGTTTCTTCTGGTTCGCTATTGTACCTTGGGTACTTTAGTACCGATGGTGCAGAGGAGTCTCCCTAAGTCACTCAGAGACTTAGATCTAGTTGCTTGATGAGGTACTTGATTGTGGAATGATCACGTGAGTTTTCTCAGGAATAACTTTTAGAACGACCAGCTTAGGGTTTGAGATTTAAATTATTTTTGATAAGTATGTATGAGTATGGCTCGGAGAGCATATCTTTTGAATGAAAATCTAAGCTGTTCCTTTTGATCTTGTACAGCTTATGGATATAATATATATATATATATATATATATATATATATATATATATATATATGTTGTTAACATATTACTGTCTGGATGTATTTGGTGTAACTAAAATTCTGGAAATGAAAATGTAATTATTTTAGCAGGTGTTCTTTTACCCTAGGATGTCCGAATTACAAAGGAGACTCTGTCGAAATTTTTGTAAAAATACTAGCTTTTAGTTTAAATTAAATAGACTTGCCAGGCTATTATAGTAAGTTTGTGTGCCGATCGAGGCTTAGGTGTGGAGTCGTGACAAAATTTTTATACCCAATTTCAGACACTTATGTACTTATATAAATTGTTTTCCAAAAGCACCAGCAAAATTATCTTTTAATTTTATTTCTGCACGTGTTATGTAGTAATGCCCAAGGGGGTGGTTACATCAACAGCTGTAAATAATGTTGGATCTTTTTGTTCATTAGGGATTTCAGCTGAAATTATTCTATCAATATCACGGGCTGTTGTTGGCTTGTCCTCTGGATGCATGAATAGAATGATATGCGCATGAGGAAGCCCCCGTTTTTGAAACTCAATGGTACAAACATCTATGCACAAAAAAACTATAACAAATTATAGTGTTATATAAGAAGCATATTACCTGTGTGTTTGTGTGGGCGCGTGTCAAAGATGCATAAGCATGACTTTTAACTTTAAATGAGATACATATATCAACATAATCATAGTGAAGAGTGTTTGAACATTGACAAATAATAATTGTTACTCACATCCAATAACCTTTCCAAAAATGTACCCATACCTTAAATCTTTTATTAGTTGATCCAATTTAATTTTAAAAACTCTGCAAAGAATGTCTGGACGGTCTTCAGGTTTAAGACCTCTTTTTTTGACAAACCTCATAATCTCTGGCCATTTAGGATTGCAAGTTATAGTTATAAAAGGGCTAGGATAACCTGCCCAACGACAAATTCCAAAAGCATCTTTGTAATTCTCCGACATATATCTTGTCCCTCCCGTAAATGAGGAAGGAAGAATGATTCGCTTGCCAGTCGTAGATGCTTCTTTCTCGCCACTAATCAGAGCATCATTAACCCCTTTATACAAATCCGCTCTTAATTGTGGCTGATTATATTTGATAAAACTCAGGCGGACTGCTTCATAACCCATTTTTTTACGCAGAAAACATGTCCATCTATAAATAATAAATAAAAAAATTACTTTACCAAAGTTATATTAATATTTTTTATGATTTTTTTAAAAATAAATATCTTTATTAACTGGTTTACATTGGAACGTGTAGCAAAATTTGGAATTGCAAATTGTAAATAACTAATCAATGCAAGTGGGATAATAAATGTTTCATAATTTAAATTCACCCAATTATATAAATATATATAATATATATTATATATTATATTATATATACTATTTTTTATGTTCTAATTTCTTTATGTGGAATGTGTCACCATTTGTCAAAAATAATTTAAATTTTATAGTGATTCTAAAGTTAACACGTGGCATAGTTGCCATCCATGGTTTTTGGATTAGAATATTTATTATA